>CM076570.1:1120311100-1120701100 GCA_034641835.2 Pinus albicaulis | reverse complement strand
TAACTTGGGTGACCTGAATATGGTTTCATATGAAATTCCCTCAAGATCACCTTCTTGAGTTCACTATTGTCTGGCACATATATATTGTCTCTAAACCTGATCAAGCCATATTCTATGAGATGATAGTCCACATCCTATACTCCTTCACATGTACTTGTACCTATACCTATATCCGTACATATACTCATACATGTACCTATATTCTGCTACAATCAGTGCCTAAGCTCTAGATACAAGACATCTTGCTCACTTGCCTGTAAGATCCTATCCGATAGATCTATCCCATAGGAACTCTTAGTTTTTATATGATTCACCTGTATCTGTCTACTAAGAGCGTCTGCAACCTTGTTCTCCTTCCCTTTAATATACTTAATCTCAAAGTCTAACTCATTGATTATGGACAACAATCTAGCTTGTCTGACATTGATATTCAGTTGGTCAAATAGATACCTCAATCCATTGTAATAAATCATCAGTACAAATATCCTGCCACGAAGATAGTGCCTCCACATCTTTAATGCATGGATGATCACTGCCAACTCAAGATAATGTGTCAAATAGTTTTGATCATGCTCATTTAGTTTCTGTGACTTGTAACATACCACATGTCCTTCATGAATAAGGACTCCACCAAGTCCCCTCTTGCAAGAATATGTACATAACACAAGCTATTTTTACGGATTTGTGATATTTAACATTGAAGCATGTGTTAAAAATTGCCTCAACTGCTCAAAACTGACCACACATTCCTCTGTCCATTCGAACTTCTTAGCTTTTCTTTGCAATGATGCGATAGGATAATAAATATGCGAGAAGTTCCTGATGAACTTCCTGTAATAACCTTCTAAACCCATGAATGACCTTACCTCATCCACATTCCTAGGATTTGCCCACAAATTTTGTCTTTTCTGGATCCACTATTATGCCCTCCTTGCAGACAACATGTCAAAAGTAATGTACCTTTGTCTGAAAGGACTAACTGCACTAGATTACCTTAGCATAAAATTTATGCTCTCTCAACAATATCAATATTATTGCTAAATTTTCACCATGCTCTTCTTAATTTTTATAATATACCAATACATCATCAATGAACACAATAAAAAACTTGTCTAGATAAGGACGCAACACACTATTCATCAAGCACATAAATGTAGCTGGACCATTAGTCAAACTGAAAGGAACTAAAAAAAAATCATAATGCTTATACGTGGTTCGAAAATTTATCTTGTAGATGTATTCTTATTTAATGCAAACCTAATATGATATCTCGATCTCAGATCAATATTCGAGAATACTTTTGCTCCCTTAAACAGATCAAACAAGTCAAAAATCCTCGATAACACATACATGTTCTTGATGGTCAATTTGTTCAACTTCATTTAATCGATGCGCAACCTAAGAGTGTCATCCTTCTTCTTCACAAACAATACTAGTGCACCCCATGGAGATACACTTTTCCTAATGTATCCCTTGTCCAACATTTCCTTCAACTACAAATTCAACTCTACCAACTTTGGGATGCTCATACTTTAAGGTACCTTAGATGTTGGTGCTTCCCCTAGCACCATCTCAATAGAAAATTATACTTCCTTGTGAGGTGGAAACTTTGAAATCCATGTGGGAAATACATCCTAAAACTACTGTAGAACTGGGTACCTGCTCAAAACATATACATCCTCAACTTCCTTACCTTTTTCACTAGAAATGTGTAATACAAATAACACACACCCTTTCTTGTGACTACGCTTGGTTTTGATAGTTGTAACCACCCTAACTGATGTTTATTTCTTCTTACCCTGCAAGGATCTTTGTTCCCCATTGTCATCGAAACACCTAATAGCCTTGTCATAACAATCCACCTTGGTCTTGTGAAGATATATACAATCCATGCCCAAAAGAATAATATACGATCCCAACAACAAAACATTCAGATGTGCTGAGGTATGTATAACATTCAAGTAAAATGTGCAAGCTCTTACCCAATGATGAAATATCTTCTTGGTACCTATAGCCAATTGCACTAACCAAGAATTTGAATGCACTTCTTTATTCAAACCACACTTAACCACTAGGTTAGAATTAACATAACTATAATTAGATCGAGGGATAGTAAAAATAAAAACAATTTGATCACAAATTTTATCGTCCATCTCTATAATAGATGCCTCGTGATCTTCCTTCCGGTTATCCAACAATACATAGATCCTCGAAATACTCTCTCCAACAACTCCCATTGTCTGTTCCTCCTGCGCGCTGTAGATATGTGGTGTACCACCCTGATGTCATGTAAAATATCTCCTACGATGATCTCCTCCAGAAGTCCAACACTGCATGGGCTCCCTAATTTCACTCTTATTTTTCTCCTCAGATTGAAGTCCATGTCCTATGCCAGATGTATTCAACTTATTAGGTGGTGAAAAATTCTCTTTGTTACCTGTATCATGAGGTCGTTCTCGCTTCTTGTCCCATTTTCCTTTGTTCTTATCATTACCTTTCCATTACTACTTAGTCTCAAATCTGCGCTTCGATTTCTCATAACAATGCTTTAGATTCTGAATGGCATATTCCTCCAATGATATAGGCTCACCAAACTCAATCTTGTTTTTAAATGCTATCGACAACGCATTGATGAATTGTTGAATCTTGGACTTCTCCTCTTTGAGGTAAGGTACATACCTCAACAACTCCAGGAACCTGCTAGTGTACTCCTCATCAGTCATAGATCCTATCTTTAGTTCATAAAACTCTTTTCCCTGTCATCATAACATCTCTTCGATATATAATTCTTCCAACATAGTCTCTCGAATTCGCTCCAACTTAATTCCTTCTCATAAATATCCTTGAAATTCTTCACATCTCCCAACCAAATATCTTCTTTACCTTTGAGGTTGAATGTATCTATTCTGGCTTGCATTTCTTCTAAGTATTCATGCAACCTGATGAACTTCCCCATACCAAGCAACCATGATTTTGCATCATGTGATTTATTCATTTTTCCATCAAATTTAGGTGTCTTTTCTTTCTTAAACTCATAAAAAAAATATCCCCTATCACTCCTCCTGTAAGGGTGATAATGATGATGACCATCATGCATGTCAAAACCAGAACTAAAATAATACTTGTTCCTATCACCTCTCCTATACGGAGTGTCCAAGAACCTGTTACCTTGACATTCTGCTAACTGCATGAGCTCATTAACACTCATACATACCTCCTCTACAAGTCTTACAACCTTTACTCCTCATGTCAAGCCCTGAAACAAGAAGAAAAACCCTAAAAACCTCTGAAAGAATGGGTATGCAGATAACATGAAGCCTGCCTGCGTTCCTGGCTTGGGTACGCAGGTAATGCATGGCTTACCTGCGTTCTAGAACGCAGTTTTCCTTTGGAATTCCTGCATACCCCCTCCAAACTCAAAAAAGCGAGAAATTGAAGTTAAAAAGTTGGTTTGAGGTCAATTCTAGAAGGTTCTAGATGAGATTTTTTGGGGATGAGTACGCTTTTGATAAGGTGCATGTATCCCTCACCTTAAGGAACTAATCCCTTGATGTGAGGAGTCTATCCCTTTGAAGGAGGATTCTATCCCTTCAAAGGTGGAATCCTAACCTCCTCATCTTCTCTATAAAAGGAGGCATTGGGTAGCCTCAAATGGTTAGATTTTGGAGATTGAGAATTAGAGTTCAAGCTTTATGTGTGATTGATTTGAAGTGCTGTTGAGATTTAGACTTCTTTCTGCTGAGCTTTTGAGAGGAAAAATCACATACCTCTTTATGCTCCTGGAGGAAGAGTGCAAGACTTATCAAAGTAGAGGAGACTCTTGCTTCAGACCCCGGGAAGGCCTTTCAAACATCAAGGCTAAGGTTGTAAGGTTCTTCTGTATATTTTAAGATTAATACCATCAAGTTTTGTTTTTCTCAATAAATTGTCGTTCGATTGTTTATTTCAATAAGCTGTCGTTTGATCATTTATTTCATAGTTTCCTTGATCACTATGATAGGCATGTTTTATGATTATTTGTTATACAAGTGTTATTTGATATTTTCTTTCTTGTGATTGCAGGTCAAAAAAAGATGACACTTTGTTGGGACAAAAGAACTCTTGTTGAAACGGAAAGATTCTTGATGCGACATAAGCTTTACGACTACAAATAAGCATTTGGATCTAAGGTAGGATTGACACCTTCATAGCATTTATTTGTAAAACGAATATATTTAGAGAATTACAAGCTTAGTTGTTCATTTGTTGCTAGATTGTCTTCTAACACTAGGGAGATCGATCTTGTCCGCAAGATCAATTTATCCGGCCAACAAATTGGTGACTCCACTGGGGAAAGAACTTGTTTTTTTTTATTCTCTTTTATTTTGATTTGAGGAAAAGTTTTTCCTGGTTTTTGATTGATGGATATCTGCCTGGGTAGCTTAGGTTTTCTTTGTTTTTGAAAATTTTGAAATATTTTAAGTTTTTCTTGAACTTTTATGGGGACAACACGTTGTTCTTTTGCACAGTGCAGGCAGTTTCGCACTTTCCTTAAGTAAACAGTGCGGGACCACACCTGTTACTTCTGGGAGCATGTGGACCGTGTTAAAATTTTGGAAAAACTCCAGATTTCTTTTTTCCAGTTTAGTTTAGATTTAATTTAGGATTCTTAGCATCTACCCAGATCTGTATTTTTTTGTCAAAAATCTCTTGTTTATGAGTTTCTTTCAGCAATTTTTCATCTCATCAATCTCCATTAAGTTAATTGGGTGTTTTGAGTCTCTTTTTTGAGAAATTTTTAATTTGATTTCCTTTGGTCATTGCTTGGAGGTTTGTCTCAATCTTTTCACAATTGTGTATGAGTGTAAATCGCCTTTGAGTGTTTTTTGATCTTTGGAACTCTCACCTGATTTTCTTGACTTGCACTTGATTGGTTCTTAGATTACATTAGAATCATCTTGTGTTTGAGAATTCTCTTGCATAGATCACATTTGCATAATTAGAATTCTCATTTTCAGAATATGAATGAAAAATATGCATAGATTACATTTGCATACTTTTCAAGTGAATTGTGCATAGATTACAACTGCATAGTTTACATTCTGAAAAATCAATCGTAGATTTAGATCAATTTTCTTTGATTTGATTTTAGATGTTTTTATGCTTATTTTAAAAGCACATAAATAAAAAAATTGTTTTGGAATTGATTTGCATTAGTTTTTCGTTATGAAATTAGTGCATTAGAGAATTTGTTATATTTTCTCTTAGTGATAAATTTCTTGCATTGTTGGAAGTGAATGGAAACTCTCTCCTTTAGTTAGGATTCATCAAATTGAAAACATTACATTATCATATTTGATTACATTCAGTTTTGGGTCGGGTCATAACACCATTGGTTTCGTAGCCATTTACCCTTTTGAGTAATAACAACCTAAATAACACAGCACTTAATTAAAATTCATCTAGTAATTTTTACATTTTTAGGGCTCTTTCCACCAATCTAGCTCAGTATTAGTGCTTTGGAATAGGTTGTAGTTAACTTTCCAAAGCAACTAAAACAAACAAGTAGATAAATCTTGCGGTAGGAAATAAATCCAATTGTAATTGATACAATCTGGGAAGCTTCTCTTAGAGGAGTTAATCACGAGATCATATCCGAACCTTTGAGACAATCAATTCTGTTTCATTGGGAAAGATAGAAGATCTGTGCGCATTACAAACGGTAAACCTAGGATTAACCATTGTCGAGGAGCTCGCGGTCACTTGTCGGTAAACCTTAGATTGACAATGTCGAGGAGCCTTCAAGGGGATTGAGCTTTGTTACTCTGCCCTTGCTCATGGAATTGGATCGTAGACTATTCCCCCAGTTGTATTCATTACTGTTGGTAACCTCAGTGTCCATAAACTTAATATTATTTCCTAAGGTGACGGTGAAGGAAAGATCTCACTGTACCTGGAGCAAACGTCGACTAGACTCACTTGGACTCTCTGGGGGGTTCTCTTCACTCGAGATGGTTTTGTGAAGAAACTTGTGCGAGTCTGTTTCATTAAGCAGGTTGTCGGGGTAACTGTTCCAACTGTCCTTTCTGTATTAAATTCTACGATGTTAGATTTCATCACCAACTAGTGTTTTAGTACGAGAAGTTACTATTTGTGTGTGGTTTGACTCCTAGATTTGATAGCGCATGTTAATTTTTTTGTTTTTACTTTTAGATACCATAGGTGTGAATTGTGAATTTTAATTGTTAGGTGTGAATTATGAATTGTTAATTTTAGTTTTAAATTGTTAATAAAATTCACTGAAGTTGAATATAATGGAAACTGTTCTGAAATTTACCAACCAAGGAACCCCTCTTAACAAGAATCCTAGTAATTTTCCTTGTTTTGGAAATGTTGGTCCTCCTTATATGGCTACATTGTCATTACTTGGATTTACAATAGGTTTACCGATATGGTTATTTTCAACTTCGTTGGCCCCAAATACTCCATTTGTTCCACCTCAACCAGATGCTTCACCTCAACAGAGTTCACCATCTCAACATCACCAACCTTCTGTTGACCCTTTACCTTCTTCGCCCAATATTTCTTCCTCCATTTCTTCCTCTTCGCTTGGTAAAATCCTTGAGGCTAGTAACCAGGTGGGTAAGAAGAAGAAGAAGAAGAAGAAGAAGAAGAAGCAATATAAGAAAGAAGTCAACCAACCAACTATGGCTGTAAGTGTTAGTTGTGTTGAGGAATCCCCCAACATGCATCGTAAACCCAACTACCCTTGCAGGCTTTGTAAGGGTGACCACTTCCTTATCAATTGTCCCGGTATTCCAAAGGTCTTGGAAGTATGGTCAGAAAAATCTCATCAACTTTCCGTTGATCCATCAACCAGTGATAGTCAGGTTCCTGGGAAAAAGGGTAAAGTTAGGTTTCCTTGTAAGTTATGCAAAGGGAGTCATCAAACTCACATTTTCCCTCAGATGGATGAAGCCTCAAAATTATTGGAAAACCTTACTATTCCACAGCAATAATTTCCAACTGGTTACCGTAAACTTTCTCCCAACCTACCGTCAACTGACGGAGTGATTGATCTAATTTCAAGTACATTCGATCCCACTCTTCCATTGGAGAGTGAAACTCATATCACTCAGGTTGACGATCCATTCGTTGATCAAATGGTCGATTCGATTTCACATTAGGTCGATCCCATTCTCCCTATAGAGAGTGAACTTCATACCACTTAGGTTCTTCTTGTTACATCAAATTCTTCTACGCCAGGGGGAATTTCACCTGTTTCTACAGAACCCCCTCCAAATACTTTGGTCTTTTCCTTTGATTGGAATAGACTGACAGAACCTCGTCTTCCTTCCTCCATCCCTTTCCAAATCATTGTGAATTTTGGTGGTAGGGACATACACCGCACACAGGTAGATGAAGGTGCTTCTGTTAGTATTTTATCCTCAACTTTTTGGAAAGCTTTGGGTTTCCCTCGGCATGTGCCTATTACGCAGAATCTGAAAGCATTTAATAGAACCATTAGTGAAACTTTAGGGATCCTTCCTAATTTTTCTATTACTTTGGAAGGTAAAACTATTTTTATTGATCTTATGGTAGTTCAAGGTCCCTTGGATTTCAATTTACTCCTTGGGCAAGACTATGTTTATGCAATGAAAGCTGTAGTATCGACACTCTTTCGCATGATGTCTTTCCCTCACAATGGAAATATTGTGACTGTAGACCAACTTTCATTCCCTATTCTTTTTTCTCCTACCAATAATATGACACCCCTAACTTTTCCTGATTCTAAAGTGGTATCTACCCCGCCTCGAGTTAATTATGTGGCAACTAGTCCCATGTTTTCAATTAACGATGTAAGTGAGCCTCTCACTGTTTGCTCGTCTTCCTTTGACTTAGATTCGGTAATTGACATGGAGAACTCTATGGGATTATTTGAATGCGATGTTCTTATCCCTTTTGAGTCCCTTGACATGTGTTCCTTCCAGAGAACTATTATTCCTTCTGATGAAGACCTCTTGGAAGCCATGATCAAGGTGTGTCCATTGACATGTGTTTCTTCCAGTTGGAAGCCATGATCAAGTTCTGAGGATAGTTCCTTTTACTGTGTCAACCTTGTTAAAAAATTAATCAGTGGCATGATGATAGTTCCTTTTACTGTGTTAACCTCGTTAAAAAATGAATCGGTGGTCTGAGGATGGTTCCTGTTACTGAGTCAACCTCATTAAAAAATGAATCAGGTATGAGGAGAGTTCTTTTCCTGTGTCAACCTCATTAAAAAATGAGTCAGTAAGCTATATAGGTAGATTGTAGAGAGTAGATCTGAGGATAGTTCCTGTTAATGAGTCAACCTCGTTAAAAAATGAATCAGGTATGAGGACAGTTCTTTTGCTGTGTCAACCTCGTTAAAAAATGAATCAGTTGTTCAGAGGATAGTTCCTGTTACTAAGTCAACCTCATTAAAAAATGAATCAGGTATGAGGACAGTTCTTTTCCTGTGTCAACCTCATTAAAAAATGAATCAGTAGGTATATTGTAGAAAACAGATATGAGGATATTTTCTTTTACGGTGTCAACCTCGTTAAAAAATGAAACAAATCCTCCCCTAATTGAGTCGAGTCTTTGACTAGATCTTGTAAATGTTAAGTCATATATTTAGGTTAGTTATTTCAGCTTTTTGCATAATTTTCTTACAGTTTTAGGTCGGGTCTTTCATATGATCTCGTAAATGAACCTTCATTCCATCCAGCTATTAATTACCAGCAGTGTACTTAGTTGAATGAAATGAAGCTGGGGGGCATGCGCTCTAGCAGTTACGCTTAGGGGGCATCAAGCACAATTTTCTGTCTGTTTCAAGCTTGTGTAAAAATGAAACCACTCTGAAGCATAGTTTTTCTCTGTTTCAAGCTTTTGTAAAAATGAAACCTATCTTGAGTCAATTTTGGTTATTATTTTCAAGACTCGTTAAACTCATGAAAATCCTGAGATTATTTTGCTATCTTTCATTCTCGTAAAACACATGAAAATGTCGAGTTCTTTTCGTCTTTTCCTGCTCATAAATTAAATTGAAAGTCGGCCATAGGAGTATATTTTTATCCCTTTTTTGAACTCGTTAAAACTTACGAAAAAGTGAAAACCATGAGTACATTTTTATCACTTTTTTGGACTCTTTCAAAAATTTACGAAAAAGTGAAACCCTGGAGTCCTCTTTTTAGCCCTTTTCAGACTCTCTAAACATGAAAAGATTTCCAAGCACTTGATTATTCAAACTCGTTAAAGTAAATTAATGATCATCCCTTCAGTATAAGTTTACCCCTTTTACGCACTGAAATGGACTATTTACGAAAAAGGTATACGTTGACTACATACAGTCAATAGAGTTCTCTCCCGCATTGTTTTATCCTTTTTCGGGCTCGAGAGACTAAATTTACGAAAAATTACCCCCATGGAGTCTTCTTAAGTTTTTTCTTATGACTCCCTAAAATTGAAAAAACATCGAGTTTCTCCTATACTGGACTCGTTAAAATTTAACAGTAAAGGACCTGTTCAATTTTAAATAGGAACGAACCACTCCTTCTTAGGGTTCGAATCTTAAACTAAGTTGGACTCATCCAAAGGATGAGCTTATAAACAAGCAAATGTTATCCTCCTCAAGCTTGTCAAAAATAAAGAGGTACTTGCCAAAAATGGTGGGGGAAAAGAGAGAAAACGAACCTGTTTGTTACATTTTGATTATCCGGAAAAACGTTAACCACTCTTTAACACGACACTTTTTGTTCACCTGGGTTGGGAAAATATTTTTCCTAACAGTTAATCAAACCATATTGAAAGTCTTCAGCCGGTTTCTGGGTATTAGCTTTGGGTCAATTGTCACCAAACCATCTGCAGTGTCGCTATGTGTTCAAGAGGACAATTCAAAAAAACCATTCATTTGCGAAATATTTGTCTTCCATTTTGACCATCCCTGAGTCAGTCCTTGCCAATATATTTCTTCAAAACTTGATCTATGATTTCGTGTTGTGGGCTTGCCTACGACGGATCACTTTCTATCGATGACAGCTCATTATCTAGGAAGTTGATCTAAAAATCGTCAGTACCTTGAAATATGCATGCCTCAATGGTAGGTTTCTCGCCTTCGACGATAGGTTGCATCATTAACCTTCGATCGAATGATTCCATGACATGTTCGACTTCAGCTCATTTATTCACATTTCATAGAATGTACTGAGTACTTTGAGAGCCATTGACATTACTGGTGGTTACTCTCACACTTGTTAACAGTTTACATTATTGACTGGTAATCAAGTGGTTTCTACCATGTTCGACTTCGACACATTCATTCACATAGATAGGATCGTACTAGTTCAAGAAATGGAAATCAAGACCCTGGATCTAGTTTCTACCATCCAGGCTGCAAGGAATTTTGTTATCATTTATACAGTAGACTACTCATTATAGATGGTTGTGCCCATGTTGTGTCTACACTATTGATGTAATATTAAATTCATTTCTGTATCAGAATAAGTTTAGTTAGTTTTTGATCTGAGTATGGGAATGCCTACCTCAGCAATGATATGTTTACATATATATATTTTGCATTGAATTTTTTTACAGGTTCTGACCGGGGTGTCCAAAGGATGATCCTTGAAATGATAAAGTACTTCACTCTTCATATATGACAGACTTCATCTTCATCTATTTCAGACTTCGCACTTTAGGGGGCAATCTGTTACACTAAAAATTGTCACCTTAACATTCTGCTAACTGTATGAGCTCATTAACACTCATACATACCTCCTCTGCAAGTCTTACAACCTTTACTCCTCATGTCAAGCCCTGAAACAAGAATAAAAACCCTAAAAACCTCTGAAAGAATGGGTACACAGATAACATGAAGCCTGCCTGCATTCATGGCTTGGGTACGTAGGTAATGCATGGCTTACCCGCATTCTAGAACGCAATTTTCCTTTGGAATGCCTACGTACCCCCTCCAAACTCAAAAAAGTGAGAAAGTAAAGTTAAAAAGTTGGTTTGAGGTCAATTCTAGAAGGTTATAGATGAGATTTTTTGGGGATGAGTACGCTTTGATAAGGTGCATGTATCCCTCACCTTAAGGAACTAATCCCTTGATGTGAGAAGTCTATCCCTTTAAAGGAGGATTCTATCCCTTCAAAGGTGGAATCCTAACCTCCTCATCTGCTCTATAAAAGGAGGCATTGGGTAGCCTCAAATGGTTAGATTTTGGAGATTGAGAATTAGAGTTCAAGCTTTATGTTTGATTGAGTTGAAGTGTTGTTGAGATTTAGACTTCTTTCTGCTGAGCTTTTGAGAGGAAAGGTCACATACCTCTTTATGCTCCTGGAGGAAGAGTGCAAGACTTATAAAAGTAGAGGAGACTCCTTCTTCGGACACCGAGAAGGCCTTTCAAACATCAAGGCTAATGTTGTAAGGTTCTTCTGTATATTTTAAGATTAATACAATCAAGTTTTGTTTTTCTCAATAAATTGTCATTCGATTTTTTATTTCAATAAGCTATCATTTGATCATTTATTTCATATATTCCTTGATCACTATGATAGGTATGTTTTATGATTATTTTTTATACAGGTGTTATTTGATATTTTCTTGCTTGTGATTGCAGGTCGAAAAAAGACGACACTTTGTTGCGACAAAATAACTCTTGTTGCGACGGAAATATTCTTGATGCAACGGAAGCTTTACGACTGTAAATAAGCATTTGGATATAAGGTATGATCGACACCTTCATAGAATTTATTTGTAAAACGAATATATTTAGAGAAAGACAAGCTTAGTTGTTCGTTTTTTGCTAGATTTTCTTCTGACACTAGGGAGATCGATCTTGTCTGCAAGATCGATTTATCCGGCCAATGCTAGTGTACTCCTCATCAGTCATAGATCCTATCTTTAGTTCATAAAACTCTTTTCCATGTCATCATAATATCTCTTCGATATATTCTTATTCCGGCATAGTCTCTCAAATTTTCTCCAACTCAATTCCTCCTCATAAATATCCTTGAAATTCTTCACATCTGCCCACCATATATCTTCTTTACCTTTGAGGCTGAATGTATCTATTTTGGCTTGCATTTCTTCTAAGTATTCATGCAACTTGACGAACTTCCCCATACCAAGCAACCATGATTTTGCATCATGTGATTTATTCATTTCTCCATCAAATGTAGGTGTCTTCTCTTTCTTAAACTCATACAAAAAATATCCCCTGTCACTCCTCCTGTAAGGGTGATAATGATGATGACCATAATGCATGTCAAAACTACAACTAAAATAATACGTGTTCCTATCACCTCTCCTATACGGAGTGTCCAAGAACCTGCCATCTCTGATCATGTCATATCTATTTGACGTATGACCACCATGAGACCTACTACCATATGCCCTATTAGTCGCATCATCCTTTTCACAGCTGATCCGAAGTGGTCCTTGTTGCTGCAACTTTGAAAAACTCTAAATTATTAACTGCATTGACTTCTGCTTGTTTCTCCTGTGCCTATATGATTCTGTCATTATCTTCTTTACAAATCCTTATTTCTTCCTTCAAACTTATCATTGCGTCTGCTAAGTCAGAGGGGCGCCCAACACCATGCTGCTCATCTAATTCATAGGGAGAATATTTGTAGTCTACCATCTTTGATTTCTTCCTGCAAGGCATCTCATGTCAGTTAAACCAAATCACAATGACCCAATGTGCCTTAGCATAATTCGGGGAGGATATCTCATCTGCAAGATCAACCAATCAACGTAATACATGTATATACATAATCATAAAAACATATAGACATGTAACACATAGGTATATCAAGTCATAAACATCATTTATATAGACTCCAGTCATCGGTGCATGACCATATCAACTACACATATCACGACCTAATGCATGACAAAAACAACCATTCCATTGTACACTTGACAACATGTAAGCACTTGACATGCATAAACAACATATAACTAGTAATACACTCCTGACAGCACATTCCACAACAACCCCGTCAACCTTCACATGGTGACATCACTACAACCATGATCAACAACATGCGAATGCAACAAGCACATAGACCACAAGTAAAAGGAACACATATGCAACCGACATGAATGCATGACCAACACACTTCCCATCTGATACGAGGGGTTAAATATGCTTTGATACCACTCTATAACAACCTCCTCCCACATCTACCCAAGCAATCAACCAACCGGGGTAAAAATGTGACGAAGATTTACTATGATCTGATTCAACCACCTAGGTCATCTTGTGGAAGTGGAACCGACACCAAACAACAACACAGACCTTATGTACATTCTAGAGGACACCCAGGAGCCATGCCAACCTTCTAGGAGGCTAGCCCCTGCAACAACCTGACATTTTCATGCATCAATTCCCCATTTTCTCCCTGTAGATGGGAAAGAGTGTGACTAGAACCATCTAGTTGCACGCATAACATGGGTATGCATGCAACTAAGGAATTTTCCTAGTAGTTCTGAGCCTGCGACCCTTATTTTTGTGCCACTTTTTCAAGCCTAGAGTCCAGGTCACTACCCAAAACCTCATGACACTTTCATAATTGATAAATAACAACAAAATAATAATATAAATAAAATAATTGAACAAGGGCTTGATTGGAAACGTACTATCCATGACAGGAATTTTGTCAAACATGTCACAAATATGAAATCTATCGGTTTAAACAACATATCTGAGCATAGGGGTCTCATACTTACTGAGAATAGCTAAGAATCATTGTTTCCTGATCTCATTAATTTCATTATCATCAATTTGGTCATAGATACATTGTTCATTCATTTACAAATCAAAACATGATGGGAGTCATACATCACCTTCATCATAAAACACATTCATAACCAACATATAAAAACATAAATGGAAAGCATCTAACAACCATATAAGCCACATAGTAACAAGCATATTTTCCGATCAATACAAGAGGAAAAGAGCTCTTGTTGCCATAAGAGAAATGCAACCAAGTCTGGTACTTCCATGTTCCACCCGACCATAGACATGGATGAGCCAAATTTCTCTTCAACCAGTCACCCCTGTGCCATATTCCAATCATGAATGTGGGACCCCATAAAAATCCTCAATCAAAACCAAACCAGGGTTTCCATAGGCCAAACCACCTAAACCTATAACCAATGATTCCACCTTACAGTCAGATATCACAACCATCACCAGATCGGTATCCACTCAAGTTTTCCAGGGCTTCAGAGTGTTTGTTACAACTAAGGATACAAGACTAGTAACTCAACCCAAATCTTCTGCTGAGCTCCATAGCGTTTTTCCAACCAAGGCTCTAGGACTAGTAGCTCAACCCATAATTAAAGGAACATGAGAACCAACCATAAAACAATAGTAAATGAGCCCACAACACCATAGATATCCAGGAAATGGCAAGGCTAAGAAAATCCACTATCAATCCAGGAAATCCTCCATGCCAATGACATATCATAACCAAGAAACCACATGCATATGCCATATATGCATGCCAAAACTAGTGAGGAAAACATACATTCAACTCAGTATCTACAAGAAAAATTCGTTGTACCTGATGATCCTAATGTACTCTTGTGCTTTCCTACTATTCCTTTTCCTTCTTTCTCCAAAACTTCAAGTATGCAGACCCTCTAAGAGTGCTCCAAGAAAATTCCAAGTGTCCAAGAGTATGAGAGAGAGAGAGAATAAAATGAGAGCTCCAAAACTGAACTAAAAAAATGTTACCAACTGATCCTCAGAAGCCTTTTTTATCAATTAGGTCTCTATTTTCTTCATTTTCCATTATTTTCCTTCATTTTCCTCCTCACATGCAACCTGTGAACTTTCACCTCCCTTTTCTCCTATTCCATTATTTTCATAAATAAATTCCAATAAATGCCACTTTTCCTTTCCAAAGTCTTAGCCATTGCCTTTTCTAATTTCCATAGCCATAATAAACCATATGAACACCCATAATAGGATGTTTTTTCCCAACATTCAGCTTGGAATATGTGTCCCATGACCTTGGTTATTATTTTTCCTTTATTAACTTTTATTACATGTTAATTTCACCAGGGTTGTTACACATGCCAAAACTAGTGAGGAAAACATATATGCAACTCGTTACCTGCAAGAAAAAACCACTATAGCTGCTGATACCAATGTCCTCTTGCGCTTTCTTGCTCTTCCTTTTCCTTCTTGCTCCAAATCTCCAAGTATGTCACTCTCTCCAAGAATTCTACAAGAAACTCTAAGTGTCCAAGAGTATGAGAGAGAGAGAATAGAATGAGACTTCCAAAAATAAATTGACAAAAGGTTACCAACTGATCCTCAAAAGCATTTTTATCAATGAGGCCTCTATTTTCTTCATTTTCCATTTATTTTTTTCATTTTACTCCTCACATGAAACCTGTGACATTTCACCTCCCTTTTCACCATTTTCCATTATTTTCATAAATAAATGCCAATAAATTCCATTTTTCCTTTCCAAATCCTTAGTGATTCCCTTTTCCAATTTCCATAGCCATAATAAACCATATGAACACCAGCACTAGGATTTTTTTCCCAGCATTCATCTTGGAATATGTGTCCCATGACCTTGGTTATTATTTTTCCTTTATTAACTTTTATTACATGGAATTTCCACCAGGGATGTTACATAACCCTCCCCCTTATGGGAACACCGTCCTTAGTGTTCAATGACACCTACAACAAAAATACTGATGTAAGCAAAACATACTGCCCATGGAACTTTATATCTTAGCTCGTTGTTGTATTTACAATGATCAACCTGTTGAGAAGAAAACCAACACAACAACATAAGAAATATAACATCATAAGGACATGACATCCATACCACTTATTATAGATTTATAACATAGCTCATGGTGGTATTTACGGCCATATACATATGTATATATACCAAAACATCATACCATCATATACCAAAACATATACCAAAACACATGCCAGAACATCCACTCAACTAGTGAATAAGGAAGGATACATAGCTTGCATCTAATCCACCATCTCCCATGTAGCTTCATTGGGCCCAAATTGCTTCCATTACACTTTAAGCTATTCAATTTCTTAGTTCCAAAGCATGAGCATCTTTTTCTGCAAAATGAACTAAGGTTTCGGTTGGAATTCTCCTTCCGGATCCACCTGCAATATAGACTAGTCAACCACATGATCAACATATTTAACATACTTCTTAAGAAATGACACATGGAAAACATCATGCACTTTCACTATCGAAGGTACATCCTCTCAAGAATCTTCAAAGGTCCAAAAAATTGATGTGTCATCTTGGCACATGATCCAATCTACAAGGAGCTCTTCTTGGGTTTGATGGACAAGTGCACCTATTCCCCAACCTGAAATTCCTTAAACAAACTATTCCGATCTGCATATCTCTTCTCCCTATCCTGTGTTGCTTTCAGATTCTTCTTTATTACTAGAATTTCTTGTTCCATCTTTGCCAACATGTCCAGTCTGATCAACACCCTATTAATTGGATCACTACAACTCAAGAGATTATTGCAAATCCAGCCATACAATGCTTCAAATAGAATCATCCTCAAATATTCCTGATACGCATTGTTGCAAGCGAACTTGACCAATGGAATATACTCTTCACACTTTCTCTGTTGATGCATCACATACATCCTCAACATGCCCTCCATTATCCTGATGACGCTCTTTGTTTGACCATATTCCCGTGAATGATAAGTTGTACTGAAGGCCAAATCTATGCCAAAAATTGCAAACATCTCCTATCAAAACTTGGAAGTGAACTTCTTATCCCTCTCTGACACAATCTTCTGCAGAACACTATGTAATCTGACCAAAAACCTGATGAAGACCTATGGTACATCATTTTCTAAGTATGTAAACTTCACTGGAATGAGTTACACTACCTTCATCAACCTTTCCACAACAACCGTGATGGAATCATGTTGTCTATATGTCCTTGATAAACTTGTGATAAATTCCATGGAAATGACAACCCATTTCCACTCTAGAACCGGAATCGACTGTAGTAGTCCACCTAGATTATAACAATCTATTTTGACCTCTTAACAATCCAAGCACCTAACCACAAACTCTGCTATGTATCTCTTCAAATTCAGCCAATAGTAAAAATTCTTCACTATTTTTAGTGTCTTCTGATAGCCTGGGTGGCCTGAATGCAGTTTCACATGAAAATCCCTTAAGATAACCTTCTTTAGTTTACTAATGTATTGCTCATATATCCTGTCTCTAAACCTGATAAAGCCATCTACTGTGAGATGATAGTCCACATCCCGTGCTCCCGCACCTATACCCATACCTGTACCTGTACCTGTATTCTGATACAATTTATGCCTGTGCTCCATATACCCGACATCCTGGTGACCTTCCTGTAAGATTTTATCCTATATATCTATCCCACAGGAACTCATAACTATTATATGATTCACCTTTATCCACCTTATAAGAGCATCTACAACCCTATTCTCTTTACCTTTAATATACCTAATCTCAAAGTCAAACTCACTAATCATGTCCAACCATTTAGGTTGCCTGGTGTTCAAATTTAGTTGGTCAAATAGATACCACAATCCACTGTGATCACTCACCAATACAAATCATCTGCGTAGAAGATAGTGCCTCCACATATTCAATGCATGGATGATTGTTGCCAAATCATTATCACGTGTTAGATAGTTCTGCTCATGCTCCTTTAGTTTTTGTGACTCATAACATGCCACATGTCCTTCCTTCATAAGGACTCCACTAAGTCCTCTCTTGAAAGCACTTGTACATACCACAAACTCTTTTTCCATATCTAAGATCTTTAACATTGGAGTGGGTTTCAAAAACTTCTTCAATTTCTCAGAACTGGTTGCACATTCTTCTGTCCATTTGAAATATCGACCTTTCCTTCACAATGATGTGATAGGATAATAAATATGTGAGAAGTTTCTGATGAGCCTCTTATAATAAACTGCTAGCCCCCTGAATGATCTTACCTCATCCACATTTCTAGGAGCCTCCCATTCCATGATTCCTTGGAGACAACATGCCCTAAGTAATGTACCTTTGTCTAAAATAAAAGACACTTGTTGAGCTTAGGATACAAGCGATGCTCTCTTAACAATCTCAATATTGTTGATAAATGTTTGACATGCTCTTATTAATTTTTAGAATATGCCAATATATCATCAATGAATAAAATAAAAAACTTGTCCATATAAGGACACAACACACTATTCATCAAGCACATAAAAATATTTGGAGCATTAGTAAAACCAAATGGAACTACAACAAATACATAATGTATGTACCTGGTCCATAGATATATCTTATGAATGTCATTATATTTAATGTGTACCTAATGATATCTCGATCTCATATTAATCTTTGAGAACACTACTTCTCCCTTGAACTGATTGAATAAGTCAACAATCCTCGACAACATATACCTGTTCTTGATGGTTACTTTTTTCAACTGCCTGTAATCAGTGCATAACTTGAGGGTACCATATTTATTCTTCACAAACAATACTGGTGCACCCCATGGTGATACACTTGGCCTAATGCATCCCTTGTCCATCATTTCCTTCAAGTGCGGCTTCAACTCTACCAACTCTAGTGTGCTCATCCTGTAAGGTGTCGTAGATGCTAGCACGACCCTTGGTACCAACTCAATAGAAAATTATACTTCCTTGTGAGGTGGAAACTTTGAAATCTATACGAGAAATAGATAAAACTGTTGTAGAACTGGGTACCTACTAAAAACATTTGCATCCTCAACTTCCTTAAATTTTTCACTAGAAATGTGCACTGCAAGTAACACACACACTTTCCTATGACTATGCTTGACCTTCAAAGCTTTCACCATCCTAACTGATGTTGCTTTCTTCTTACCTCACAATACTCTTTTTTCCGCATTTTCATCCAAGCACTCGATAGCCTTGTCATAACAATCCACCTTGGTCCTATGAAGATACAACTAGTACATACCCAAAATCATGTTATATGATTCCAATGAAAATACATTGAGATGTGCTGAGGTAGTCATACCATTCAATTCTAATGCACAAGCTCTTACCCAATGATGAACTCACTTATTTGTACCCGTAGCCAACTTCACTAACCAAGACTCTGCATGCACTTCTTTATTCAAGCCACACTTATCCACCAGGTCAGGATTAACATAATTATAATTAGATCCAGGGTAAATCAAAATAGAAACAACTTGATCACAATCTCACCATCTATATTGATAATAGATTCCTGGTGATATTCCTACTTGTTATCAAGTGCTGCATAGATCTTGGGAATTCTCTTTCCAACACCTCCCACTGTATGTTCCTCTTGTGCACTATAGATATGTGGTATACCACCCTAACGTTGTGGAAAACCTCTTCTACGATGATCTCCTCCACAAGTTCAACACCGTACAAGCTCCCTATTTTCACTCTTCTTCTGCTCCTCAGACTGAAGTCCCTATCCTCTGCAACATTATCTTTTTTACCTGTATCATGAGGTATTTCTCGCTTCTTGTCCCATTTTCCTTTATTATTATCATTACCTTTCATGTCTGAATTTGTGTAAGATCTACAATTTGATTGCTTGTAACAATGATTTAGTTTCTAGATGGCCTCCTCCAATGATCTAGGCAACCTACTAATGGATCATTGAATCTTTGTCTTCTCCCCCTTGAGGTAAGGCACATATCACAACACTCTAGAAATATTCTAGTGTACTCCCCATCGGTCATATATCCCATATTTAGCTCATAAAATTCTTTTTCCTTGTCATCATAGTATCTCTCTGATAGATACTTCTTCTATAATAGCCTCTCAAATTCGCTCCAAGTCAATTTATCCTGATAAATATCCCTGAAATTCTTCACATCTTCCCACCAAATATTTTCTTTACCTTTGAGGCTGAATGTAGCTATTATAGATTTCATGTTTTTTGGGTAATCATGCAACCTGAAGAACTTCCTCATACCAAGTAACCACAATTTTTCATATTGTGATTTATTCATCTCTCCATCAAATTTAGGTGGTTTTCATTTTTTAAACTCATCCAGAAAATATCCCATGTCACTCCTCATGTAAGGATGTTAATGATGATGATCATAGTGTCTGTCAGAACTAAAACTAGAATAGTACTTGTGTATGTCAACTATCCTATCCGAAGTGTCGAAGAACCTATGATCTCTAGTCATGTCATCTCTATTCAACCTATGACCACTATGAGAACTACAGCGATATGCCCCGTTAGTCCTATCCTCCTATCCATAACTGATCCGAAGTGATCCTTGTCGCTACAACTCTGACAAATTATGAAGGATTACTGCATTGACCTCTACTTGTTTTTCCTGTGCCTGTATGATTCTATCATTATATATTTTTACAATTCCTTATTTATTCCTTCAAACTTCTCAATGTATCTTCTAAGTCGGGATAGTGCCCAACACTATGTTTCTCATCTTATTCATAGGGAGAATCTCTGTGGTCTTCCATCTTACTAGTCATATTGGTTTTCTTCCTACAAGGCAACTCGTGTCAACTAAACCAAATCAAAATAAACCATCGTACCTTAGAATAATCGGGGATAATATCTCATTTGCAAGATGAACCAATCAGCATAATACATGTACAAACATAATCATAACAACATATAGAAATATAACACATAAGTATATCAACACATAAACATCATTCTAGCTAGAGTCCAGTCATTAATGCATGACCATATCAACCACATTCCATGACCTCATGCATGAAAACAACAACCGTACCAATTTACAATGACAATACATAAGCACTTGACATGTATAAAGAACACATAACCAATCCTACAATCATGAAAACACATTTCGTAACACACCATCAACCTTCTCATGGCGACATTACTGCAACCGTGTCCAACACAATGTGGTTGCAACAAGCACATAAACCACAAGTATGAGTAACACATATGCAACTGACATGAATGCATGACCAACACACCACCCATTTAGTCTGAGGGGTGAAACATGCTTTGATACCACTCTATAACGCCCTCCTCCCACATCTACCTAAGTAATCAACCAAAAAAGGTAAAAATGTGATGAAGATAGTTACTATGATATGATTTAGCCTCCTAGGTCACCTTAAGGAAGTGGAACCCACACCACACAACAACACAAACCTTCTGCACATGCTACAAGACACCTAAGAGCCATCCCAACCTTCCACGAGGTTAGCCCCTTATCCAACCTGAACTTTTCATACATCAATTCCCCATTCACTCCCTGGACATCGGCAAGCGTGTGTTTGGAAGCCTCTAGTCGCATGCACAACATGGGTATGCATGTGATTGGGGAATTTTCCAAATATTTCTCAATCTCTGACCCCGATTTATGTGACACATTTTTAGGCCTAGATCCCAGGTCACTGCCCAAAACTCCATGAGACTTTCAGAATTGAAGGATAGTAGTGGAATAACAGTGTAAAAAGAAACACTTAAACAAGGACTTGACTGGACCCCTACTAGCCATGACATACATTACATCAAATATGTCACAAATATGTAATCTACAAGTTTATATAGCATATCTAAGCATAGGGGTCTCATAATTATATGAGAATCACTAAGAAGAATTGTTGCCTCATCTCATTAACTACATTATCATCTATTTGGTCATAGATACATTGTCCATTCATTTACAACTAAAAACATGATGAGATCCATACATCATCACCATCATAAAACACGTTCATAACTAACATATAAACAACAGAAATGACAAGTCAGGAGAACAACCATATAAGCCACATAATAACAAGCATATTTACCCATACAAGAGGAAAAGAGCACTTATTTCAATAATAAAAATGAAACCAAGTCTGGGACTTCCACGTTCCACCTGACCATAGACATGGCTGAGCCAAATATCTCTTCAACCACTCAACCCCGTGTTATATTCAAAGAATGAATGTGGTATCTCATAAAATACATCAATCAAAACCAAACCAGGGATTCCAGAGGCCAAACCACCTCAACCCTCAACCAATTATTCCACCTCACGATTGAACATCACAACCATCACCAGATTGGTCTCTACCCAAGCTGTCCAGGGCTCTAGAGTGTTTGTTCCAACCAGGGCTTCCAAGACTAGTAACTCATCCCACATTTTTTGTTGGTATTCCAGAGAGTTTGTCTAACCAAGGATTCTAGGACTAGTAACTCAACCCACCAATCACTTCCAAAGTGTTTATCCAACCAAGGCTTCTGGGACTAGTAACTCAACCAAAGTTGTTACAGGGCTTCCAGAGTGTTTTTCCAACCATGACTTCCAGGAACTAATAACTCAACCCACAACCAAAGGCACGTGATAACCAACCATCAAAACAAACAATGAAATGAACCCACAACACTATGGCTATCCAGGAAATAGAAAGGCTAGGGAAATCCATTGTCAATCCAGGAAATCCTCCATGCCAATGAAAAATCATGACCAAGAAACCACATGCAAATGCCATGAATGAAAAAACTAATGAGGAAAAAATATATGTAACTCGGTACCTGCAAGAAAAAACTATTTTAGTTGTTGATCCTGATGTCCTATTGAGTTTTCCTTCTCTTCCTTTGTCCTCTTTCTCCAAATCTCCAAGTATGCCAACTCTCCAAGAGTGTTCCAAGAAATTCTAAGTATCCAATAGTATGATAGAGAGATAGAATAGAATGGGAGCTCCAAAAATGAGCTGAAAAAAGGTTACCAGCTAGTCCTTAGAACCCTTTTTAAGAATTAGGCCTTTATTTTCTTCATTTTCCATTATTTTTCTTCATTTTCCTCCTCACATGCAACCTATGACCTTTCACCTCCCTTTTCTCCTATGTTCCATTATTTTCATAAATAGGTGCCAATAAATGCCACTTTTCCTTTCCAAAGCCTTAGACATTTCCTTTGCGAATTTCCATAGCTATAATAAACCATATGAACACCCGCACTAGGATGTTTTTCCCAACATTCAACTTGGAATACATTTCCCATGACCTTGGTTATTATTTTTCCTTTATTAACTTTTATTACATGGAATTTTCACCATGGTTGTTACACAAGTCAAGACCAAGTGTATTTCTCATGGCCCAAATTCTGGGTAGAAGGTCCTTAGTCAACCTATGGGTGAAATCTTGTTGTGAGTGTCATTGCTGAAAATCCAAGCATAATACTTAACCTTATAACCGAAGCCAACGATACCTTATCCTAATGGTTTGAAAATATCCACATCATGGAAGTGCCAAATTGGGTGGTTTGATTATAGCCTACCACAATAAGGTTGGCGAAGCCTGGAGGGTACTATTCCTGAAATTTTAAAAGTGAAGTGCATCTTGGAGGGAGCGAGTTGATGCGTGACTAAGACACGGTGGACGCCACATGATCCTGACTACTATTGTATTAGCGCTAAGGCAGACCCACTAGATTAGTCAAAAAGTTAGAATTCCCTTGAAATAAACTAAGAAAGTGAAAATGTGAGGGGTCGAGAAACAAATTCTAGGTAACGAGAAAATTCCCATGGTCAAACAATCCATCATTTGAATATTTGACCAATTATCCTGAAAAATTCTCTTGGAGAAATTCACAAGAGGATAAAAGTGCTAAGGGTCGGGACAACTCACCTCCAGGATGGCATGGAAGGAATGGACTCGAGGTTTAGATGCACCATACCATTGTAAGGCCACACATGGAGTGGAGTCTTCGAAGCTATGGGGTAAAGAGGAAACCGTGGTCCAGTCGCAAGTGTTGTTGCACAAAGGAGTGGCCCACTAGTACACATAAACTAGGAGGCTACTTACCAGAACATTTACAAGATCAAACATTAAGGATAAGTGGGATGATGTATGTTAGGTTTTGGTGGTGTGTACATAATCCCAACATGTCGTTTATTGGTGCAAGATGGTCCCAACATACACGTAAGCTAGGAAGTGAGCACTGATGGTTTAAAAGAGAGGTATGTTCAAATCACGTGAGGTGACGTAGGGTTGGGATATGGTGTTTGTATCCATGTGGTCGCACCTCTTCTCCCATTGGTGCTCATGTGTATCCCCATTCATAGGTCAACCTAGAGGGTCAACCCCAAAGTAGTTAGAAAATGCGTAAAGCATAAGGTTCGGGTAACAGATCCTGAGAGAGGGGAAAATTTCCCTTAATTTTTGGCCCGTTGAGTTTGCGAAAAATCAGCAGAAACATGTGAATATATATATATATATATATATATATATATATATATGTAAGAATAATGCATAACACGTGAATTGTGAGACCCATTCCATGAATGGGTTAACAACTAATATGACCATTCCAAGTGGCAGTAAAGGGCTGACTAGGCTGCCACATGGTAGAATGGGGATGAGGGAGTGGAAAATTTTGAAAATTCACAACCCTTGATCCAGAGGCCAGATTGTTATCATAGAAAAATAAGTCTTGCAGACAAGAACGATCTCCTTAGATTCAAAGACAAATCTTGAAACAAACAAACAAGTAACTGCTACCTTTCCTTAATCTATAACTGTAATATGATGTATGAAATGTGCAAAAGCCTATTACGTTTCTACTAAATTCATGTGGATGTCCTATCAATGCTTTCAAAAGCCTTTCCTTAATGCTTCAAGAAAAATCCACATAGATTAAAAAAATCAAGGCATACAAGCATAACATAGATAAAAAGTGAAACACAAAATGAATGGAAATTGCAACATAGAATAAATCACAATGTTAACCCAATATTCAGTGATAGAATATGAAAAATATCAAGGAGCTTTGCAAAGAGCATCATAACAAGTGCAAATAGGAAAGAAGAAACTACTTGTATTAATATTGAGTAAGAATGAGCAATACAACCTTCGCCTTGATGATATAAGCCTCCTCCCAATAGTATCCAATCCTCCCTTTAGGTGACAATAGGGAAAATTTTAAGGATGGAAAATTATCTTGAAGTTTAAAAACATTGGTGAATCTTCACTAGTCCCTAATATGAAAAATATAAGTTTTTTTATTTATTTGTTTGTAAAATTATTCAAATTCATAATGATTTTATATATAATCTCTATATAATTTTGGTGAATTTTAAGGTAAAATAAATTTATATTGTAAAATTTTGGCAAACCATTTTTACAAAAAATGGAAATTAGTGAATTTTTTTTTTTGGAAAACACATGGAAAATTAGTCTGCCTGTGAATATTAGCCCCTAAAAGTTTCCATGGGTGACAAGGTTCCAACTCTTATTTGATAACATAAGTTTGCATTCCCAAGTCCTCCTTTACCCTCTGGTCTATGCTGAATTTATAGGCCAAGAGGAGGAGGTTTGAGATCCTCTTCTCAAGGGATGAGATCCATAAAGAGAGGGATTAGAGTTATACAAAGAGAGGGGGTTTGATTCATGAATAAAGGGATGAGGCCCAAGTATAATAGGGGCTCGAGGCCTTTTGGTTTTGAAATATTCCTCCAACAAGGTTTCTAGAATTTAATTTTTATTTTTACTTTCGTTAAGTGATTTTCACAGTTTTTAGTGGAAGACAGAGCACATCTTATATAGGACACAATGGTAAAATTTATGGTTGCACAAGAAATTTCTAGGGAATCTACACAAGTGCTTAAAAATAGGTTTTTGAGCAATGGAATCCAAGATTCTTGTTGTCTTTGGGATTTTTTTTCTTCCAATATTCTATGGGAATGCCTGGAACACATCATTAGAAAGCGAGAGATTAATTTTGGTGGTCATTTTCATAATGGTGAAAAAATGGCATATAAAATATTTCCCCCTAAAGTCCAAAGTCAGGAAAGATTTTTAATATCCCCAAATTTGGATTGCTAGCAAGGCATGCCTAAAAAATGAATTTTTCAGGAATGGATGCTACAACTCTTAAAATCAGCCCTTGGATCCCTTAGATCTGAGTACATAAGTCCTAAATTCAAGAGGGTATCAAAAACAAATCCTTCTAGGCGGGTTAAATAGATCTCCCACACCTAGTTTCCTTGAAAAATGCCCCAAAGAGGGACTGCAACAATAATAATCAATTCTTCTCAGAAAATAACGCAGTTTCTGTAGAGCAGTGATAGGAAGCTCATGAAATGTTCTTCAATATTAATTACAACAGCAAATAAGTTATACAATGGATTTTATCAAACACATGGCTGAAAATACAAGTCATAAACAGAAGAAATTCCCTCAAAGAGGGCTACACCCATATGAATGACTAAAAACTGTCTTGAAAACATTATTTCTATTAGGCTGCAATTGTTGTTGATTACATGTTAGATCTAGAGTAGATATGTGCATAAAAATTCAGATCCATATCATATCCATGCACTAGAAGAGCTCATCTTTCAGATCCCCTTGGAATTTTGGGGTTTACACCAAGCATATGTAGTAGATCTGAGATCTAAGAAAGCAGATCTGCAGAAATATTTAGAAATGTTGAAGTATTCAGAATATGCAGATTAGATATGAGAAGTACAATGTGTAGATCTTCTCTAATGGATCTCAAAGTGAAGGCTAGATCCCCAATACTCAGAAACCAGCTCTCCAAATGGTGCACCCAAACTCCCTGCAACACCACCTACAAGAATAACGCAGATCTGGGGTAGAAACTGCACTGTAGGGGAAAGATAGAGGATGGCCACATGCCAAGATCAGAAACTGAAGCTCATTCATGCCAATACACTTCCTCCAATAGAGCAGAGGCCTTCTCCACTGAAAAAGAGCACTAAAATGACTTAGATATGAAGAGATCTAATCTCCACTTGCTGCAGCTTACAAAAGCAAGCAAACCCTCACTGGATCTGCATTGCAGTTGGAAGTAGAAGCTTGGTCTCCAACCAGATAGTGGGCTAAGCAATACAACTCTCCCAAGAGCTACTCAATGGGAAGAGGTGGAACTCCTAAATAGGAAATTCCAATGCTAAACAACATATGCAATCTAGGCTAAACAACCAAGAAAGCTATTTGTCTAAACAGACAACAAATCAGAAATAAAATCATGAACAACCTCAATATGTTTCCTTCCCCTTCCTTTTATAAGATGAGAGCTTTCCAAAACCCTAAACCACGTTCATTAACTTATCTCTTTCACACAAGAGACCTCCTTCTAGAATTAAGTTGTGCCTCATTGATGAGCACTCCTCCAATACTGCACTGTAGATATGGTCAAGATTGACCCAGTCAAGTGGATTTTTTTTTTCACACTCAAGTGTGTTTATTAAAGTGGCCTAGATTTAGCTTGTTTCACATTGAACATTGATTTATTTTGATGTTTAGGAGTTATTATTGGTCCTCCTTTACAATTTTATTCATGAGCATGAAAAACAAAACAAAATTGAATATTCCTATTAGCTTGGGCTAATTAGGAATATTACAATATTATTGAGGAATGAAGTGCTTTATCATGCCATAATTAGGATTAGAGACTGATTGGTTGGAGACCTGAAAAAAATTATCAAGGATTACAATACAAAATCTTCATGTAATCATCACTGGGGTAGGAATTCCCATACTAAGAGCAAAAATATCTCGAATAATCAGTATGGAAATGTACAAATATCCATGTAAATAGTAGACACAGTATGGATGCAATCATCAAATATGGATTTATATTTTCAATCATGAATATCTAAAACTCCACGCATCCTGGATGCATGAAACTAGATCCAGGGTCTTGGTCTCCATCTCTATCGATCCATAGTACGAATCTGACCATGAGAGTGAATGTTTTGAAGTCGAACATGGTAGATACCACTTGATTACTGGTAAATTATGTGAATTTTTAGTAGGTGTGAGAGAAACCACTAATAATAATAATGATTCTTAAGGTACTCCAGTAAAATCTATGAAGTGTGATATAATGTCTTGAATTCGAACACTCGTAGAATTATTCGATTAGATATCAATGAAGAGAATATATCATTAAAGGCAAGAAACCTATCATTGAGACATTTTGGATTTAAGGTACTAAATGAGGTTTCTAGATCAACTTCCTAGATAATGAGTCGAAGTCGATAGGAAGTGATCTGTTGCAGGAGGGCCTACAACACGAAACTCATGTCAAGTTTTGAAGAACAAATTTGGAGTGATTTGGAACCGACATAGGGGTTGTTGATGTGAATGAAGGCTATGAATTTGAAGGTCATTTTAACCGAGGTAAAACTTGTCTTGAAGATATCTATGACACGAAATTTTGACTTGGAAACATTTGACTAAAAAATAAGACCAATAATTAGTTTGAAGACTTTCAATAAGGTATGATCAATTGAGAGGCAAATGGATCTCCCAACCCAAACACGGAGGTGATGGATTTTCATGTTCAAGGGCGACATATTTCTTTTTTACAATAAAAGAACAAATCTTTCTTTCTGATTTCCCCCCCACCATTACTGGAAAGTACCTCTTTATTTTTTTGAAATATTGAGGAGGATAACATGTGCTTGTCTCGTTAGCTCATCCTTTGGATGAGTCCTTCAAATGAGTCCTTTAGAGTATTTTAACAAACCCTATGAAGGAGTGGTTCCCTACGAAGGATTCCTGTACTGTTTGCATTTTAAAAGTCTAGTGAAGTGGTAATTTGATGTCGTTATCATATTTAAATATTTTAAAAAAGACACAAAAAGGAAAACTCATTCATTTATTTAAACATGAAGTTTTAACAATCCAGGAGAAAATAAAGCACAACGTTTTTCATACTTATGGAGTCGGGAGAAAAACATAAGTAGACTTTGAAATGTCCTTTTTTGTAGATTTAGTCTCTCAAGCCTGGAAAAGGGTAAAATAATGCAGGAGAGAACTCTTTTGACCATTATTAGTCGAATTATACCTTTTTCGTAAATGATCTACATGGTCTGTAAAAGGGGTAAACTTATACCAAGTAGATGTCTTTTCATTTTCTTTAACGAGTTGGAAATAAACAAGCATACTATACAATATTTTCATATTTTGGGAGTCAAAAAATAGCTTAAACTTAACTACAAGGTTTTTTATTTTTTTTGTAAATTTTAAGAGCCTTAAAAGGTGATAAAAGTTTGCTCGTTTCCAAAATGATTTATTTTTGTAAAAAACCCTATAAACTACAAATTTAAACTAAAAAATTATCATAACTTCTTAAAAATAGTAAAACATTTAAAATATTTTGAAATTTAGAAGCTATAGGATTTTTTATTTATTTTAATAAGCCTATTTTTCTTATAAAAAGTTTAAAAGTTAAAAACAACTTACCATTTCATTTTTACCAATTTGGAATTCTTGAGAGTGCATTTTCACCCAAATATTCAACATCAAATTGTGATCAAATCGGTGAACCATTTCACATGTCGTCTTCTGTAGGTAATATATTGCTCTTTTCTCTCAACAATGATGGTTTTAATTTCACATTTCATGGTAATTTTAAAATTTATGAGTGTTTTTATTACTTTAGGGTGTGTTCATGGGGTTGCACACGCTTGATTTTTCCAGTGCTAGGAAAAGCAGGGCTTGCGCAGTTTCCCTAAAATGGATATGCACAAGTGCACACTATCTATAAAATATTGTTGCACAAGGCGACGAGGGCATCCAAAATCAATAAAAAAACTCTCAATGTTTTTGCAATTTTTTTCCATGTTTGTCTTCTAACCATTTTTCTTTATTGATTGCAAGTCTTAAGTGTGTCAAAATGGAATGAAGAGAGAGAGAACGTGAAGCCCAAGATTTTGAAGCATTGAATGATCCAACTACAATGTAAGCATTGAGAAATTTTGGCTTACTTAAATATTTCATGATTCCATGAATGAAAGCCCAAGTATATTTTCTAACATTGTTAGTGAGGGATTGGAATGTCCAAAACCAATTTTTTTCAGATTGGATATCAAATAATAGCCATTTATATCGATGATATATATTTATTAACGAGGCTCTCTCACCACGGAACTGATATTTCATTATTTGGTGGTAGGCTAGGTGGCGAAACAACAAAAAATTACTTAGCATAGCATTATGTTCCTAGATCCAAAATTAGTGGTGGAATAATTGAGATCAAGGAAATACAAAGACTTCCATTGAAGACCATATCATTTACCATTTCTCGACTATCTAGAAGTGCCGCACTTCACCTTGTCACCAAAATTTAGATGCAAATTTTACTAGAGTGCTTGCATCCCATTGTGTTCAATTGGTGTGAAGGAGTTGCTACCAATATAAAATGACAACTCATCAGATCAAAGAATGGATGACTAAAGAATTTTTGATATGGTGCCATAGTAATATCATTTTCTTTGGAGAGGATTCCACTCCTTTGCCCATAGGTTTCCATGGAGATAGGAGGTCCACAAGATCCCCATACGTTAGAGTGGGTTACATTGATGTCCCGCCATAGAGGTGGTGATGTTCTAGTGGTTAGATATACTCTTTCCTTATTAAAAAGTTTGAATTGGAAAAAAATCATGATTGAGGATTACCCATATGCACGTATGGACTATACAGGTGACCTGGACATTCCTCTTCTTGCACGAATGTAATGGGGTGATATAGGTAAAATTTCTCACTTTTTTTGTTTTGTATTTTTCAATTTTTTTTGTTTTTGCATCCAATACTAATCATTTAAAATTATCATCAATATGTGGGACCATTTAGACTGATAAAAATTTGACGGTATGCCAAACGTGACGGGAAACTAGTCCTATGGCGCAGGATCCACAAGTAATTAAGACTCTAACTAAGCTTTAGAATAACCTAGAGAGTTTCACTCTGAATATCCCGAACATTAGGTTTGATGATCTGCCTCCTCTCTATCATGGGCACACGGTAGGTGTACCTGGGTGGATTGGCCGTATGTTATGACGAGTGACTCATGCCATTATCTGTTATCTTGAGTGCCATGCTTAGTCACTAGTCACAGAGCTAGATTTTAATTTTTGGTTTATTGAAGTGTTCAGATAATAAAGGCTACGAGGCCTCATATGTCTTGGATGACATTTTTGTAAACTCAAATTTTTTACAAACATTATAATTAATGAAGAATACTATTTCCTTAACTTATTTTTTACAATATGTGGATGATTATTTTTTTCTTTTTACAAATGTTACAAATGTATATTTAACACATAATTTTCTAGCGCATCAGTTAATGTGATTAAATTTCTTGGAATATGTTGGTATTCAATGTAATATAATTCTATTTCCAAGGGACAGACCCGTAAAAACATCCTTAACATTGTGGACATTCTAACTAAATAAACATGATTTAAGTGAAATAATATGAGTTGAGAATCCAATTTAATTATTAAGCAACAAATACCAAATGAAATGGCATCATATAATAGTTCAATAAATGCACTATATTCTGCATTATTGTTTGTCGTTTGACCAAGGCATATTCCATGGAGGCTTACTAAATCATCAGTGGGAGAATAGATGGCCCAAGATGCGAAAAAAATATTATGAGGAATACAACTAGAGCCATCAGCGTAGCCAATGTAATTTTTAGGGAGCATTGACATCTCCAAATCAAGTGTAACGCAAGATAAGCAGGAGAAGTAGAAGGAGTGTGCAAAAAAGAAGTAAAATTTCCACACATGTAAAATATGATACAACAATGTACAAAGTACCCATGCAATAAATCATGCATAATACTTTTTCAGGTAAAACCCATTTTTGGGCTTCACCAAAGGAATATAGTCATAGTCAATTAGCTCATAAGAACCTTTTACGTGTGCACGTTTTACGATACAAGGACCATGCCACATAGGTTTGAACTTACCAGCTCTTAACTCATCATGTTCTTGATCATAAAATAAGACCAAGTCATGTTCTGAATATGACCGAGGGTTTACCTTTCGATCAGATTGTGCCTTAATTCATTTTTTTAGTCTCGCTAGTTAATGCAACATCTTGATGAGTCTCATCTTGGAATGGTAAGTATAAAAAATGTTCTTCCTTTTCAAAAGTAATAATCAATAATTCAATTGCTAGTTTCAATGACAAGATTTCACATTCAATGGGTAAGGCTATCTCCAAACCATAAACCAACTAGAAGGGTGTAAATCCAGTTGCAATTTTTGTTAATGTGTGATATGCCCAAAAATCTAAGAAAAGAATTAAATGCAAATTTCATTTATGAATCCCTATAATCCATTGAAGCATAGTGGTTAAATTTTTTTAAATGACTTCTACTTGGCCATTTTCTTGTGGATAATATGGAGTTGAATTATCATGACAAAAGCTCAACTTTGCAGTAAGTTTAGTCATCATAAAGTTTTGACAATGGATGCCATGGTCTATGATGATGGCTTGTGGGACACCAAACCTATAAGTCACATGATTGAATATGAAAAGGGAAGAGGCTTCACAATCATCCTTATATGTAGGCATGACCTTGGCCCATTTTGTAAAATAATCCACAACTAGGATAATATATCCATCCCCCCCAGCTGAGTGGGGGTTACTTGTAATAAAATCAATTCCCCACTTCACAAAGGGAACGAAAACGATAATTGGGTGAAGGGGAGAAGGAGGTGCACACATTTTGTGATGATATACTTGAAAATTATGACATTCCTAGATTGCAGAACTGCAATCTTTGAACAAGGAAGGCCAGAAATATCCAACGTGAAATATTTTTTGGGTTGTAGCAAACCTTGACATATGACCGCCACATGCTCTATAGTGACATTCATTTAATGTTTTTTTGGCTTCATCATGCCTAAAACATTGTTTAAAAATAGAATAAACATGTTAGGTCCCTATATTACTAGTGTAGTCCCTTATTGTTGTTATTGTAGCCCCCTTATTGTTATAGTTGTACCGTGGTAGTCCCCATATTGTTATTATTGTGCCCCATAAAACCCCACTATTGTTATTGTTGTGCCCTTACATTATTACTATTAGGTCGGCTAGGATTATATTGTGATGCCATGGACTCCTATATATATAAAGGAGGTTTTGTCATTTGTATCATCCAATAATTGTTCATTTATGTAATGTAAAGGAGGTTTCCCCCTCTAAGTGGTTGATTTCTAAGGTGTTGATCTCTCATTTCTTCTATTTTTGGAGTTGGTTCCATAACATTTGGTATCAGAGCTTTGGATTCAAGGGTTTCACTGCTTCAAACAGGTCATTGTGGCATTGTCACTATAAAAAAAAATTCTACAAAGGTTCAGAAGATAAAAAAAAAAACCCATTTACGAAGACACCCTAAGGAACGTCATGTAAAAAATTCAGATCTTGTTTCACGATATTTTCAGAGATATGATCTGTAGAAGTTAGGGTTTTTGCAGGCTCACAAATTTCATCTCCAAAGAGGTGACCTTGCGAAAATCATTATAAGTCTCCCTTGGAGCATCAGATTTGAATTTTGTAGAAAGTGGCTGAAAGTAAACGGACTTTAGTTTTTTGTGCATCAATTTTAGAGCCGAAGGAGGAAATAATGACACGTGGCATACCGTACAAGTTCTCTCTAGTGAACGAGTCCATAATTAGGTCATTGTGGGAGATTGGGCATAACTTTGCCTTGAAGAATCCAAATCAGGTCAGACCTATGACATTATAAATAGGACTCAGAGGGCTAATACAAGATAGAAATTCATATCTTGAAGATTTGAAATAACAGAGATAAATCAGGTTCAATATAGACCTCCTAAAACACAAGAAAAAGACCCTGTATTTTTTAAACAAGCTTTCATAACATTTGTTTGAAAAATCAGTTTGAAGTGATTCCAAGGGGATATTAAAGCACATATATCATTATTGAGTAATATAATTCCTCCCAAAAATAATTCCACACCCATTAATCCCTCAGAAAGCTCTACTATGACGCATGAAAAGGAATACTTGCAATATGATATATCAAAATATGGTACCAAGTGCAACAAATTTCGATTTTACAAAGAGAAATCAAGGATGACATAGATGGTTTAAAATAAAAAATGAAGGATAATTTGGATGGTTTGAAGGATCAAATGAAAACTAATATGGATGATAAATTAGAGGAAGATCACATCGAGCATCAACAACAAGTTATCTAACTCTCAAAGGATAACCTAACTTTGGTGCAAAATCGAATGAAACAACATGGAGATCACCATTGCAAAGAAAGAATTTCTGCAGAAATCATAGAAACAAGAACTCGACAACTAAAAAATCAATTAATTTCAGAGTATCTCAGCAAGTGGAAGAACTTACTCATTGAATATTCCACATGGGAGGATGAGAATTTTATACAGAAGCATCAAGAGATAATCAAGCGTTGAGGACAACACTTGTTTGAAGGAGAGGGGCATGTTAGGTCCCTATATTACTAGTGTAGTCCCTTATTTTTGTTAGTGTAGCTCCATTATTGTTAGTGTTGTACCCCTATAGTCCCCATATTGTTATTATTGTGGCCCATAAAACCCCACTATAGTTATTGTTGTTCCCTTACATTATTATTATTAGGTCGACTAGGATTATATTGTGACCCCATGGACTCCTATATATAGAAAGGAGGTTTTTTTATTTGTATCATCAAGAATTGTTCATTTATGTAATGTAAAGGAGGTTTCCCCCTCGAAGTCGCTGATTTCTAAGGCGTTGATCTCTCATTTCTTCTATTTTTGGAGCTGGTTTCATAACAAAACACCACGAAAATAAAGTGTATCGCCAACAATATTATATTTTTGAGATTGGTGCTAGAAGGGATGATAGTCATTATGAGATAATTCAGGTCGAAAAGTTTGAGTTTGAAGATAAACAATAATATCTCCATACCAAGGGTCTCATTTACTAATGAGGAAGAGTAATTCATCTGGAATAAAATCCTCTGCCACAGTTTTTGTTTCAGAATAGGGAAAGTCATATATAAGCTTATAAAACACCAATGATTTGTTCGACTTGGATTTAACAAATTCTAAGTCAAATTCATGTAGTATAACAATCCATTTGGAATACTTGACCCTAAGAAGTTGTCTGGTAAGAATGTAACCATGGGGTTGAAATATGAAACCACTGTTGTTTTATGCAATAGAATATAGTGACAGAATATTTGGACAATTTTCACAACTTCCAAGACCAATTTATCCACATGTGCATACTTTATTTCATATTTGGTAAGATTACTACTTAAATAATAAATTACATGTTCATTTTCTAATTCATCCTCTTGGACTAATACCATACTAATGGTAATGTCAGAAGAAACTAAATACATAAAGTAATATCGATGTTAATCAAGTAGATGCATCAACAGTGTGTGATTCAACACGTGTTTAAGTGCATTAAAAGCCTTTTGAGTAGTTTCATCCCATTTGAAAGAGATGCATCTTTTCAAAATATGAGTAAAACCTTTAGTTAGCTCTGCATAATTCAGAATGAATCGACCTAAAAAAATTTATTTCCCTTGCAAACTTTGGAGTTGGCATAAATTTTAAGGAGGAGGAAAATTCAAATAGCATCCACCTTAATGGGATCAACACAAATGCCTTCTTTAGACAAGAAAAATCCCAGTAAACGACCAAATTTTACATAGAAAACAAAATTGTATGGATTTAAGCATATATTATAATGTCGACATCTAATAAATATTGCTCTTAGATGTGTTGGATGATCTTCACGCTTCAACGAATGGGCATGTATATAATCTAAATATGGTTGTACAATATTCTTAATTTCATGAAAGGCGTAAGACAAAGCCCATTGAAAAGTGGCGTCAACATTATTCAGTCCAAAAGGAAGTTTTCTATAACTGAAAGTTCCCCTTGGACAAATGAATGTGGTTTTATGTTGATCCACTGGGAGTATGTTAATTTCATTGTATCCAAAAAATATTCCCATAAAATAAAATATCTCATTTACAGCACAATCATCAATTATTTGGTCCATATAGGGAGTAGGATAGTTGTCTTTAGGGAAATATTTGTTAATGTCTCTATAATTGAAGGAAACTCTAATTTTCCATTGTTTTTTGTTAACAGGAATGATGTTATAAACCTAATCAGTCAAGGAAACAAGATAGATAAATCTCACTTTTAGAAGTTTTTCAACATCAGCTTTAATAGTGACAATGTTTTGAGGATGCATTGGACGTAATATTTATCTAATAGGCTTAACATTTGGGTAGGTACTGATTTCATGAACTACAATACTTGGGTCGATTCCTGGCATTTCCTCATAAGACCAAGAAAAAATTTCACAAAATTCTTGGAATAGGGCCTTGTAAGTATGAATTTCCTCAAGTGAACATAAGGCACCTATATGGATGTTTTTTCGTAATTCTAGGTTTCACTAAGATATTAAGAGGAAATGTCATAGATATATTCTATAAAATATTTTTAGACTTAGATTCAAGAATTGATATAGGGCATTCAGGATCATCTATGATATTAGGTGAAAACATTGTAGAAAAGTTATCCTCAATCTTTTCAAAGTTTGGGAGAAAAGAGGAGCGATGATGATAATCGTCCCAAGGCATTTCATCCAAATTCATAACTTCCATGATAATTTCATCTGTTGGAAACATTTTATCGAAAGAATCAGGAAAAAATATTGGGTCTAGCCAAGATTATTGAGAATACTTGTCATTGATCACATTCAATCGATCATTTTCAACATGGAGTTGTTCCGATAATGATTGACCAACTTGATAAACTAGTTCCAATGGGATATAGGTATTTGGTAACCTTATGTGGTCAAATTGAATTCTGAAGGCATGATCCAAGGATCATATGATTCTAGAGTGCTTGATGAGATCATGTTGACCTGGGAAACATTAGAAGAAATTTTTGGTGGAGGGAGTGCAAAATTTTCCATCTATGAGGAATCCTTAAGCAAACGACGACAACATCTTCATAAGAAGTAATAATTTTCCCCACAAGGGTACATTACCAGTAGAGTTAGGATCATAAGTGTAATAAGACAATTCTTCTATTTTCACTATCCTTCCTTGATGAGGAAATAATATCATTTGAAAAAGTAATGCAACCACTGTAGAAATTGCATAAGTCCATATTTGACCCAATAAAATATTGTAATCAAGTTGAGCATCAACAACTTCCACCTCGATGGCAACCGTTTTACCTTCTAATTCTACTGGAAGGTCATTAAAAATACTGTAATTTTGACATCCTCTTCCATCAAAAGCTTTGTGAGTGGTAGGTGATTGATTAATAGTTGGAGAACCCAAAGCTTTGCAATGAGAAATATACATAATACACATAGAGTCTCCCTCCTTAATTACTGCATAAAAGACTCTTTTGGTTTTAACATAAAAGGGTATTTTAAATTCGAGTCGATGCGAGGGTCTAGGAATATGACTTGAAAGATCAAATACTATGAGGTTAGATTCCCGAGGACCAATTTCTCCAATAGATGGAAATAGTAACTTCCTTAGTGTTGGACATGTTTGCATCATTAGAGAGCCAACATTGCTAAAGGAGACTGAGCCAGGTCTTCAACAATGTTGTAATTCTGTGATGCTCTAACATGTGGATTAAAAGACGGTTTTTGAATAACACCTTTGGGAGGAAGACAAATTTCCAAGTTAGAATTTGATTTCTCTATCTGTAAAGGTTCAAAATGAGATGGAATTGATATAGAGAGTTGACCATATTTACTTGCATCATTTCCATTTATAGGAGTATGAAATCCATAATCGTTAGATTTAGTTGCTATCAAAACTTGTGAAGACATCATCATGATATTTGTTGATATGGATAAGGAGGATGGATTATGAATAGCCATTTTACTATCTTGACAAGGGAAATGATCTTTCAAAACAACAAGTGTAGGAGAACCTTTGAGAAATTTTTGACCTCTACCCAATGTTGGAAATCCTTAGTATAATGGTCTTCATTACAGATCAAACAAAGATAACAAGGTTTCTTTTTCTCTTCAGAAGGTTCGTTTTTTGTTGGTTTCTCATTTTGAGAGGCATTATTTTTTTCTTTTCCTTTTCAGTTTTTATTACTTCCAAGTTGTGAAGCCTTACATTTAAACGATTCTATTGCATTGATTTCAGAAGTAATTTCAGGATAATTTTTTTCACTAGGTGACTTTTGTGTGGCCACAACTTGAGTAATTTTTGAATTATTATTAGAAGATCAAAGAAAGATAACAAGGTTTCTTTTTCTCTTCAGAAGATTCGTTTTTTGTTGGTTTCTCATTTTGAGAGGAATTTTTTTTTCTTTTCCTTTTCATTTTTTATTACTTCCAAGTTGTGAAGCCTTACATGTAAATGATTCTATTGCATTGATTTCAGAAGTAATTTTAGGAGAATTTTTTTCACTAGGTGACTTTTGTGTGGCCACAATTTGAGTAATTTTTGAATTATTATTAGATTATTTACCCTTTGACTATTAGCTAACAGAACCAATTGCACCATCAACGACATGAGATCCTATAGGAGTTAAAGCTAGTTGAGTTGAGTTGGATGGGCGAGGTAAATTTGGAACATTTTTGTACAAAGTGCCAGATTGTGAATAAACAAGGTCTAAATATTGGGCACAAGCTATAACCTAATATTTCATTACAACTCCTCCTTTAGAAACATCTTTCCTTATATCAGGAAGTAAATATTTAGTGAACCATTCAACTAAAATTTCGTCTAGAATATAAACTTTGACTAAACGACGTCTGCGTCTCCATTCATGTATGTGATCTGAAATGTAGGAAGAATAATATTGTTTTAACAAAGTCAAAAGTTTGGTACTAGTATCATATTGAATGAGTAACTGAAAATGTGTTAAAAATGTAGTTGTGAAGGAATTGAAATTGTGTAAAGAGGCACATGGTAACTCAAGGTACCATTTTGTTGTTGAATCGGTTAGATTTTGTAGGAAAAGTCATAATCGGATGGAATATATTGGGTATGTGTTATATTATTTCCACGACTAGTCATGCGCAGGGGGTCACAGGGGGGACGATAGCCCCCCCTATACGTTACGTCGGTTGCAACAGGGGGGTCACAGGGGGGTGACAGCCCCCCCTGTTCAGGGTCCAGGGTAGTAGCCCGGGAAAAAAAATTTGAACCTTAGTTTTTGGTGGGCGAACCCTCCCATGGTTTTGGGGCATGATGGTTTTCGGCCTCTAGTATTTTGTAGATTCGGTCAAGGGAACTACGGTTATGTTCTAATCTAGGGTTAATGGATTTGGATTTATGTATGCTTCGACATGTATATATATGTGTTGTAACATTAAAAGGAATATAATGAAAAATCAAGATGGTCGTCCCGATTTGGGATCCAGGGGAAAATCTCTGTATATATATGTTTTATGTTTTATTCTCTCACTATTGTTTATTTTATATTTTAAAGATTCGTTTGCAGATAATTTATGTGCAGGGTTAAAACCTACATTTGGTATCAAAGGTGTTTAGGGATCAAGGGGACGCCTTTGCTGTTGATGGGTTTTTTTCTTGGCCTGAGGTAGACCCTGTTCAGTGGGAGATCTGCGGGATCGATTCTTGTGGTAAAAGAATATGGCAAGCGGCGGGAAGATAGAGATCGAGAAATTTAATGGTCAGAGTTTTGAGTTTTGGAAGCTCAAGATGGAGTATCTGCTGGTGGATAAAGACCAGTGGATCGCGGTAGATCCAGGCACTAAACCAATGTCAATGACAGATGAAGACTGGAAGGAGTTGGATCGGAAGGAAAAGAGCACAATATGGTTATGTGTCTCAGATTCAGTATTGTTGAATGTATTTGGGGAAGCTACAACGAAGAATTTGTGGGACAAATGTGGGACTTTGTACCAATCTAAGTCTCTGGTGAATAAATTGTTCCTGCGGAAAAAGTTGTATAACCTAAGGATAAAGGATGGAGACTCGGTGACAGAGCATCTGAACACCTTCAATACTGTGGTAAGTCAGTTGTCATCTGTTGATATTAAAATCTCAGATGAAGATAAGTACATCAGTTTATTGTGTTCTCTACCAGATTCATGGGACAGTCTGGTTATTGCAATAGGTAGTAATACAACTACCTTTAATTTTGATGACATTGTCTCAGCCTTGTTGTCGGAGGAAATGAGACGAAGAAATATGGAGGTTCAGAATGGAGATGCCTTATCTGTACAAGGAAGGTCCCAGAACATAAACAAGAATAAGATTTCAAGTGGGAGATCTAAATATCCTAGAAAGTTTGTAAAGGTGTGTTGGAAATGTGGAAAGGAAGGGCACTACAAAAAGAACTCCAGATCTAAAGCTCCTAAGAAATGAAAGGGATCTGATGATGCTCCTTCTGCAGAGGAAAAAACCACCTCGGATGAAGGTGGGGATGTGTATTTGGCTTCTTCTTCAAATACACATGTACATCATGAGTCATGGTTGATTCACTCGGGTGCATATTTTCACTTCACTCCCCATAGGGAGTGGTTCTACGAGTATGAGAAATATGATGGCGGTGATGTCTTCTTAGGCGATGATAGGAAGGCCAGAATCGTCGGACGTGGAAAATTCAAGCTGAAGCTACACGGTGGAAGGATTAGAACACTTATTGGTGTTCTGCACATTCCTACATTGGCGAGAAATCTGATTTCTGTAAGTAAGATGGATGACGCAGGTGTAAAAAAAGTGTTCGAGAAATATACCTGTAAGATGGTTCGAGGAGCACTGGTATTAATGCGGGGAGTTCGGATTGGAACTCTGTACAAGCTTCAAGGAAGGAATGTTATTGATGGGTGCAACAGTTCTGTGGTTCCCAAAAGTGGAGCGGAAAGCCTAGCAGTCTCTAGAGAAAAGACCATGCTATGGCATCAAAGGCTTCAACATATTGGAGAGAAGGGCTTTCAGATACTGCATGGAAATGGTATGGTAGAAGGTATGTCTAATAGCTCTCTAGATTTTGATTTCTTGTGAACGTTGTGTATATGGGAAGTAGAATTGGGTGAGTTTTCCTTCTGGTGCTAAGAGGGCGAACAAGATATTAGAGCTTGTGCACAGTGATGTGTTTGGACCTGCGTCGGTTCCATCACTGGGTAAGTCTGTGTACTATGTTTCATTCATAGATGATTTTTCAAGGAATACATGGATATATTTCTTGAGGAATAAATCTGAAGTCTTTGACAGATTTAAATAATTTAAGGCTCTGGTGGAAAACCAGACAGAGAAGAAGATAAAGATGTTGAGGATAGATAATGGTGGGGAGTTCTGTAAGAAGGAATTTGAAGAGTTATGTAAGAAGTGTGTTATAGCATGACAGAATACTACTCCATACACACCTCAGAAAAACGAAGTTGCATAAAGAATGAACAGAACGCTGATGGAAAAGGCAAGAAGCATGCTCAGTGGTACCGGGTTAGGGCAAGAATTCTGGGTAGAGGCAGTCGAGACTGCATGTTACTTGGTTAATAGATCACCTTCATCAGCGTTGGAGGATAAGACTCCGCATGAGGTATGGACTGGTAAGAAACCACCTCTTTCACATCTGAGGGTATTTGGATGTGATGCATATGTACATGTTCCAAAGGAGAAAAGGACCAAGTTGGATAATAATCTGAAAGGTGCATCTTTATTGGGTATAGGGATGGTTTAAACGGTTACAATCTTTGGAACCCGAAAACAAGGAAGGTTGTGTATAGCCGAGATGTGGTGTTTAGAGAGGTGAAAGATGTTGTTAAACATGAAGTCCTACCAAAGGAACCCAAGAAGATAAAGTTTGAGCTAAAGGAGGATGAATCAGACACTACAATAGAAGAAGACTCAGAAGAGGAAGAACCACAAACTCCAGCTGTGAGAAGATCAGTGCGGGAAAGAAGACAACCAAAAAGGTATAGTCCATCCGATTTATGTTCAAATTTTGCTTTAACTATAACTGATGATGACCCATAACAATCAAGGAGGCAGTAGATTCAGAGGATGGAAAACTCCGGAAGGAGGCCATGGTTGATGAAATGGCATCCTTGCATAAAAGTGAGGCATGGGATTTGGTGGAGTTGCTGGCTGGAAGGAAGCCCATTGGGAGAAAATGGGTGTTTAAGAAGAATATGAATGTAGAAGGCAAGCTGGAGAAAGACAAAGCTCGGTTGGTAGCAAAAGGTTATTCCTAGGTGCTGGGAATTGATTTTAGTGATATTTTTTCTCCTGTTGCCAAAGTTACTTCTATTATATTACTTTTATCTGTTTCTATTGCATTCGATTTTGAGGTAGAACAGATGGATGTGAAGATAGCATTTCTTCACAGGGATCTGGAATAGGAGATCTACATGAAACAACCTGAAGGATTTATGGTGTAGGGGAAGAAAGAACTGGTATGCAGGCTAAAGAAGTCTCTGAATGGGTTAAAACAGTCACCAAGGATGTGGTATCAGAAATTTGATACCTATATACGGGGACTTGGCTTCACCAGAAGCAAGGAAGATCACTGTGTTTATTTTAAATTAATTGGTGACCGTGTTATTTATTTGGTCTTGTATGTGGATGATATGTTGTGGATTGGAAATGATAAAGAAATTATCCAAGATTTGAAGACCCAACTGTTCTCCAAATTCGACATGAAGGATCTTGGTGCTGCAAAATATATTTTGGGCATGGAAATTAAGAGAGATCGGGCAAAGAGGAAGCTCTGGTTAAACCAGAGGAAGTATGTTGAGACTATAGTGTAGACATTTCAATATGCATGATAGTAAACCGGTGAATGTTCCGATTCCTGTAGGTGTAAAGTTGTCTACTGAATAGTGTCCCAAGACACAAGAAGAAGAGGAGGATATGTCTTGTGTTCCTTATGCAAGTGTAATGGGTAGCCTGATGTATGCAATGGTCTGTACTAGACCAGACATTGCACATGTAGTGGGAGTATTGAGCAGGTTTATGTCAAACCTAGGGAAGGTGCATTGGATAGCAGTGAAGCGGGTTTTCAGATATTTGCGTGGCACTAGTGATTATGGCTTGTGCTACCAGGGAAGACCAGGATTGGAAAGAGTGTTGGACATTCATAAATTTGTTGATGCAGATTGGGCTAGAGATCTGGACCAAAGAATATCTACAAGTTGGTATGTGTTTGGCCTAGTTTGAGTTGAATTCAGTTGGATGAGTAAAAGATAGTCTGTAGTGGCTCTTTCAACTACAGAGGCAGAATACATAGCAGCCACTCATGCAAGCAAGGAAGCAGTTTGGTTGCAGATATTGTGTTCAAGTATGGGGTTGGTGTAGCAAGCTATCAGGATAGATTTTGATAGCCAAAGTGCATTTTTCTTGGCTAAGAACCCTACTTATCATTCAAAGAAAAAGCACATTGATGTTCAATATCACTTTGTGAGAGATATGGTTGAGGCTAAAGGGTGGACACCTTGAAGAATGTTGCAGATGCATTGATGAAGCCTATGAGCACTCAAAAGTTCTCTTGGTGTAGAGAAACAATGGATGTTTCAAAGCTGGGCTAATGACTAAGCTTTCCTATGGCCCACTGCAGAAAGAAAACAAAAAATGGGAGAATGTTCGGTATGTGTTATATTATTTCCATGACTAGTCACGCGCGGGGGGGTGGGGGTGTCATAGGGGGGGCGATAGCCCCCCCTGTACGTTGCGTCGGGCGCAACCGGTGGGTCACAGTGGGGGGGGGGGGGGGGGCAACCCACCCTGTTCGGGGTCTGGGGCAGCAACCCAGGAAATTTTTTTTGGACCTTATTTTTCAGTGGGCGGACCTGCCCATGGTTTTGTGCATGGGTTTGCACATGGTTTTGGGGCATGATGGTTTTCGGCCCCTGGTATTTTGTAGATTCGGTCAAGGGAACTACGGTTATGTTCTAATCCATGTTTAATGGATTGGGGTTTATGTATGCTTTGGCATGTATATATATGTGTTGTAACACTAAAAGGAATATAATGAAAAATCAAGCTGGTCGTCCCGATTTGGGATCCAGGGGAAAATCTCTGTGTATATTTTTTTTATGTTTTATGCTCTCGCTATTGTTTATTTTCTGTTTTTAAGATTCCTTTGCAGATAATTTCTGTACAAGGTTAAAACCTACAGAATTATAATTTAATGAATTCAAGAACACCATAGGTGATATGTCATGACATGATTTGATGGATATTCTCCTGATTTAACCTTAAATTTTGATATATCACTCGAAAATTTAGTGGGAATTACCAACCAAAAAAGATAATAATAAATGGGATCATTTTTTAGCCACGATAAATCTGGTAAATATAAAGTTTCTATGAAAGGTAAATTTTAGTTAAAGTATAGCTCAAGATATTGATACCCTTGAGGATTAAACCCAACCACTGAAGGAAGATATCCAATATATCCTAGAATATTTTGAGCAGAAAAAATTTGCATTCCCCTAGGGTAACCAAGGTAAGTCATACCAGTTTGCAGTTGAAATAATATTTGAAAAGTATGACGAGGGTATGGTTGAATTTGAAAAGGTTGATTTTGACATGATTGACTCTCTACCATTTGACTTAATTAAAGTTGCCCTTGCAAAGGTTTACCTTGAAAAGTTTGACATTGAAAAGGTTTCCCTTGAAATGTTTTACCTTGAAAAGTTTGACCTTGAAAAGGTTTTCCTTGATATGGTGTTTGAATTGTTCCTACACTACTATCTCCAATAGGTATCTATGTTGTAGACTGAAAAGTTGAACCAGTTTGATAAGAAGATGCTTGAGGCATAGTCATTGTAGGTTGTTGAACCGATATCTCAGGCATACCTTAGATAGTCATTTTTGGCATAGATTGGATGGGTTTTGAGGTGTACTTGGAACTAATTTTTGAATAATTATTTGCACAATAGTCTGAACAAATGTTTGAGGAATACCTTGAACAGGTCATTGAATATATATTTTTTTGGTCCCCGGACAGGTTTCTAAATAGGTGTCTACGGAATACTTTGGAAAAGTTGTTGTAAAAACACTTGTGGAGTGCTTTGAATAGGTGTTTTTGGTATATATGGGCCAGTAGCCTGGGCTGGTTGATAAAAAGGCACTTGTGGAGTAGCTTGAACATGATTTTTAATATAATATGGGTTCCAAATAGTACTCCCCATTCCTGGAAAAGAAGCACCAATCAAGGGTTGAGACATAAGAGGTTGACTTGGACCGACCTAAGGTATTTGACCAAAAATTGTACAAGTTCCAACAAGAGGTTTATCTACAACTGGAGGGTATATTCCACCAGGGGGTTCTCCTCTAAGTGGAATATAGGATGATTTCCCTCAAACTAGATAGTAAATGCTAGTAAGAGTTGGCTAAGGATTACCTATATTAGCAGATACCATATTAATGCATTGGTATGATGCCAAAGGTATTCCAAGCATAAAATTCGTGCTCCGATCAATTTTTTCTAGATTAGAGGTAGATAAAAAATATGAGGTTCCAAAAATCTAAGTAGAAACTTGAGAAGAATGAGTGGGTCCCAAAAAATTTCTAGTAATTGATTGATACCCAGTGGGAACCAAAGAGCCACAATATAGGAATGACTCCAAAGAGACTGTAAACATAGATATTACAACAGGTTGGCTTACATGAGGAGTTTCTGACATGATTTTCCTAGGTATAAAATCAAAAGGAGTGCGTAAACGAGGAATACCTTTACCTAAATAGTTAAAAGGGGTAAAATACCTAGGATTTGGTCGAAAAGCATCAAAATGAAGCCTTGGAAAAACTAAAGGATCACCAACATTAAGAGGAGTATGTGGTGATTCTTCCTTTTCTCCTTCAGTAATATCTTCACTATTTATAAGACCAGGAGGTAAACTAGTAGTAGTTATAGTTCTTCTTCGAGATGAAGTAGGTAAAGGAGTAGGGGCTATAGCAGCTGAAGGTGATTCATGCTCAAAAATATAAGATCCATGTTCTTCAATGTTGGGTTCAATGAAATTTGTCTCTAAAGTTTCACCGATCTCAAATTCACCTTGAATAATCTCTGTAACTTCAGGTCTAGATTGAACTATATCTAATTATGTTGTCTGCGGATGAGTTATTTCAACTTCCACTATTTCCAATTCTAAAACTCCTTATGTTTCAGGTTGTTACAAGGTTCCATATCCTACCAATTTCGATCTCTTTGGTTTGATTTTGTCCAATTAACTAGGATTATACTCAAAGGGTAAACCCTACATTCTACGTGAATATCTCGGTAACTTGGCCACAATGAATTTTATTAAAGGTTTGTTCCAATTTTATTCAATCAAATAAATAACCAAAATCAAAGAACTAAAAGTGGAACTAGGTATAAAGGATTACTAAGCCATTGTGAGCTACAAAATACTATTCCCAATACATGTTGGTAATCTCCCAAAAAGTTGTGTTCAGTGTATAACAAAGGAAAAAGCATCTGACTTGGCTACTTATGGATGGTATGCAACCTAGAAGGCAGGATCCAAAATATACTCGAGGTATGTGGAGGTACAATCCATGTTAGCGTTGTCTAATGCGAGCCTGTACGGTAGGAAGGATCCCGATATACTTTTCATACGTGAAGCACCATTCAATATACCTGAAGGTACGTGGAGAACAGTATGATATGATTACGTACGTGGGATACCGACTACTCGCAGAATGTGTCGCACACAAAAAATGACAATTGTTATGTTTATATATGTTGAAACATGTATTCTAATCTAGAACCACTAATGTTTGATTAATTTAAAATTTTGATTGATTTTATAGTTCGCGAGTCTCATTAAATTCGATTTAATAGATGTGGTGTAAATACTATCAATTTTCGACTCCAAACCTAATGCAAAAAATATGCAAAAAATGAATCTTTTACTTTGATTAATGTATATTTATGGTAAAGAGGAATTCTTTTCAATATTAAAAAAAATGCACAAATTCTATTTTCACCATAGTTCCTTTCAATATATGTAAAATTTTTACTTTCAAATTGACTCAATGCAAAAAAATTTCCTTCTAGTTTCATCTCACTCAAAAAACACAAGAATCATAAAAACTTCTTTTGAACACACAACACACAAAAATTTTCAAAATGCAAAAGAAAGCCAACAAATATGTAAAATGAATCTTTCAAATGAATGCTATGAATATGAAATAATCTAAAGTATAATTCTAAGATGCTTCATTACTAAAAATAACAATAACTGTTCATTGCAATTTCACCAAAAGAAGCAATTTTATGAGTGAAAAATACTTAACCTTGAAAAACACTATCTCTAATCAATGCAATGATCATTTACAAATAGGTAGACAAATTTCTGAATTTTATCTTTTTAGAGAAGAGGGACAAGCAGACACCATCTCAAAAACTACTAATCCTTCCTTTGATAAATAAAAAAAATCAGCAAATCAAACCTTAAACCCTAATTTGCAAAAAAAAATTATTTCTCATGAAGACAATCCACAACACCCAATCAAATTGAACCAGACTTTTCTAGAACAAAAACAGACACAAGAAAGTATATCAATAAAAAATTATGGACCCAGCAGATGAAAACCCTATTTTTTCAAAATTTCAGAGACTTGTGTAGGTAAACAGTTAGGTTCGGTGCACAAACACATCATTTATAAAGGAAAAATGCACAACTTGTGCACTGTTGCTAAACAAAACATGCACAAACAAAGACAACCTAAGAAAGGTAAAAAAAAAAAAGCCAAAAAATCCAGAAACTTAAGCTTTCAAGGTTTAGAACACAATAAAAAAAAGGCTACACAAACCAATTAGAGGTCACAAGAGGACATAATGAAGAACATTTTTTTCCTGAGTATGGTCAGCAATTTTTTATGGAAAACAAATCACTCTTGCAAACAAGAACGATCTCCCTAGATTCAAAGACAAATATAGAAACAAGAAAACAAGATACTCCTACCTTTAATTAATATATAACTTAAATATGATGTATGAAATGTGCAAAAGCCTCTTACCTTTAAACAAAATTCTTGTGGATGTCCTTTTGATGATTTCGAAAGCCTTTCCTGGTTGCTTCAAGAAAATATTTTCATAAACATAAAAAATCAAGGTACAAAAGAATAACATTGATAACAAGTGAAACATAAAATGAATGGAAATTGCAACATAACATAGACCACAATGTTAATCCAGTATTCAGTTATAAACTATGCAAAACATGAAGGAGATTTGCAAAGAGCATTATAAAAAGTGAAAATATGAAAGAAACAACTCCTTGTATTAATCTTGAGTAAGAAGGAGCAATATAACCTTAACCTTGATGATGTAAGCCTCCTCCCAATAGTCTCCAATTCTCCCCTTAGGTAACAAGCTTCCAACCCTAATTCGACAACATAAGTTTTCATTCCAAAGTCCTCCTTTACCCTCTGGTCTATGTTGAATTTATAGGCCAAGAGGTGTAGGTTTGAGATCCTATTCTCAAGGGGTGAGATCCATAAAGATGTTGAACCCTTAGTTAAACTAAGAGGGGGGGGTGAATCAGTTTAACACATACATGGAATTTTAAAACTTGTTATTAAAACTTATTTACACTTTAATTTCATGTTCAACTTAATATGTGAGTAATCATAGAATGTGAGCAGCAAGCATTAGTGTAATGTAACAACAACAAGTATTAAGCACATGATATAAACCATATCAACACATAAACATCATGCACAGGGACACCAGATATAAGTGGAAACCCATAAAGGGAGAAAACCACATCTTATTATTGTTGTGATGCAAAGGAAAGCTCCAACTCCCTCTCACAAATAATTTTCTGTAGGCACCAACCCATAGGAGGCTCCAACCTCAATTACGCAAGCTACAACTTGCAAGGAAGCTCCAACTCCCATCAATTTTTTGCAGGCACCAACCTACAGGAGGCTCCAACCTCAGTCAGCTACAATTGATATTTTATCAAGCTACAACTTGATGTGGAAGCACCAACTCCCATCTAATTTTTGCAGGCTAAAACCTACAAGAGGCTCCTACCTCATTCAACTACAACTAACATCTATCAAGCTACAACTTGATAGGGAAGCTCCAACTTCCTTACTCTTTCAAAAGAAAAACACTTGTTGATTTACCTTGGATATTAGCTATGTTCTGTACCATCTTCACTGTTGTGCATCAGTATTCATATCTACCTTATATCATTTCAGCATCTTCTCAGATTCACTATCAGCTCCTCCTTCTTCTCTGCTCAGCTCCTCCTTCTTCTCTGCCTCACTACTTCATTTCTACATTCTCTAACTTTTCACAGCATCTCGTTCTACTCCTCCTTCTTCTTATCTTCTCTGCCTCAATTCTGCATTCTCCAACCTCTCTAACCTCACTCTCTCTAACCTCTCTATGCATATCAAGTTGATATTATATATAGAGTTCATCACATGACTGTTTATATTCCATAAGGAATTTGGAGTGAACAACCATGACTCTTTGGCTTCTGCCTTCTCATTCCTTTGTCCAACTCATTTAAAAAAGTATAACAATATGTACAAATTTCAATGTTACAGTGGTATTTATCTTTTCCTTCGGATACTTGCCTTTGCATCACAAACAATATAAAACAATTAAAACATTTACATTTTCAGTTATAGTATATAAACTTCACTCAACCCTTGGCTTGCTGGTTTTGTCCTTTCTGTTGCTATCATGCAACTGTCCTGCATACCTCTATTTACTGCAACTCTGAGCACCTGTGCATGTACACTTGTTCACTGCAATTTTAAATCCCTTCGCTGCATACCTCTTCAATTCTACAGTCTCTGTTTACCTCCATACATATTCTCCAAGCTCACTGTAGTTGTGTATCTGCTATATATATATGCCTGTTTTATAAGTTTTGCTCACCAATAATTCTCAAAGTCTCATGCATCAATTAATCATTCAAAAAGGGTCCAAAATCTGTCTAATCTAGGAAATCTCTGTTCATTGTGGAGGTTCTACTTCTCGGCTTCAAACCTTTAATAAACTTTGTATAGGCATTCATATGAAGATGCGTTAATATAAACTTTGACTTTGGTTCATAAAAAATAAAAATATTGTGCTCACTTCTTTATCATTAAAACTTTTCAATCGCCGACGAATGCATAACACATATGTATACCTCTCCTTTTTATTCCTTTAACCCGCGCATAGAAGTCATATACAATGCATATGTTTAAGTTATATGTTTGGTGCCTTATTACTACATTTATACTTAAAATGAAAACTTTGTACCAAAACCCATTTTGTAACTTGTTAAACTCATTGTGTAATGAATATGGCGTAACCTCCAAGGTATGAACCCCGCCAACACTTTGTATTACATTTATCATCAATGTATGGAATTACATCATATATTACAGTTTTGATTCGAGCCATGGCTTATTAAAACTTCATATCATCGCATCAGTTGTTATAACATTAATATACGCCTCGACTAAGGTTTAGACCCCAAACAATAACCTATGTAATTGCCTCGGGCCCACAGCTTAACACATATATGTGGTCAATCACAACAGTTCATTTCCCATTCACATCCAACGACGCATGTCTTATCGCGCTCCAACCCTACGGCAATCGCATGATTAAACGATATGAAATTTAACTCTCAGAAGCCATGCGATGAACTGGGGCCCAGCCTCTTAACGCACCCTTCTCGTCCGACGGTGGGAGGCTTATCGCGTCGTCCAGGATGATCTAACGACCATAATCCAATATCGCATTCATTTCACCGTCAATAGTTAACACGCGATAGCCACGCGATGAGAGCGGTTTCTCCAACCCGATTAAGACCACGTGTCAGCTCCTATCATATATCGTATTCTAATTGTAAATACAGCTTACCATCTTGAATTAATGCGAAAACTGTCAGGTCGGTTCCAAACCTACTGTCACTGTTCACAGCGCTCATGGTTCCTCTCCTTTTCCCTCAGGGTTCCATCGTGCTCTTTAACAACGTTTCATTTGTATTCAGACTGCTCCGTCGCACAGTTCTAATGTTTCATTTCAATACCATGCCATTGCTTCAGAATTCTCGAACCGATATTAACGTCCCTCCTTATCCACCTCGACACTTCTAACTCAAACCACATGGTTGATGGCATAACCTCCCATCTTCTAACGATTGCAGAATCTTAGAACTCCATTATGGGGCCTCTTCCCGGCACCGTAGGTATCCTCTACCCATTATCAAATTGGCCACACAGGCCAGATTCCCAATACTCAATCACAGTCTCCCCTTTGTCTAACAAAGGTGTGCAGTAACGCCATAACCTCCCATACATCAAAATTCAATTACACAGTTGGCTACAGAGGTCCAAACATTCTCACATACACTATATATATATATATATATATATATATATATATATATATATATATATATATAGATATCAATTCCTCAACGCAAGAATCTAGCCTTCCATGAATAAATCAATGTACACATAAGACCAACAGGAATGCGCACATAAGAATAAATAGGTTCTTCATATAAATGAAATTTCTTACAAACTTTTGGTCCTCGAACAGATATTCAAAGTTAATGGCCTTCTATCCTCCTAATTTCCCTCTCTGGCTTCCTAACACTATGCAGCTCGGTGCAGGTCTCTATGCAGTTCATCGTCAAGGAATCAAGAAAAAACAAATCACTCGAGGCCTCCACGGGCCGTTCAAGGGATGATACATGTGATCTGTTTCAATAAACAATACAGAGTCTCTCTGAGAAATCACTCCACTCCTCTGTCTATTTGTCTTAATTACATTCGTTGATCTTACTAGTCCAACTACTATGTTTTACTGCTTCATTCCTTTGTGCTTCCTTTCACTGTATAATAGTCCTTCGCCCCGGTTCACCTTCGTTCATGATCTCTACACAAGTTCTGCCTCCTATGGTTCTGCCTCTACTGCTTGACCATTTTATTTCAACAGTTGCCATCTATGTTGTCTCCTTTGTGCTCTCTCTGTAAATAGACTCTCCCTCCATTCTTCTCATGCTCCCTATAAAGACCTGCTGTCTTCCCCTTTGCCTCTACTGCTGTCCTTTTTTTGTCTCTGCCTCTGCTGCCTCCTTTGCCATCAATGAAAATATTTCCAACACTACTCTCCTCTGAACTGTTCTATATTCGATTTCTGTGGTTTGTAGTCGAGTGCAACTTAATAGCCTTCAAATGTGACTCTAGTTTCGAGCTCCAGTCAATATAGGAATCCAAACAATTCCTCAACCAACTCTATATAATACTGAATTAAATCCTTTTATATTCACAACTTAATTTACTTACAAGGCCCCCTTGTTTTGCCCATATATTCAAATGGCCCTTCTATAACTACCTCTGCATTATGTCTAATAGCTCCTCTCCTTGCCTCTCTTCCTCTGCTTCTTGTCTGTCACCTTTGTGCTCCTTTTATGCTTCTTTGCTGCCTCTGCTACTTCTTTGCTACCTCTGCCTCTCTACTACTTTTCTTCTCTCTTTGCCTTGTTGCTGTTTCAGGTACTCCTCCTTTGCCATCAATGACAACATTTCCAACAAAAGAGAGGGATTACGATTCCACAAAGGGAGGGGGTTTTATTCATGAACAAAGGGATGAGGCCTAATTATGTAGAGGCTCAAGGAATTTCAGTTGATAAATATTCCTCCAACAAGGTTTATAGAATTTTAATTTTATTTTTACCTTCGTTAAATGAATTATGCAGTTTTTAGTGGAAGACAGAGCACAAGATTACATAGGCTAGAATTGTCAAAACTACGCTTGTGCAAGCAATGGATAGGGAAATTGCACAATTTCTAAAAAATATGGTTTTCAGCAATGGTGTCCAGGATTCGTGTTTTCTTAGGGATTTTTTTTCTTCCAACATTGTAGGGGAATGCTTGGAACACATCATCATATAGCGGGAGATCCGAATGTGTGGGAATTTACTTAATGGTGACAAAATGACATGTAACACATATCGGGGTGAAATTTTATATCACCATAACCGTATCATTGATATGAACACAATAGTGACATCTATTTCGAGTTGAGAAGACAAAAAAAATCTTAATTATCCCATCTCTCTAACTATACTAGGGAGATTGGATTAACAAGTGAACACTTTTCACTTAGGGTTAAGGTGGGAGGTTGTTTACACGTAGTATAAGGGCATCTAGGTTCAACACTTGGATTGGATAGGATCTATCATGGGAAGGTAACAACATAAATCCTGTAATAAGTCCTAATGATGGTTTCTAGAAAATTAATAAAACACACCTTTAGGTGTTAAAAACCAGTTTAAGGTTATCTGACTACATATATGACTAACATAATTACTCTATGATTTTCTTATGTAGCATGGATCAAAAACTGATATATTTCAATTAATTTGATGATTTGATAACAATTTTGACAAATGTATACTTTGAGGAATATGGAAGCCTATATATTAATAATTTTTTGATGGACTGACATTAAAGTGTTGATGTAGGTTGTTGTTTTAGTCAACTTACCATAACAACTCTACTAAAGTAGGATTGTGGGCATGGTTTCTTACCATCCATTTATATTATTATGTGTCTAAAAATTGTGTGTAATTGAAAACACATCACAAGTAATAAAATACAATAAAATGTATAATAATGAGGACCAAAGTGGTACAATATAGCTCTGATAAATCCTATCATGGGTATGAAGAAGAAGGGGTAAACAAAGAAGAAGAGATATTATTTGGCAAAGGGGGAGGGGAAAACTCTCCTTATTGGATTGATACCTTGAGAAGCCTAAGGGCCTAGGTCAAAACTTTTAAGGAAAACAATCAAATACTGGTAAAATCTCAAGAGATGCAAAGTGAAATAAATGCAGTTATTCTGCAGAGTCTCTCATATTTACAAAGATAGAGGTTTCCTAGGCCCTGGGTTAGTCATCGAAACAAGAGAATCCTTTAAGAGTCAGAAGATAAAATGAATGGAGCATATGGTATCAGATCCATGAAGAGGCATAGGTAGGAGAGTGAGGACATTGTTAAGGGAAATGCATCCTTAAGTACTCAAGAAGGAGGGACCAACACTTATGTGCATCATTTTGGTAGATATTCTAGCTCCACTACCAAAAGACAGCATCATTATTCTCATCACCATCATCACCATCAAGGAAGGAGAGAAAATTACTATATGCTACAGGAACTTAAGAAAAAGAAACCACCCACATTTAATGGGGAAATGAATAAATTTGAAGATGTAGAAGCTTGGTTTCTAGGCATGAAGAATTTTTTTAGAATTCATGATTATTCTGAAAATATGAAAGCCAAGATTTCCACCTATAGATTGAAAGGAAAGGAAAACATATGGTAGGAAGATCTGAGAAATTAAAAAGGAATAATTGAAGAAGAATTGACTTGGAGTGAATTTGAGAAGCTTTTCAGAAATCAATATTTCTTCAATCGATATTATGGCAACAAGGAAAAGGAATTTTATGAGCTCAAGATGGGATAACTATTAGATGAGGAATACATCATCAGGTTCCTAGAGTTGTTGAGATACATGCCATATCTCATGGATGAGAAGGTAAAAATCCAGTTGTTCATAAATGGCCTACCTATAAAATTCAAGGATCAAATTGAGATTCAAACCTAGATGTTGAATGATGCCATTAAGAAGTTGAAACTCTTCTATGAGTAGGAAAAGCATAAACCATAAATTAAAAGTGACTAGAAGGATAAGTACAATGCTACACATAAAAATAAATGTCCCAATAAATCCACAAATATAAAGGAAAGTAAGCATCCAACTACTATAAATTGCTTTCAGTAGAAAATCAACCAAATTTCTAAGGGAAATATGCAACAGCCATCTAAAGCTGAGGATGAAGATAATTTTTCCTTGGTTGGGAAGGGAAAGAAAGATAAAGGCAAGAAGTCCCAAAGAAAGCCATAGTACAACCAAAAAAATGGCAAGAATAAGGACTTAATAAACATAAAATGTTTTCATTACCATGAATGATTTGGGAACTATGCAACAAAGTGTTCACACATGAAGTCTAACAAGAAGCCTTCAGGAGGAGCAGGAGGTGAAGTGCTTGCCTTAAAATTTGAATTAGAATTCACTCTAATTGCATGCATGTCCAGAACTATAATGGGGAGTGTGTGGTATCTTGATTCAGGTGCCTCATTCCATATGACAAGATGCAAAGAATTATTCAGTAGCCTAGAGGATAAGTATCTCCGTATGCACATAGAATTTGGGATAATGGGAGGTAAAATACCAAAGGAATTGGAATTGTGACCTTTAATATGGAGTCAAGCTCCCATCTGCACCTAAAAGATGTTATGTATGTACATAGGCTGAAGAATAACCTTATCTATGTAGCTTTATTGGAGGATAAAGGCTATGATGTTGTCATTAGTAAGGGGAAATCCTTTCTAAGACATGTAGCTATGAGGCAAGTGAAACATACCGAAGTTAGAGTGAAAAATATCTACAAACTTGAGGTGGAAACTTGAACTGCACTAAGTAGCAAGGAAACAAATGTGCAGATCGAGATGGTAGAGAACTCTCACACAAGCGCATGGGACACTTACACCATGGGACCTTAAAAATTATGCAACAAATGACCATTAGTCTCCTGAAATGCACCCTTGACCAACATAGAATCTGCAAGGGATGCACTATGGGGAAATATTCCAAATCCACCTTACAAGGCTAAGATAACAGAGAGGGATAAATATTTTAGTGAGACCACTCTGATGTATGTGTACCATTTTCTACAACATCTACAACAAAACAAAATTATTGTGTGATTTTTTATGATGACTTTTATAGAAAATGTTGGATCTTCTTCATGCGGAATAATGATGAAGTTTTATTGATAATTGTTGAATTCAAAGCTTTGGTTGAAAGGGATACTGGTCATAAATTAAATCCTTGAGAAGTGATAATGGAGGAGAATTAGGTATCTAACACCTTCAAGGAATTTTGTGCCAAAGACGACATTTGAAGAGAACTGATAGCACCCCATAACCCAAAAAAAAGTGTGGTAGCTGAAAGGAAGAGCATAAGCATAGTGGGAGAAACAAGAGTCATGTTTCATGATAAAGGGATGCCATTACATCTATGGGAAAAGCATGCAACACCACAGTTTATTTTCAGAACAAGATTCCTCATAGAATACTTGGCATGATCACACCTAAATAATATTTCTCTGGGAGGAGGCCAAATGTATCTCATTTTCTAATTTTTGGAGCTACTATGTATTGTCATGTCTCCAAGGATAACAGGAAGAAATTTGAGCCTACAACTGAGATGGGTGTCTTTGTATGATAAATAGATACTCCACATAACTATAGGGTGTATTTTCCCTCATTGAGGGTGACAGTAGTGAGGAGAGATGTCAAATTTGGTGAGGAGAAGGCTATGATATGCTCTCTGAGCGAGAACTGAGTATCCCACTAGAGGAGGAGCTTATATTCCTAAGGAGGAGTTTCAGATAGAGCTTCGGGGTGTTTTAGAGCAGCCAAAAGTGTAGGAGAAGACAAGATGCTGAGTGGAGGCACCCATTCAACCAGAATATTCTAGAGAGGGGAGGAAGAGAACCATAAAAGTTGACATATTGGTGTAGGATGCATGGGAGCATGTGGGATCTCCTACATTTGTGTGTAGGTAGAGGAGGTCACTAGAAAGATACACTATTTACTTGGATGTGATGAAAAAACTAATTGATTCAAAGCCTTCTTCATTTTAGGAAGAAGCTTCTCAACAAGTGTGAGTTGATGCCATGGTGGAGGAGTATGAATGCATCATGAAGAAAAATATATGATAGGTGTTGCTGAGACTAGAGAAAAAGTTGGTGGTTGGTTCCGGATGGATCTAAAAAGTGAAGCATGCTGTTGATGGGAGCATAAAGAAGTATAAGGCCAAATTTGTGGCCAAAGGCTTCTCTCACGTAGAGGGAGTGGACTATGCAGAAACATTTTTCCCAGTGACAAGATATTACTCAATCAAAATAATTCTAGCATTACCTGTGCAAATAGGGTGAAATATCCACCATATGGATGTGAAGACCTCTTTCCTCAATGGTGTTGTTGAGGAATAAATTTGCGTAGAGTAGCCAGAGGTATTTGAGAATTATGACAGGGAGACACATCTGTGTAGACTTAGGAGAGCCCTGTATGGTCTCAAATAGGTGCCCCGATCATGGTACAATCAAAATTGACACATATATCAGTGGATTGGGTTTCACCAAAAGTGAAGTTGATTCCAATCTCTATCACATTATGGTAGATGGGAAGTTTCTTGTTTTGGTATTTTATTTTGATGACTTGATACTTACAGGGGATGAGAAATTGATACACTCTTGCAAGGAGGAACTTTCAAGATAATTTGAGATGATAGATAAGGCTTGATGCATTACTTCCTTGGGATGGAAATATGGCAGCATGATGGTGAGCTGTTTGTGAGTCAGGGGAAGTATTCCTTTGAAATACTTTAGATATTTCACATGGAGAACTGCAAGCCTATGGGCACATCTCTAGCTACAAACTAGACGCTATCATCTACATCCAACTTATGGTATCCTTGATGTATCTAGTGAACACAAGGCCCAACATATGTTATGCAGTTAATCAATTGAGTCAAGCCTTGGTGAAGCCTACCAAGTTGTATTGGAAGGCAACAAATCATGTGTTAAGATACCTTAGAGGCTCAACCGAGTATGGGTTATGGTACAAGAGGACAGAGGGATTGAAGCTCCAAGGCTTCACTGATGCAGTTTGGGAAGGGATTCCATCGAATAGGAAAAGTACTTAAGGTGCTATCTTTAACCTATTTCCTAGTATAGTAGGAAATGGAGTTTTGTGAAACTTAGCTTAGCAGATGTTGAAGACATGGCTACAAGTAAAGCAACACGTGAGGCCATATGGATGAGGAAAATTCTTGTGGGTCTTTTCAGTAAATATATGGATTCGACAATGATTTACTATGATAATCAGAGTTGTACTAAACTATAACAAACCCTAGTGAAAATTCCATGTAATAAAAGTTAATAAAGGGAAAATAATAACCATGGCCATGGGACACATATTCCATGCTGAATGTTTGGAAAAAACATCCTAGTGCGGGTGTTCGTGTGGTTTAATATGGCTATAGAAATTGGCAAAGGAAATGGTTAAGGATTTGGAAAGGAAAAGTGGCATTTATTGGGATTTGTTTATATAAATAATGGAAATATGAGAAAAGGGAGGTGAAAGATCACAAGTTGCATGTGAGGAGGAAAATGAAGGGAAATAATGGAAAATGAAGGAAATAGAGGCCTCATTAATAAAAAGGACTTTGAGGATCAATTTGTAACATTTTTTCAGTTCATTTTTGGATCTCTCATTCTATTCTCTCTCTCTCTCTCTCTCTCTCTCTCATAATCTTGGACACTTAGAGTTTTCTTGGAGCACTCTTGGAGAGTGTGGCATACTTCGTATTTTGGAGGAAAAAAGAAAAGGAAGAGAAAGAAATCACAAGAGGACATCAAGATTAGAAACTAGAATAGATTCTATTTGCAGGTATTGAGTTGCATGTATGTTTTCCTCACAATTTTTGGCATGCATGGCATATGCATGTGGTTTCTTGGTTATGATCTATCATTGGCATGGAGGGTTTCCTAGATTGATAGGGGATTCTCCTAGCCTTTCCATTTCTAGGATAACCCTTGTGTTGTGGGTTCATTTCATTGTTTTTTTTCCTGTGGGTTCTCATGTTCCTTTAGTTGTGGGTTGAGTTACTAGTTCCTTGAGCCTTGGTTGGAAAAACAATATGGAGACTTGTAACAACTTGGGTTTAGTTACTAGTCCTAGAGCCTTGGTCGGAAAAACACTATGGAGCCCTTGGTGGGTTGATTTACTAGTCATGGAGGCTTGGTTGGAAAAATTCTCTAGAGCATGAAAGAAATTGTGGGTTGAGTTACTAGTCCTGGAGCCTTGGTTGGAAAAAACACTCTGGAGGCTTGAACAACTTGGTTGGAGACCATTCTCATGATGGTTTTGATGGTTGACCGTGAGGTAGAATCACTAGTTGTAGGTTGAGGTGGTATGGCCTCCAGAAGCCCTGGTTTGGTTTTGATTAATGATTTCTATGATATATCACATTCATGCCTGGAATATGACACATGGGTGACTAGTTGGAGAGAGATTTAGCTCATCCATGTCTATAGTCGGATGGAACGTGGAAGTCCTAGACTTGGTTTCATTTTTCTTATGGAAATAAGAGCTCTTTTCTACTTGTATTGATGGGTAAATTGTTGGAAATACTGAGAGGGGGGGGGGGGTGAATTAGTATTCCTTTCAATTAGAGCATTATTTAATCTTCAATTATTATCAGTGTTTGTACAATGATAGCAGCAAACAAGAGGAACATAAATGCACATAGTTTTTAAGGTGGAAACCCAATCCGGGAAAAAAACCACCTAATGCTTTTCTAATAATTCTTTAATATTCAACTTCAAGTGAAAATAAAGCTCCAACTTCCTAGAATCTAGAAAAGAATTCTTCTCCAACTCCCACTGGATGGATGCTCCAACGCCCAATATTCTTCAGTAGTCAACTGAACGGATGCCCCAACACCCAATGAGCTACAACTCACCTTAGCACCACCCTACCACCTTATAGAATAATAAAAGAAGAATGGACTCCCGTACCAGGGAAAATGGTCCACTTTACAATGATATAGAATGATGCAGAAGAAGAATATATACTAGAACCCCAACTTTGACACAACCACCTAATGATGATCCTAGACCTCCCAACACTGCCTCTTCAACCCTTGGCAGATAGACATTGTTGGGCTTCAGAAATGTCGTATTTCATCCACCTTTCCCTTCAATATTCCTTACATTTCATCATCCCATTAACCTTTCATTATATCACTTTCATAAATACATTTGGGTTTCACCTTCCTATTTTCCACTTTATTCATTTTTGTATTATAAGTGAATTTATGATTAAATATTAGAAAATATACATGTTTTAATATATATCTCAAGAATGTGTGAGATTTGTAATGTGTAGGAGAAATGTGAAGGATTAATTCTAAACTTCTGGAATATCTCCTCCACCATATTAAGGAGATAATTATTCAAGCCTATTCCTAAGGAGAAGATCATGGAGGATTTGGTTGGCATGTATTATTCAAGATATGTGAGAGATGTGTGGAGGATTCAAAGGGATCATGTCTTGTAATAATGGGAGAGTAGTTGAGAGTGGTTGAATGAGATGGTTATCTTCTTCATGTATATAAGAGAGTTCTCTCTCTTCATTTTGATTAGCTCAGGAGTTCATAAGTTCAGAAGTTCATTAGATTAGCTTTAAGAGATAGTTTTGTAATTAGGAGAGGGGGATTCTTAACTGTGACTCATATTCTTTTATTGTATGCTTTCATGATTTGTCATTTGATTCTTGTAATGTAATTTGGAATGGCGTTATTGTTGTGAGCTCACATATGTTGTTTGTCATTCAGCTCTTCACATGTTGTATTGCTTTTCCCTTGTGTAATTTCCTGCTTTCATAGTTGATGTTTCAATGTCTTCCTGGATCAATTTGATTTCAGTAATTTAGATTAGATTAGTTCCACTTCAGTCCTGCATATATAGTGCATGTGCTTCGTAAGTCTACGAACCTCGGATTGACAAATTAAATGGTTGGGAAAGTACTACAACGGAATTAAAACGGCAATAGTTCACCCAACATTTTGGCGCCGTTGCTGGGGAAGCACGATGGATTGAAGTTCAGTTTGATTTTTCATGCAAGTGTGTTTAGACATGTTCCTAACTCCAAGGTGACAGGGTTGTAAGACGTGGGGAACAACCTACGCATCATTCGACATACTGTAACAGGCTCGGCCTCATATGGGTCAGGACATGTAGGTGTGATGGATATCAGGAAACAGGTGCTGAAGATTCCTGCTTTGAGGAATAGGGTCTTGTTCTCCGTTGATTAATATTCTTTTTCTACAGTGTGACTGATATCAAGAAACAGATGCTGAAGATTCCTGCTTGGAAGAATAGGGTCCTGTTCTTTGTTATGGTTGATTGATCTTCTTTCCTGCACGTGTGATTTTTGCAAGTGTGTTTGATTTCTGCAATTGTGAAGAGTGTTTTTTATCTGTTTCAACATGAGTGCTTTTATTTATGCAAGTAGTTTATTTCATTTAAGATTTTTAGATTTAAGCTTTGGGTGCAGTAAGAATCCCTTTTTCAACATGGTTTAACAATGATTGTTAGCTTGGAACTACTCACTCAGATCCTAGTAGAAGTCGGGATCTCCTCTTCCTTGGAAGAAGAGATCTTGACAAGAATTAAATGTTCAACTACTCCCCAAGAAACAAACGAAGATTCAACATCTGAAGAATCCTGCACATCTGATGGCGAAAAATCATTCGAACAGGAGATCGAGGAAGAAGAAGAGGAGCTACAACGTGATCTAAGTAAGAGAAATCATGCCTATCAAAGCCTTATCGAACAATGGTTCCAGGTAAGTACTCGATTAGATTCGTTTTTTTATTTTTATTTAGTTGATTTGCAGTTTCAGCAACTAGACTCATTCACTCTGGAATATTTTTCATTTGAACAACTGCTATTGAATATATTGTTGTTACTGCTACGTGAATGGCTTCATTGGAAATATAATTACACATAATTAATTTTTAAAATTCTAATTAGTATAGAGTAGGCAAGCTTTCATTTTCAGTTTTTGCTTTCATTCTCAATTTTGCTTTTGCCTAGAATAAGTATGCTCTCCTCCGCGCTTAGTGCGATCGCGAGGATCAGAAAATAAAAATGAGTTAGACTAATTTTAGGAATTTAAAAAAAATAAAAAAATAAAAATAAAAAAATTCATGTTTTGCAATATGCCTAATCAATTTTTATCATTAATTTGCAAATCATTTTTTTTCTTTTCTCCATTTTGCTAAAAAAATTTTTTAATAAATCATGAATTGAGGCTAAATAAAAACAACTGAGTTTTTATCTGAACAGTTGCTGAAACTGTGTCTAGCAGTCGCTGAAACTGTGTGTAGCGTCTTTATAACAGTCGCCGTAACTGTGTCTAGCTTGCAATTGATTACGTTTTCTGGGCATACTAAAACCTGCAGCAAGCAATTAGATAATCAAACCTGCAAAAACAATTGAATCAGAAATTTTCCAGATTCATCGTTTCACTTCAATAAAATAATTGTCAGTTTCGTTGGATTTGCAAGCTGTAGCGATGCCATCTCTCCACTCGTTGTTCATAAACTTGCAATCTGCAACAACAAACCGAAACCAAAACGATAAGAAATAAATAAATGAAAGCTCAATAAACTAAAACATAATTCTTATTTCTTTGTTTACATATTTCGAAAGCTAGGATTCTCTTCAGTCATTAATTCTCACACCTAATTTGGGATACTATGCGGGGGATGATTGAAAAATATCGACCAAAATCCACGGGTTGTTACATTATCTTTAGGATCTCAACATAGTAGGAAGGAAATCCCATCAGTATCACTATTTTTATGGATTCGCCTTCCTAAATTGAGATTAAATGATTATGATGATCATCAAGATCACAATTCCCCATAACTTTTGCGATTGTGGGCGATCTGGGGCAGACAGGGCACACAAATTCAACATTTCAACACATTCAGCAGACAAATTACAATGTCCTTTTGTTGCCAGGTGGTCTTTCATATGCAGATACCCAACAGCGATTGTGGGATTCATTTGGAATGTTAGTACAGCCTTTGGCAAGTATAAGACCATGGATGGTTACAGAAGGAGAGCATGAGATTGAGACTATTCCCATTATCATTACCACAAAATTTACTGCTTACAATGCACGATGCCGAATGCCTTTTGAAGAAAGTGGTTCAAGTTCAAATCCTTATTACTCCTTTGAAGTTGCAGGGGTACACATAGTAATTCTTTGTTCATTTGCAGAGTATGAACAAAATTCTGACCGATATGAATGGCTTCAGGCTGACCTTTCAAGACGCCTTGGATTATTGTGCTATTTCATGTCCCTTGGTATTTTCATACGAAGATCTGCAGAGCATGCGTTACCAGAATCTTCTCGTCTCGTCTCTTGATCGCCTGGGCCGAAATGACAATGTCTACCCTCTTTCTCTATTTGCAGGCGCTTTTATTGGTGTGCCAGCTTCAAGCTTCACCAATTGCAGACACATTTTTTTTTCTTTGAAATTGGTTTTTAAGGTTTCCCGAATACAAAAAAAACGCGAATTTTACATAACAGGAGAAAGCTATGCAGGTAAATACGTGCCAGAACTTGCAGAGATCGTTTATGATTTCAACAAATAGACGATTTCTCCGAATGAACGTATCAACCTCAAAGGTTTCCTGTTGGGCAACCCAGAGACACATGCACTTACGAAAGCTGGTGGGAACATGGAATATGCGTGCGCTTCAACGCACTGATAGTAATCAGTTGACTCAGCCTGAAGTTAGTGATTTTGGGAAGAGTGGAGATGTTCCTGGAAAATGTCCATCATACAGAGATGTAGGTAAAACAAACTTTTGGTTGTGAGCATTATAAGAAGAACTGTAAACTCCTTGCAGCTTGTTGCGGAAAGCTATTCACTTGCAGATTCTGTCATGACAAAGTCAGCAACCATATAATGGACAGGAGGGAAACAAAAGAGATGATGTGCATGAAGTGTTGTTGCATCCAACCTATTGCGTCAAGCTGTACTTCTTCCCCTGCAAAGAGTTGTCAATGGCAAGATATTTCTATGGTATATACAAATTCTTTGATGATGAAAGGAAAGTATACCACTGCCTTTTTTTAACTTATGTCGCGTTAGGCAGGGGCTTGGTATTGATTACTTCCATTGCATGCATTGTAATGCGTGCATGTCAAAGACTCTCACTACACAACTGTGTGCATGAATTGTAATTGTAATGCGTGCATGTCATGATAAGGTTTTCGAAGAAAACTGCCCTATTTGTCATGAGTTTATTTTTACATCTACTGACCCAGTCAAAGCCCTTCGTTGTGGACATGTAATGCATTCAGCGTGTTTCGAGGAATATACTTGCAGTCATTATACATGCCCGATCTGTAGCAAGTCATTGGGAAACATGACTGTGTATTTTGGAATGCTTGATGCTTTATTGGCTGCTGAGACACTTCCAGAAGAACACCAAGAGCAAACGCAGTTAAGATATCTCGATCCCAAGCAAATGCAAGCGCACAGCAAGACTGATGGAATTGATCCGGATTCCTGTTCAGATGTTCTTATTGAAGACTGCTATGTCGTTTCGGGTGATGATATAATTGCAATAAAGAGTGGGTGGGATCAATATGGAATCTCTGTTGGCATCCTCAGTCAACATATTGTCATCCGTCGTCTTGTTGGTATATCACCTACAAGTGCTGTAATTGCATTAGGCAGTGAAATGTTAGGTGGAATTCAGGATGTTCGAGTAGAAATATCCAAGCCATCAATTCAAAAGCAGGAATAAGAATTAAGACAGTCCCGGGAAGAGGTGCCTTTGTATATTTTTGAATGGATTACGAGTACGTCCCAAATGGATCTCTTTCAGACAATCTCCATGGTAAAAGAGGAATTCGTCTAGATTGGCAAAAACGAAGTCGTATAGCACTCGGGGCAGCGAGGGGATTGGCGTATCTTCACGATCATGCCGAACCCTCGATAATACACAGAGATGTGAAGTCTAGCAACATCTTGCTGGAAAATAATATTAATGCCAAGGTATCCGACTTCGGACTTTCTAAACATGTTTCGGAATCAGGGAATGGTGGTCAAGTTGATACTGAAGTCAGAGGAACCCCGGGCTACGTTGATCCCGAATATTGTCTCACACAGAAGCTAACACAGAAGAGCGATGTATACGGCTTCGGTGTTGTATTACTGGAAATCGTAACATGTCGGTAGCCCCTAGTGGAAGGCGCAATATATGTGGTTGAGGAGGCGAATACTACAATATCGATTGATGGAATAAGTGCGTTTCAATGCCACCTAGTAGACCCCTTCATTCAAGATTCTGTGAGAGTTGAAATACTCCTAAGATTCGTAAGATTAGTGTTGAGCTGCGTTTCTGAATCAACTACCAATCGTCCGAACATGAGTTTTGTTGTGAATGAGCTGGAGGAAATCGTGGAAGGGCCGTGTGATGCAGCAATAACAAGTACACTAGAGAGAGGCATGCATGATGATGAGTCTGAAACAACTTATTTTTCATTTCCTAACTATCTTTATGGAGCGGTAATTTCTCCCACTTCCTTCGATTACAGTGGCAGATACGGTGTCACCCACACTGTAGAGCCCAAGTGACTTTACCTCTCTGCATATAAAATTTATTGCTTTTTCAGAGACCACACAGAGCGAATGGCGAGGAAAAGATTGACAACAGTGCAAGTAGGTGTATAGCTGTACAAAAAGTCATGATATGTTCTCACTGGTTTGTTCCTTTGGTCGAAGATTCAGCGTATAGAACTTCTTTTGAAATACTTGGATATCACTGTGCAGGAGACACTCTAGATCCCACGTCATTTTAAGAATTTTTGGATTCTTATACTTACGCTGGATTTTATGCCGAAAACTGATTGTTTTCTCATGCTCACTATCTCCATTTTACACACTTCTTCATTAAACTCATGTTCATGATGGCAGGAAACTTAAGAACACTGATTGGATTATCAGAATTATCCGTCACTACTTGATGATTGTTACTGGATACTTAGAAACGCTACGATTGGATGCTTTGAATATTCAACTATATCTGACGATGTACAGGTCCAATCTTTCAGAGAAGTAAGTGACATTATTGCAGCAAATCGATGCAAAACATACTCTGCCCAACTTCTAATTGCCTGAATGAATTTAACAGTGCATCTAAGAAACTGAATCAGCAAGAAACTGAAGATTCGCTAGCACTGAGACACTGTTGCTATACTTTGCAAAGCATGCGAAGAAATGGAGATCTGACCTTAATTTTGCTTGTTTTGTTTTTTGCTTTTTGCCTTTAATTTCATGAAAATTGAAAATGGACTTTTTAATAAATTCCTGAAAACAATATGAATGCATGTATTAACGCTTAACACTAATTTGTTTTCTTGAAGTCACTTTGACAGTGATCGATGATGAAATCAGCACAGGCGACAGGTTAACACACAGTTTCTTTCTTTTGCTCGCATTTGTGCTTATTCTCGCATCTTATGTTTTACAATGCTCTCACGAAGTTTTCATACAGGATTTGTACTAAGTTTTTTTTCAGGTTTCGGACATGATCGCATTTTGCTGCTGAAATGATTTTCAAAGATCACAGAATTTTGTGAGAAGTGTGCTTTCATAAACAGCTCGAAGGAGTTGTAACTCACCATAAACATCATGATGTTTGCGCTTCTTGATGTTTTCTTTTACATAGTGACCATGTTGATACACCAACATTTCCATTTTTTCCATTATCCATGCAGTAACACTGTAACGTTTCTCCTTCAAAGTTGATTGACCATCCTTGTGTTGAAGCCCATTTTCCATTACCTTATCTTTCACGACTTCATGCACAGTTATTTTTCTAAAATCGCATACATTCCTTTATCCCTTTCAACTCATTTTCCTTCTAGTTTGCCTTCTGAATAAAACTGATCCCCTTTCCATAATTACATTGCCTTGCTTTCCTCGCCATGTTGATCTACACTGCTTGTCCATTTATAGTCCTACCAAATCTCTTTGTACAAACTCGCATTGACTGATGTGGGATTCCTTAAGGCCCACCTTTCAACAAGTCTTGCCCCATCGACCTCAGCACCTTATCTAGGAAATAGACTAGAGTTCCTTTTGGGTACCTTGAGACTTTCATACCTTAATGGCAAGTTCTCTCGCTGACAATCATGGGAATACATCAATGTCCCTTGATCGCCAGATCTTGCAAATGGCTCGACGTCAACTCCTCTATTCGCATTTCGCAAGATGTACCTGGGTACCTTGGCACTCATTGACATCAATGCTGAGTTTGCCTCGCATTGGTTAACGGCATGCATCAATGGTCGGTAATCCAATGATCTCTCTTCATGCTTGACATCAACACATTCTTTTGCATGATTAGACTTGTACCATCGGTTTTGTAGCAGACAAAGACTATACACTTTTTCATGACTCCCTCTGCAGTTACCGCAGCATGAATTTTGATCGATGAGAGTACCACAGTTCCATTTTCAGCCTTTATCTTTTCCATGATTCAGCATCAGCGGTTCAGATTCCTTCATTTCCCAGGATCTAGTTACAGCAACGTCAGCATTCACAGTTACATTTGCATGATCCTATTGCAGTAAAACCTTCCATGTTCTAACAGCCACAGTCACATATTCTCTGATCTAGCATTTACAGCAGTTGTAGCTACGACACCAGTCACGTTTTCATGATTCAGCAGCTATATTCCTATTACATAGTTCATCATTCTTGGGTAAGTGGAAGTATGTTGTTTTCTAATCTTTAATCATGCAATTCCTTATATGCTGACTTGAATATTTTGGAAAATTCCCTCATCATGCTCCATTTCCTTTCATGACCCACGCCAAGTTGCATGAGGACATGCAACCAATTCAGTTGGGGGGGGGGGGGGGGGGGGAACTATATTCGCTACATATTCACTACCATGATTCCATTTCTTCACCACTATCACTCCATTTTTTTTTATCTCATTTACCATTCACCAACATTTCTTTTCCAATGATACTTTGTTGCACTTTAAAAAAATATACATATTGGCATACTTCATGAATATTACAAAAGGGCTTTCTTATGCACATTGATAGCTTATGATTTCCAGTGAGTGTTTACATTATTATTGCAGAAAAGAGAACAGAAAATGAAATGAATGTTGTTGACACAAGAACCAACATTCTTTGTATTCATGTTTGTCACACAAGAACCAACCATAAGAAAAGGGAACAGAAAATGAAATGAATGTTGTTAACACAAGAACCAACATTCTTTGTATTCATGGTTGTCACAAAAGAACCAACCATAAGAAAATGAAAGTTGTTACTCATGCCCTGCACATATCCTGGAAACATTCATTATTAAAAAGACATCATCATGTAAAGCCAAAGTTCAGATGCCAAAGAGATCCATGCATGGTTGCATGAGGACATGCAACAAGTTCAGTTGGGGGGGATATTGGGCTTCAGAAATGTCTTATTTCATCCACATTTCCCTTCACTATTCCTTACATTTCATCATCCCATTAACCTTTCATTATATCACTTTCATAAATAAATTTGGGTTTCACCTTCCTATTTTCCACTTTATTCATTTTTGTATTATAAGTGAATTTATGATTAAATATTAGAAAATATACATGTTTTAATATATATCTCAAGAATGTGTGAGCTTTGTAATGTGTAGGAGAAATGTGAAGGATTAATTCTAAACTTCTGGAATATCTCCTCCACCATATTAAGGAGATAGTCATGCAAGCCTATTCCTAAGGAGAAGATCATGGAGGATTTGGTTGGCATGTCTTATTCAAGATATGTGAGAGATGTGTGGAGGATTCAAAGGGATCATGTCTTGTAATAATGGGAAAGTAGTTGAGAGTGGTTGAATGAGATGGTTAGCTTCTTCATGTATATAAGAGAGTGCTCTCTCTTCATTTTGATTAGCTCAGGAGTTCATAAGTTCAGAAGTTCATTAGATTAGCTTTAAGAGATAGTTTTGTAATTAGGAGAGGGGAGAGGGGGATTCTTAACTGTGACTCATATTCTTTTATTTTATGCTTTCATGATTTTTCATTTGATTCTTGTAATGTAATTTGGAATGGCATTATTGTTGTGAGCTCACATATGTTGTTTTTCATTCAGCTCTTCACATGTTGTATTGCTTTTCCCTTGTGTAATTTCCTGCTTTCATAGTTGATTTTTCAATGTCTTCCTGGATCAATTTGATTTCAGTAATTTAGATTAGATTAGTTCCACTTCGGTCCTGCATATATAGTGCATGTGCTTCGTAAGTCTACGAACCTCGGATTGACAAATTAAATGGTTGGGCAAGTACTACAACAGAATTAAAACGACAATAGTTTCACCCAACAAACACTAGTACAATTTTTACAACAATGTATTTACAATGACTTAGTACAATGATACCTTTACATTGATTGTATGCAGTGCTACCCACCTGAAGACTTCAAAGGATGAACTTTCTGCCGTTGTTATGAACCTTGGTTTCTCCTCTTGTAATGCTACCCTCTGCTGCACCTTCCTTTGCTTTTCTTCCGTAGAAATTATGGCCCTTTGCAACCCTTGACAACACATGATCTAGCTTTTTATTTCCTTCTAGGAGCTCGATATTGAATCTAGTGTATCTCTATTATTTCAGATCCTCAATATTTGATTTTCCATCCTATGGTAGTCCTCTGAGTCTTATTTCCAATGCCATAGGTCTGACCCAATTTGGATTCTTCAAGAGAGAGTTATACCCAATCTCTCACAATGCCCTAATTATGGACTGTTTCAGCAGAGCACACTTGTAGGGTGTGCCACCTGTCACTGTTTCTTTATTTGGCTTTGAAATTGATAGAGAACAAATTACAGACTGTGCACTATCCTTTAATTTTTACGTAATTCCAATCTAATGCTCAGAGAGAGAGTTGTGATGAATTTACCAAGGTCACTTCTTTGATATGAATTTCAGGAGCCTGCAAAAACCCTGACTTCCACAGATCATATCTCCAAAAATATTCCGCACCTTGATCTGAAATTTTTATAGAAGCTTTGTCAGGATTTCGGCTTCGCCTCATAAATATTTCAGCTTCTGAACCTTCGTAGAAAAAAATTTATAGCGCAAGTTCCACAATGACCTATTTCAGATGGTCGAATCCCTTGCCTAAGGAGGAAATGAAGATCACAATTTATAAAAATGCTTAAGATGAGAGGGGATTCAACAAGTGAACGTGGGAGGCATTTTAGGATCTCAAAAAATATTAATTATGACTTTTCAATGACCCATGCCCCAACCCCATGGGGTTTTAGCCCACTAACTGGGGGTACAAACTTCAAACATGAATATCTCTCAAACCGTGAAGAATTACATGGAGTTACATATATCAACGGAAGCATCTCGACAAGTAGAAACCATCAAAAGCATTATTTACCTAGAATATATTAATTTGGTAGCTCAAAATTCCCATGCAATATTGGGTTATCCCTTGGTGCTGCTTGGGTTGACATCAATGACAACCGCTGATCAACATAAATATGCTTGTTATTATGTGGCTTATATGGTTGTTATTTTATTTTCATTTCTGTTGTGTATATGATAGTTATGAATGTTTTTTATGATGAATATGATGTATGGATCTCATCATGTTTTGAGTTGTAAATGACTGAACAATGTATCTATGAAAAAATAGACGATAATGCAGTTAATGAGATGAGGAAACAATGCTTATTAGAGATTCTCAGATAAGTATGAGACCCTTATGCTCAAATATGTTATTTAAACATGTATATTACATATTTGTGACATGTTTTAAGGAATTTATTTCATTTATAGTAGGGGTCCAGTCAAGCCCTTGTTAAGTATTTTATTTTACATTATTATTCCGTTGCTATCTTTCAGTTCTGAAAGTGTCATGAGGTTATGGGAAGTGACCTAGAATCTGGGCCTGAAAAAGTGGCATAGAAATTAGGGTCACAGGCTCAGAACTACTGGGAAAAGTCCCCAGTCACATGCATACCCATGTTGTGCATGCGACTAGAGGGTCCTAGGATCACTCTTACCTATGTCAAGGGAGAAACTAAGGGATTGATGCATGAAAACTTTAGTTTTTTGTAGGGGTTGGCCTCTTCGAAGGTTGGGATGTATCCTGGTTGTTCTGTACCTTGTGTAGAAGGCCTATGTTGTTGTGTGGTGTTGGTTCCACTTCCTTAAGGGGACCTGGGAGGTTTAATACGATCATAGTAACCCTTCATCACACATTTACCCTAGTTTTCTTATTACTTGGGTAGATGTGGGAGGAGGGTGTTACATAAAATCTATGAGAATCCAATATTTCATGACAAGTCCAAGCACATTGATATTAGGTACCATCACTTGCAGGATTGTGTGCAGAGGATAATTATGATGTTACAATGCATTCTAACTGAGGAGAATGATGCAGATATCTTGAAGAACGCATTGTCAAGAGGAAACTTGAATTCCCTAGGTGCAGGATAGGTGTGGCCCTAAAATCCCTTTCTTTCTAAGAGGAAGCGTTAGAAATTGTAGCAAGAAAGGTTCAATTTTACTTGTGCGTTAGTAAAATTGACTAATTTGATTTTCCACATTAGCGGGATGACTTGTATTGTAGTTAACTTGTGTGACATGGCCTTGTCTGCTAGTTAAGCCAGTAAATTCAAGTTATAGGCTTGGAGTAGAGATGTGCATGTAGTGATTGCTAAAATTTAGCAATCTAGTTCAATTATTTTTAGTTGAACTCAATTAACTCAGCTCAAGTAATTAATTGACTTCGTTGAATGTTAGTTGAGTAGTATAACTATTGTTAACCTAGTGATCTCTCAATTAAACTGGTCAATCTACTAAAAATAGCCCATACATGCATGGAATTCGAATTGCCGCAGGAGTGGACTGAAAGGAACATTGTAATTATCAATTGTATACTAGTTGAGTTTGCAAGCTTGGCATTGATGCAGGTGATCAATTCCTTGGGATTTGCATAAGAAAATATGGAATTCACCTATTATTTAGGAACTTGATTTCCCATAAATTGTGCAAGGAAATAGGAGGAAGTTGGGACCTTGAATTAGCTAAGTGTTGGGACAAAGTAGGACAATCAGTAGGAGAACAAGTTTACAGTGCAGGGTGTTCTTCAGAGTTGAAGCAAGACATTGTATTAGTTTTTCATTCTCTTCTAATTAATGAAAATAAGCGGAGGGGTTTTTCCTAGTTGGGTTCCCTTGTAAGATCATTGTGTTCTTGAGGTTTTGATGCTTGCATGCCATTGCACATGTTTCTAAATTGTAATTTTCATTATGTAAAATTGTAGAGGAAATTTGTAATCTCTTTTTTTCACTTTGAATACATCAATAGTAGAAAATTTCTATTAGTTTGTGTTAGCCACCTATAATATTTTGTTATACCAAAAGGTGGCTAAGATCTTTTTTGAGCCTCCAAGGAACAAATTTTATCACTAAAAATTGTTGGCTCTTGAAGTCTCTTTTAGGCCTCATGCCTCTGTCCAAAATCTTCATTACTTTTCCTATTAATTCTACTGATTTCCTGTAAGAAACTGCTGCAAAGCCATCCCTTTTCCTTTTCTCCCACTCAAAAATTAACCTTCTTTTCCTTTCCCTTTTTCCATATTTTTCCTCTATTATTCATCTTTTCCTTTATTCCCTTCGTAAATCACCCTTCCCATGGTTAAAAACTCACTTTTTAACCCTTTCGGCACCCTTTGTTTCCATTAAAAAACCGTGAAAAAATCATAAAAATACAAAGTATTTTTATGGACCTAAGCCCCTCGGGCTAAGCCCTAAACCACTTCCCCAACGCGCCCTCATCATAAGTCCCAAGCGCTAATCGCAGCCCTTCGCGCAAAATCGCATCGCAATGTTTCACCCCCTTGCGATTACCTCCGATTCATTCCCCGCCGTCGATCTGGTCCTCAGATCAACGGCCAGCGCTCAATCGCAAAGGACTCAATCGCAAAGTTCAATCACATCCCCTTTTGTGCCACCCCCGATTGAGACCCTCCGATTAGATCTGGACCGTCCACGTGTCCAGATCGGACGGTCCAAAACTTCTCCTCCTTATTCTTCTCCCGCTATCCTTTTTGCCTTTCTATGCAGATCTCCACCGTTGGTTGTCTTCATCCAATGGCTATGCTCCTGCACCGCCATCTGAAGCAGTTTAAACCCAAAAAACACAGGATTTCTTAATTGTTTTGTGTTTTATTGCAGGTGATTTCAATGGTTCTCTGTGTATTATAAAGAAACGTCGGAGGCGGGAATGACGATTCCTGCGACCACGATCTACCATAGGGAACCATTTGCAGGTTCTGATTCGAAGTTTAATCAATGTTTCATGAGCATTGATAGCACACGAAGGCTTGCGCGGCCTCTGCACATCAATTCAAAAACAGTTAAAGAGTATCAGTTTGAAGACAGAGCACAACAGATAAAGATTGAAGACGGTTTTTTGGGGATTACGGCTAAGACCGTTATCAAAAGCCTAATCCCCAATCTAAAACACAGTTTAAGAAGAAAATCATAAATGTTTTGATGACAGAAAGGTTTCCACCGCTTCAACTGAGGCAAATTGATTCCTCAACTACTACAAAGAGCCACCTGTTGCCTCAAACCTTTCAAACAGAGGCCGAAGTTATTGCTTAAAGAAATATCTACCTTCAGCGCAGCCAGGGAGTTAATTCCGCCACAGGAAACTGATGCAACAACTGTCTGCGGAGTTATTTCACACAGCATATGAGCCTCAAAGTCAAATAAAACACACTTCGAGTTTTAAATCACAAATATAAAAGTTAATGCAGCACTTCCACCTGTAATTTCTCCAATCGATGCCTCTCAAAGGGCCGAGAAGTCTTCACTCTGCATTAACTGTCTTTGAGATATTTTGTTAAAATCTCACCTCCTCATCTTCCTATAAATACTTCTACAGAAGAGGAGAAAAGGGTTGGTTGCAGAACTTTGAAATACACTTGAGCTTGAGACTTCTATTTGTACATAGTATTCACTGGCCCTTGAAGCTCTGTTTGTGCTAGAGTAGTTAGGTTGAATAGTGAAGATGATTGCTGAACTGAAACATTGGACTTGAAGTTTGTAGCTGGTTTGACATCAATATAAAAGATGTTTCATGGGATCCTGATCTATATTGACGGTGATGTTATTCTCATTTGTAACTTGTTGTTTTATTTCTGTTTTCATGTTGTTTCATTTTCCACTGTAAAGAATAGTTTAAACAGGGTTAGGACCTGCTGTATATCAGTAACCTTCTCTGGCTGAGAAATCTTTATTTGAATGTTTGCTTCCAATCTGTGTTATTTAGGAATGACTTAATTAAGTTTAGGCATGAGAATGCTGGCGTTCCCTCATTTTATCTTCCTAGCTGAATATTATTTCTGAATGTTACTTTCAGTATATGTTATGTGAAGATGAACTGAAGGAAGATATGGTTAGCCCTGGTCCCAGACTTGTCTGCATAACTAACTAATTGTCTCCCTTGGAATGTGTTAAAAGCTGGCTAGTTTAGAAGCACTTGCTAGATCTTAGACCATTCTGTGTTATCGTTTTGTTTCCCCTTGTTTTGTATGTTTTCTATTGGAAGTGTGTCAAAGGCTGGTTGGTTTAAAAGTACTTACCAGATCCTATTCTACTTTCATGTCCTTCTTAAAGTGTTTTTCAAAGGCTGACTGGTTTAAAAGTACTTATCAGATCCTAGGCTGCTCTTCGTTCTGCATCTGTTTAATTCCCCTTCTTGATGTATCACTCCATTCCATAAATAAAAATTTAAAGAGATCCTTAGACATAGATGACTAGCCCCTTGGATCACACTTGATGTTGTTGTTCAATTAAAGCCCAGATATGACTCCATAGCCCGATGGACTAAAAACCAGCGTTATATCTATCTATCTGCCAAAACTGTTCTATTTGCTTGCAACTTCTCACTTTTGAAACTTTGCACTTAGGATTTTCCCCTCAAGTAACATTTTATGCTCAACCATCCAAAACAAAACAAAACCCTTAGCCTTCATAACTAGCCTAATATCATTACCTTAAGCTTTTCAAAGACAATATCCATCTTTGCACATATTGGAGAGATCCCTCTCCGGATTCAGGAGGGCTAGATCCTATAATCCCAAAGTTTGGTTGAAATGATGTTAACTTTGTGATTGGACTCTCCCAATCTTGCTAATAAATTACATAGACCTAACATTTCTAGCGACTCCACTGGGGACCCTTACCCAGAGTCTTCATAACATTTTGAGAGTCAAAAGCAGCCTTCTCAAGCACTACCAAGAAATGGTAATTAAGATGAAACTCAATTGAATCAGTGACAAACTAGGTCAGTCCTAGGATTCTTTCGAGTTTTTATCTAACCTTGGAAAATCAGCTAGCTTAGCCATAAGGATAGACTGTCTTTGTTTCATAACTGTAGCTAAGTTTTGAGGCAAAGTTAGGATATTCTTCCGAACCACAAATAAAAGCAATTTAGAAAATACCAAAAACATTTCAGATTGGTAGTAAAACACTAGTTTTGATATCTTTTGTACGTCTTTGATGTGTTTTACTTTATACTCTTAGACAGAGGCTGGAAAGGGCCAGGTAGCCTCCGGGTCTCATCTTCTTTTGGGGGTAACATATCTGGTGAATGCCCTCCCAGTCAACCTCTAGTTAGCATTTGTTGTGTTTTTGAGATATTCTTGAAAGGAATGTTTCACAAACACTGTGGTGGACAGTGTACCCCTTTGAAAAAACTCTGAACTTTCCACCTGGCGACTCCACAATCCTGAACAGACCTTAAGACTCCACTGGGAAGAACCTTTATCATTATAAAATCGTTCAAACTCAGTTAGAAGACTGTGGGATTTGAAATCATAAAAACAGATTGGTGAACCTCTCTAAGATTGTCATATCTGGTTGAACTTCTCTTGTTTTAGGTCCAAAACAACATAGCATAGTGGCTTCTAAAAAGATTCACACTAGAGCCCATCCAGACCCTAACCCACCTGGGATAGTTGATAATCTAGAAAGTATCCTTTGGAAGTCTCCTAAGGTTAAATTATTAACTGTTTTCAGATCACCCTTCAGAGCTAATTCAGTCCCCGAAAATCTTTCAGCTCTGCAACAATCACAAACTGACTTAGTGAACCCATTTAGGACTAGGTCATTTGATGATATAATCCAGTTAGACTCTGAATCTTCACTTTCATCTCCTGAAACAAGTGAACATCCTGGTAGCAGGGAAACAACACCTCCTGAATTACATTTCCTTCACAATTTAGGTGTCTCTCATCCAAGATCATCTCAACAGTCTACTCCTGGTCCATCCACTTCTACTCACCCTACATCCACTGTTCAAACCACTTCACCTCAGCCCACTTTCCCTTCTGTAAATCCACCTCCACCTCCTGCCATGGCAACATGGTATGCTCCCTTAGTCTTTCTTGTACCATTAGTCAATCTTACACAAGACTATCAGTCCAAAATTCCATTATATGATGCTATTAATACCATAATAGCATCTCAACATGTGGACAAGATGAATGACTACTTTGACAGAAATGAAATTGATAATGACTCTGTCAAGTTGAGACTATTTGCTCAAAGTTTGGGGGGGGAGTAAGAAAATGGTTTAAAGGTTTAACCCCCCATAGTATTAATGATCTCCAAGCCTTCCATCAAGCATTCTTAAACAAATGGGAAGTGAGGAAGAATCCTCTCCAAGTCCTTGCTGACTATAAAAATCTCCATAGGAACCCTGGGGAAAGTGTACAATCTTATTGTACCAGATTTAACAGCGTCTATAATGCACTTTCCCCTGAACTAAAACCTCCTCAGGGCTCAACTTTAAACAAATTTCCTGAAGGGTTTGATCCAGACATGACATATTCACTTAGAGAAAGAGTCTTTGCAACTCTTGAAGACATGCAAAGGGGTGCTCTTTCTGTGGAAGTAAACTTGATGGAGAAAAGAGCAAGAATGAAGAGCGAGAAGAGAGTATCTTTTAGAGAGGAATCCACCCCTTCCACTTCAAGCTCAAAGATGGAGAGAATGATGGAATAAATGATGAAAGAGATGAGCATAATTAAGAGAGCACAAGCAAATCAAAATCAAACTGCTCCTCTAAATAGAAACCAGAATCAGAATGCTAGAAGGAACCAACCTCCAAACAGACCCAGGGAAGATGATCAACAGATCACTCCTCCCTTTCATCAAAACTATGTAACTGAGGTTGAACAAATAGAAGACATAGAAGAGGAAGAGGATATCAACATGTTTGGGGAAGAGGATGATGACTTTGAGGTTCATTATGATAATAAACAAGGTCTTTACACACCTTACAACGACAAAAGAAATGATAATGAAAATTATTATCGGGACATGGAAAATGTCATCATAGAACCTCAAAGAGAATATGACCTTAGAAGCAAGACCAGTCAACAAGCCCCCAACACCAAAACCTCTGACAAGCCCTCTCAAAGCAGCACCACAGCTAAACCCAAAACAGCCAAACAAAAAGACAAAACAGTGGCTGTTAATTCTAATAAGGATAAGGAGAAAAACACTCAAAATTCTGAAAAACAGAGTGAAGACATCAGCAGTACTAACGCTTCAGCTAGTACTCCTTCTACAACAGTTGTGTCAAGTAAAAAAAATCAGCAAGTTGTTATTGTTGATAGAGTGACAGCTAATAAGGTTGAGACAAGTGCTTCAAAGAATCAAACCCCTTTCAGCCTTGAACAAGAAATCTTAAAGATCAAAATCTCTGTTCCATTAACTGAGTTAGATGCCCAACATGTATATAGGAACCAAATTTTGAAGGCTTTAAATATAGAGGAAAATGGAGATACAGTTAATCTTAGTGACGACCTACCAGAGTTGATTTTTGGACCTAAGATTGAAGGGAAGTTTCAAGAAGGACCAGTTCCTCCATTTTATGTGAGTTTGAACATTCATGACAAAATTCTACACAACGCTATGCATGATTCCGGGGCTTCTCATAATTTAATGCCTAAAGCTGTGATGGAGAGCCTTGGTTTAGAAATTACCATACCCTACAAATACCTATACTCCTTTGACTCAAACAGAGTAAAATGTCTAGGATTGATCAAAGACCTCTGTGTTAACCTAGCACAGATTCCAGCCAAATGTTTACTCATGGACATTGTTGTGGCTGATGTTCCCCCAAAGTATGGAATGCTTTTGTCAAGATCTTGGGGAGCTAAGTTACAGGGGACTATGCAGATGGACATGACATATGCGACCATCCCGGTTTTCAATCAGACCAGAAGACTTTACATGGAGTCTCATATGTAATACACGGTTACAAGTCAAGACAGACCACGAAACTATCTTATATATTCTGTCAATACAGGCCTTGATTCTTTTATCATGTTTAACAATGAAACTCCTAGTGAACAAGTCACTTTAACAGAATTAAAGGCTGACAGGGAAGAAGAGTATAATAACGCAGAAGTGTCCAAACAGTTTGCCACATGTGAAAACATTAGTAAACAAAGCATAGGTCTTGATTTGCCGGTTATGGGCCCATTGTTGTTAGGACTTAACAACCCAAAAAATACCCCTAACATTTTCGGCAACATCCCTCAATCTATTGAAGAATTTGAGGAGTCAAAACAAATTCAATTGGGTGCTGCTAATCATGAATAGTCAGAAGGCACCATAGTTAAAAAGGACAATTGCCAAACAGACGAAACCAAAGACAGTCCTTTATGGAGTATGTATTTTGATGGGTCATGCACTAGAAATAATGCTGGTGCAGGGGTTTGGATCACTAACACTGAAAACAACCACACAGAATGCATCTCATGCAAATTAAACTTTCAGTGTTCCAACAACATAGCAGAATATGAATCCCTTCTCTTAGGCTTGCATCTCTTGAAGAAATTAGGAGCGAGAAGAATTAATGTGTACGGGGATTCTGAGTTAATCATTAGGCAAGTCAATGGGGAGTATAATGCGAATCATCCCAGACTTAGAGCCTATCGAAATGATGTCATGGATCTATTGACAACATTTGAGGAGTCAAACCTGAGTTTCATCCCAAGGAAAAAGAACATTATGGCCCACAATTTAGCCTTTGCGGCCAGAACATGTCTAACGCCATATGAGACTAGAGACAACACAACTCTGATAAAATTTAGACCGGCAGTGCCTGATAACGAAAAATATTGGCAAGTGTTTGAAAATGACAAACAAATAGAAGACTTCATGCAATTCAGAAATGAGTTCGAACTGCATAGTTTAGATTCAGATTATGATATAGACTGCAGTGAAGAAAAATTTCTTGGTGAAGAAGAATCGTCTCCTCAACCTGCCAATATTAACCTATTGTCTAGCGAACTTAGGAACAAAACAGAATTAAGTGCAGAGTTAGAAACGGAAGAATTACAAACTCTGCAGTCTAAAGATGAAAATTTGCCGAGTGGTCTAACGCCTTTAGAGGAGTTGTTCGATTTTAACGATGTGGCCAATAAACCAAAACTGGAACCTGTAGAGACTGAAGTATAGGAGTGCAATATAGGCAGTGAGGAAAAACCGAAAATGATCAAACTGTCCAAAACTTTGCCAGCTCACATTAAACTCAAATACATAGAGCTGTTCCAAGAATTTTCTGATGTTTTTTCTTGGAGTTACGAAGATCTCAAATCCTATGACACTGAAATAATAAAACATAAAATCCCTCTTAAAGAAAACCAAAAACCATTTAAACAGAAACTGCGCAAAATAAACCCTGTCCAGTTGCCATTGGTTCAGAAGGAGATCATGAAAGTGTATGATGCTGGCATTATTGTCCCTATTAGATATTCTGAGTGGGTATCTAATCTGGTGTCCATTAGGAAGAAGACTGGAGAAATCAGGCTTTGTATATACTTTAGAGACTTAAACAAAGCTTCGTTAAAAGACAACTACCCTTTACCAAAAATGGATCACATTTTACAAAGGGTGGTGGGGTCTAAAAGGATTTCGTTGCTTGATGGCTATTCAGGGTATAATCAGATTTTAGTTCACCCTGATGATCAATTAAAGACAGCTTTCACTACTCCATAGGGCACTTTCATGTATGTGAAGATGCCTTTTGGTCTAATGAATGCTGGAGCAACCTTTCAGAGAGCCATGGACATAGCATTCTCGGAAGAATTGGGCTTCTTCATCATTATCTATCTAGATGATGTCACTGTGTTTTAAAAAACAGATGAAGAACATTTAGAACATTTAAGAAAAGTTTTCGAGAAGTGCAAAAGGTTTGGAATATCTTTAAACCCTAAGAAGACATTATTCGGTCTCCAAGAAGGTAAGCTTCTTGGACACATTATTTCAGAAGAGGGTATAAAGATAGATCCAAAGAGGATTGAGGCTATATTGAAAATCTCTCATCCTCGAAATATCAAGGAGTTGCAGTCTTTCATTGGAAAGATTAACTTTTTGAGAAGGTTCATCCCTAACTTGGCAGAGCTCCTTAGAAATATCACAAACATGTTGAAGAAGGAGAAAGGGATAAAATGGACCTTGGAAGCAAAGACATCCTTTGAGCTGGTGAAACAAGCATTAACCAAAACATCGGTTCTCATAAGCCCTGATTTTTCGAAAGATTTTTATATCTTCTCATTTGCATCAGAACATACCATTGCTGTTGTCCTTTTACAGAAAAATCCACAAGGACAAGAGCAGCCTATTGCATTCTTTAGCAAGGCATTGAGGGATGCCCCTTTGAAGTATAATATTATGGAAAAGCAAGCTTTTTCTTTGGTTAAAGCATTTAAAGACTTCAGAGTATACATCCTTCACTCACACATCATTGCCTTTGTCCCAAATTCAGTTGTAAAAGACATTCTAACACAAGATCCTGATGGTAAGAGAGGTAAGTGGATTGCTGTTATTCTTGAATATGATTTAGAGATAAAACCCACTAAGCTCATCAAAGGCCAAGGTCTAGCTAGACTAATGGCTGAATCCAATTTTGAAGTTCTTGATATTAATGTGATTAATGCTTTGGACAGCCAAGAAGAATTCTCAACTCCCATTATTGAAAACCATTTTCTGAATTCTCCTTGGTATGTTGATATCGTTTATGTTTTGCTTAATTTAAACACGCCTCCTGTTTTATCGAAAACGAAGGCAAGGTTCTTAAAACTGAAAGCAGTAAACTATTGCATTATAGATAGGTGTCTTTATTTGAAAAATGCTAGTGGTATATTGCTTAAATGTTTGCCTGAGTTTGATGCAGAGAAGATTAAGCAGGAATTGCATGAAGGAGAGTGTGGAGGCCATTTGTACTGGAAGTCAACAACCAACAAAATTTTGAGGGTTGGTTTCTTTTGGCCCACCCTTTTTCCTGATGTTCACAAAATGACAACTACTTGCCATAAATGCCAATTGTTTGAGGGCAAGAGAAAATTATTACCCCTTCCTCTGCATCCAATCACTGTTGAAGCTCATTTTCAACAGTGGGGACTTGACTTCATAGGTGAAATCCATCCCTCATCTTCTGCCCAGCATAGATGGATCCTTACTGCCACAGACTATTTCACTAAATGGATAGAAGCCATTCCTTGTAAGCAAGCCAATGATTCAGTTATTATAAAGTTCATAGAAACCAATATCCTTTCCAGATTTGGCTGCCCTACCAAGATCATCACGGATAATGCAGCAGCATTTAGAAGCAAGAAAATGGTTGACTTCTGTCATAAATACCAGATAACACTAGGGCACTCCACATCCTATTACCCTCAAGGTAATGGACTTGCAGAGTCCTCCAACAAAAGCTTAGTGAACATAATGAAGAAACTGTTGGAAGACAATAAGAAGTCTTGGCACACGAAGTTGATCCATGCACTGTGGGCTGACAGATTAACATTGAAAAAATCCATTGGTATGTCACCCTTCCAGCTTGTATATGGTACAGATGCAATTTTTCCTAACAGCCTTGGAGTACCAGTTATGAAGTTAATTCAAGAGTTGCAGACTGAAGATAATGACATGATCAGAAGAATAAATCGGACCATTCATCTTCAGCAAATCAGAGAGGAAGTGTACAACAAAACATTGCAGAAACAGGACAGCATTAAGAAGATTTTTGAGAGAAGAACAAAGGCCAGCAATTTCAAGATTGGGGCCAAAGTGTTAAAGTGGGATTCAAAGAGAGAAGATAAGGGAAAGCATGGTAAATTTGACAATCTATGGCTTGGCCCTTACTCTATTCATTCAGTTGCTGGAAACAATGCATTCTTCTTACAAGAGCTGGATGGAACGGATTTGTTTGGGGGTCCAGTAAATGGCAGGATACTCAAGCATTACTTATCTTGATTCATGATATGTTTTTAAGCCTTCTTTTTTCTTTTTTCCATTGTAAACATTTCATCCATCATTGCATTCAAAGTTATGAAAAATCAAAAAATACAAAAACAAAGAAAGAAAGAAAAGAGGGCAGAAATGAAAAACAAGAAAGGCACAGCCCCATGCCAAAAAGAGAAATAAATCTGAAAGTGTGCAAGCTTAAAATTCCACTCCTACAAAACACACTTCTAGTTAGTCAAACTGTTTAATCTTGACTAATTAGCTTTCAATTTTCTGCTGATAGGGTAGTGAATTTTATTTGCCAAACTGTTTAATCTTGGCTTATCAGTAGATAGATTAGGATAGAAATTAAGGTTCAAATATGTTCAAAATCTGAACCAAAGTTTCCAAAGAGAGATGACTCAAAACTGTTTTATTTTTCTGAGTCATAAAAGAGAAAAACTGGTTCTTATTTTCCCAAAATCTGAATCAGATATCAAGAAAGAGACAGCTCAAAACAAAATTAAAAACAGAGCTGTAAAGAAAAGAAGGCCATAATGAGAAACTTTCAGATCTTAAGCCTTCCATTTTGATTTAATTTTCTGCAAATAATAATCTATGAGCAGGTTGTTTTTATGCCATAGATCATAGCAAGTCGAACAACTCAATCTTGACTTGACTATTTTTAAATTTCTGTTGTAGAATTTAGAGAATGAAAGTTTGTTGGACTGTTTAATCCCAACAAACAGTAGACTAGGTAGAGAAATATCTGAGCTCAACTGTTTAATCTGAGTTCAGGGAGAAATAAGGATTATAAATAGATTAGATTTCATGCTTTCAAAAGAATAAAATGTTGTAAGAGAGTTTGCCAATCCAAGTGCACTCTAAGAAGAAAAAATGTTAGATCAGTAGGATTGGGTAGGTAGAAAGCTTGTAGATGAAAATCCATTATTTTCATGGCTGCTGAATATGTTTTCAGAACCAGATCATCCAGTAAAGGAAGGACAGCCCAATGGATCAGGCACAAGTCAGCGTCCCAGAGAAATCAAGTCTGAATTCTTGATGCCTTCAAGAAGGCACCATCCCCAAGTGGAGCCACTGTTAGCCACGTATAATATTTTGTTATACCAAAAGGTGGCTAAGATCTTTTTTGAGCCTCCAAGGAACAAATTTTATCACTAAAAATTGTTGGCTCTTGAAGTCTCTTTTAGGCCTCATGCCTCTGTCCAAAATCTTCATTACTTTTCCTATTAATTCTGCTGATTTCCTGTAAGAAACTGCTGCAAAGCCATCCCTTTTCCTTTTCTCCCACTCAAAAATTAACCTTCTTTTCCTTTCCTTTTTTCCATATTTTTCCTCTATTATTCATCTTTTCCTTTCTTCCCTTCGTAAATCACCCTTCCCATGGTTAAAAACTCACCATTAACCCTTTAGAAGCACCCTTTGTTTCCATTAAAAAACCGTGAAAAAAATCATAAAAACACAAAGTCTTTTATGGACCTTGAAACATGGGCTAAGCCTAAACCACTTCCCCCATGCGCCCCATCATAAGTCCCAAAGCGCTAATCGCGTTTCGGCGCAAATCGCATCGCAATGTTTCACCCACTTGCGATTACCTCCACAGATTCATTCCCGATCGTCGTGCGGTCCTCGGATCCAGCGGCCCCGGCAGCTGTCACTTAAGGGACTGATCGCAAAAGTTCCAGTAGCATCCTTTTGTGCCACCCCAGGTGTTACCCTCCGATTAGATCTGGACCGTCACGTGTCCACGGTCCGGACAGGTCTAGCTGCTCCTCCTTATTCTTCTCCCGCTATCCTTTTTGCCTTTCTATGCAGATCTCCACCGTTGGTTGTCTTCATCCAACGGCTACGCTCCTCCACCGCCATCTGAAGCAGTTTAAACCCAAAAAACGTAGGATTTCTTAATTGTTTTGTGTTTTGTTGTAGGTGATTTCAATGGTTCTCTGTGTATTATAAAGAAACGTCGCAGGCAGGAATGACGATTCCTGCGCCCATGATCTACCATAGGGAACCATTTGCAGGTTTTGATTCGAAGTTTAATCAATGTTTCATGAGCATTGATAGCACACGAAGGCTTGCGCGGCCTCTGCACATCAATTCAAAAACAGTTAAAGAGTATCAGTTTGAAGACAGAGCACAGAAGATATAGATTGAAGACGGTTTTTTGGGGATTACGGCTAAGACCGTTATCAAAAGCCTAATCCCCAATCTAAAACACAGTTTAAAAAGAAAATCATAAATGTTTTGATGACAGAAAGGTTTCCACCGCTTCAACTGAGGCAAATTGATTCCTCGGCTACTACAAAGAGCCACCTGTTGCCTCAAACCTTTCAAACAGAGGCCAAAGTTATTGCTTAAAGAAATATCTACCTTCAGCATAGCCAGGGAGTTAATTCTGCCACAGGAAACTGATGCAACAACTGTCTGCGGATTTATTTAACACAGCATATGAGCCTCAAAGTCAAATAAAACTCACTTCGAGTTTTAAATCACAAATATAAAAGTTAATGCAGCACTTCCACCTGTAATTTCTCCAATCGATGCCTCTCAAAGGGCCGAGAATTCTTCACTCTGCATTAACTATCCTTGAGATATTTTGTTAAAATCTCACCTCCTCATCTTCCTATAAGTACTTCTACAGAAGATGAGAAATTGTTGGTTGCAGAACTTTGAAATACACTTGAGCTTGAGACTTCTTTTTGTACATAGTATTCACTGGCCCTTGAAGCTCTGTTTGTGCTAGAGTAGTTAGGTTGAATAGTGAAGATGATTTCTGAACTGAAACATTGGACTTGAAGTTTGTAGCTGGTTTGACATCAATATAAAAGTTGTTTCATGGGATCCTGATCTATATTGCCGGTGATGTTATTCTCATTTGTAACTTGTTGTTTTATTTCTGTTTTCATGTTGTTTCATTCTCCACTGTAAAGAATAGTTTAAACAGGGTTAGGACCTGTTGTATATCAATAACCTTCTCTGGCTGAGAAATCTTTATTTGAATGTTTTCTTCCAATCTGTGTTATTCAGGAATGACTTAATTCAGTTTAGGCATGAGAATGCTGGCGTTCCCTCATTTTATCGTCCTAGCTGAATATTATTTCTGAACGTTACTTTCAGTATATGTTATGTGATGATGAACTGAAGGAAGATATGGTTAGCCCTGGTCCCAGAATTTTCTGCATAACTAACAGATTGTTTCCCTTGGAATGTGTTAAAAGCTGGCTAGTTTAGAAGCACTTGCTAGATCTTAGACCATTCTGTGTTATCGTTGTGTTTCCCCTTGTTTTGTATATTTTCTATTGGAAGTGTGTCAAAGGATGGTTGGTTTAAAAGTACTTACCAGATCCTAGTCTGCTTTCGTGTCCTTCTTAAAGTGTTTGTCAAAGGCTGACTGGTTTAAAAGTACTTATCAGATCCTAGGCTGCTCTTCGTTCTACATCTGTTTAATTCCCCTTCTTGATGTATCACTCCATTCCATAAATCAAAATTTAAAGAGATCCTTATACATAGATGACTAGCCCCTTGGATCACACTTGATGTTGTTGTTCAATTAAAGCCCAGATATGACTCCATAGCCCAATGGACTAAAAACCAGCGTTATACCTATCTATCTGCCAAAATTGTTCTATTTGCTTGCAACTTCTCACTTTTGAAACTTTGCACTTAGGATTTTCCCCTCAAGTAACATTTTATGCTCAACCATCCAAAACAAAACAAAACCCTTGGCCTTCATAACTAGCCTAATATCATTACCTTAAGCTTTTCAAAGACAATATCCATATTTGCACATATTGGAGAGATCCCTCTCCGGATTCAGGAGGGATAGATCCTAGAATCCCAAAGTTTGGTTGAAATGATGTTAACTCTGTGATTGGACTCTCCCAATCTTGCTAATAAATTACAGAGACCTAACAGTTTGTATAGTGTTTTCTACACAATTTTTTATTCCAACACTTCAATAGTATTCATGCATTCAACAATATCCTTCTCCTTTAGTTTATACTTTTCCTTATAGTTGTATATAGAGGAATAATCCTCCATTATAAATTGTTTGTAATGGATCATTCTATCATATATTGAGAAAAAAAATATGTTATCGGAATTGTATGTTGGACTGTGCAAATTTAAACTTGGAGATGTAGATGTTTAATCACCCATAAAAGGAAAATTATAATGAGGTTCCAACCATTTAGAAGGAATTCCATCTATTATAGTACAATAATTATTACATGATCCCATATAATGTTTTATACCTTTCTACTCCTCATCTTCATCCACATGCACTGTAAGTCTGCTAGAGCAGTAGAAACTATACCTTCAACATGGAAAATTGTATCAACAAAATTCTCCACACCTTCAACATGAGTCTATTTAGGTTATTCCTCAATGATTTTATTTGGTTTTTATTTCCTAATTTATGTTTTAAAAGGCCTTGTTTCAACACCTGGCCGATACAAATTAATAATTTCCTGCAATGTTCTCGAGAAATTGAACTTAACCTTCTTAATTTTACTTTCTTGCAGGGCATAATGTAATTTTTTAGCCAACAAATGAAGGAAATGTATGGTCGTGCCTTCAACCCAATGAATAAATAGCCTCATGTAGTCACCGAAAATATCAAGATTATGATTATTCATAATTTTCTTAAGGACAGATTGATTCAAGGATTTGTATAGTCCTTCGGGAACATATTACATTTTTAATCAATTCCTTAGAACATATATTTTTTTTCCCACATATTTTACTGCCCATTTCAATATTATCTAGCTTAGTGGTTTTCTTAGAGCTAAAACATTGCTCCCCCTCTATGTGGAAATTTGGTTGCTCTTGCAACCAGATCAAGGTCAAGGTTAATCCTTTGCCCAAATATTTTTAATTCCATGGATTTATCATCATAATTTTCTATGGCCTCATATATCTCATCAATTTTGAAATCAAACTATCCAAATATAAATTTATAAACCTCTTCTCTTTCTCAGTATATAAAACATACCTGGTGGACGATTGTTTGTATCTCTCCATGTATCGAGACACTCTTTGAATTTTTTTCTTATGAATTTTTCCTGGGAACCCCGCATGTCCACTGTTTGCAGGGAAGAGGACACCCCTCTTTCAATTGAGGCCATCGTTTTCTAGGTTCAAGGAATGCTAGCTAAATGCACGTTGAATGTAAGAATTCACACTACATAGACCATGAGGAATGCACATTGAATGCAAGAATTTTCATTGAATATACTCTGACAAATGTACATAAAAATGAGTTTTATTTTTAACTTATTGCTTCATTTTTCTATAATAAATTTTATAAGGAAAATAAAAATTTATCAAGTGAACAAAATTGTTTATAAGGTGATTTAACTTTGCTCCTTTACTCCTATTTTTTATTAGACACAAAAATAAAAATAAAAATAAAAATTTAATATCTAGATATAAGATACAATTTATTAAAAATAACACATTTAAAAATAGGGTTGCAAGATTTTGATGGCATGTAAGATGACCATCACTTCATTCTCATGGGTTGAATTGACCAAATTTCCATCATGCAACTGGTTATTCATAAATGATAGTAAATTTCCTTTTTGTATTAAAGTGGAACCAAAACCCTTTTATAGTAAATGTCCTAACTAGGTCACTTGACTTAATATTAAACTTAAAACCATAAAAAATATGTACAATATAGGAAAACCCAAAAATATACCCTGCAAACCCTAGGTGATGTCTCTTTATCTCTCCCTTGGCAACATTTAAACCTAATTACTACTAAAATAAGGTCATTCAACCTTAATTAATTATATGGTTTTAACCAAGAAACTAAAAGTTTTAACTATTAATATTCAAATTTTATTTTTCTTAGTCCATCACCTTATTCCCAAACATTCCTGTGTGCATTTATTTGAGGCACAAGAACCCTTCCTTTTACCCTTTGAAATCCATGAAATTTGGAGTATTTTTTAACAACACAAACATATCTGTGAAAAATTAGAAATATACAAATGTATTAATGCTACGTATGAGTAAAAAAATACTCTCCAAGTTGAATAATTCAATTTGGACTTGAAATTAAGATTGGGCGCGCATTTTTCTGAAGCAGCCCGAAATTTCTTTGCTTCACTAAAATGCATGCCCAAGCTTCATTTATTGGAAAATATTATTGATTCAAATTGTATAAATTTTATTTAACGATTTTACCCACTTTTTCATTGTTATATCTTTACTTAGACTTCATTTCCAAACAAGAAATAAGAAATTTTCCTATTTGTGTTCATTCTCCTTATCTATTTATCTTTGAAACCTAATTAGGCTACTTGACCTAATATTAAAGTTAAAACCCTAGAAAATATGTACAATATATAAAACCTTAAAATAGACCCTGCAAACCCTAGGTGTTATCTCATTATCTATCCCTTGGAAACATTTAAACCTAATTACTACTAAAATAAGGTCATCCACTCTTACTTATAGCATTGTAACCAAGAAACTACAATTTAAAACTATTAAAATTCAATTTTATTTTTTCTTAATCCATCACCTTGTTCTCAAACATTCTTGGTATGCATTTATTTGAGGAACATAAACTCTGCTTTTTACCGTTTGAAATCCATGAAAGCTGGAGTATTTGAAAAAAACAAACATATACGTGAAAAATTAAAAATATTTAAATGTATTAATGTTACCTATGAGTAAAAAAATTACTCTCCAAGTTGAATCAATCAATTTGGTCTTGAAATGAAGGTTGGGCATGCATTTTGTGAAGCAGACCAAAATTTCCTTCCTTCACTAAAATGCATGTCCATGCTTCATTTATTGGCCAATATGATTGATTCAAATTGTAGATTATCTATTTATTGAATTTACACACATTTGCATTGTTACAACATTCTAAGTTTTTCTTCGACATGCCTTATGTGAAAGTTGTGTATAAGTGGAAAAGATAGTTATATAGGATATTTGTCAGACATGATGCAAGGTTATATCCTAAGGTTAGATATTTTCCAATCATGTCCATTTCAAATTTCATTACCAAGGGTGTAATTGGTTTGGCCCAAGAGTGCACATTTGTTCCAACTTTATCATTGGTAGATATGATGTCATTTCTACATTGGCAAAGATGGATTTTAGTGAGTAAGATTTATTTTAGGATAATGAGTATCATAAGTTGCAGAAAATGTTTGTATATTTAGGATGGAATGATTATTATTTCACTGCCACTTAATTAGAGGTCCTGGTGTGCATTTATTTGAGGCACACAATCCCTTCATTTTACCTTATAAAATCAATGCAATTTGGAGTATTCATGTACAACATAAATTGAATGAGGAAGAGTTATTCTCCACCCAAATTTAATGAGGATGTACTTCATGCTCTGTGGAGAGCCATGTTCTCCAGACATTTCATAGGTCTCTTAGGTTATGTATAAATGGGAAGAGACTTATAATTTGTAAATCATAACACATAACACATTGGTGACACGAGGAAGGAGTTCACTCTCTTTTACCTTTTGTTTTTTCTTGTTTGGAATTCTACTAATATTGAGGAAGAGTAGAATTTTTGTGGAATTGATGCTCACGATAATGAAATTTGTTGGTTCATGAGGTACTATGTGTTTACATGAGATTCATTTTAAGTTTTCATTTTTTAATATTTGTTTAACATTAAAATTTTATGTATTTTTTTGAGGTATTATCATGACATGTTAGCAACCGGGTGGATCTTAAATACTAAATGCTAGTAGAAATCCCTAGTTGATAGTGAATCGCATAAGTTCCTTCATTATCTTAAACCATAGAATTATACTAACAATTTTTGTGTGTTGGCAATTCCTATTCAACACTTCTCCAATCCATTAGTGGCATTGAAACCCTAGATCTACTAAGACATCATTTCCAAACAAGAAATAAGAACTAGTGCTATTTGTCTCCATTCTCCTTACATTAGAGGAAATTTCAGCTTAAAATTTCCCATGAAATTTTCTTGTAATTTCTATGTCATAATATATAAACCAATCAAAATGCTTTAAATTTAAAAAGAGGTACATGTAAATATTTTGGAGGGAAAAGAAGAAAAGCTACTTTTTTAATTGTATTTTTGGCTTATCTATTTATAGGTTTACTCAAATTTCAATTTTAGGCACTCATTAGATGCAGAATTAAATTCCACATCCAACGAGTACCCATTATCTATACTTTTAAAAAGACCCACCTTGGTAAAAGTTGCAGATACATTAAAAAAACGTGTTTTAACATGTTTTTTAATGTATCTGCAATTTTTATCAATGTGGGTCCTTTAAAAAATATGCATGATGGGTACTCGTTGGATGTGGAATTTAATTCTGCATCTAATGAGTGTTTAAACTTGAAATTTGAGTAAACCTATAAGGAAATAAGCCGAAAATAAAATTAAAAAATAGTTAAACCAGGTGCTTTATTTGGCGCTAAACAACGCCGTCTTTAGCTCAACTATCTGTGATCGGCAGGAAAAACGCTAAAATTAGCGCCATCTCAATAAATAGCATTGATTTTTTCAAAAAGGTGAAGAAAAATACACTGGAATAGTCAGTGGAAGGAAAAAAAATGAGCTAAAGAGGAAGTTAATCACACGGATTTGTTGTAGTGAATGACCAATTATATTAGACCCTAATGTTCATAAAGGGTTATGTTACATTGTGGCATTAATAGTAATAACCATGTTTGGCATCAAAAATTTGACTTCAATATTATGTCACACAATGCCATTACAAAAATCCTAGACTAATTCAAAGATACTTCACAAATTATGCATATTTAGACTAAATTTTTTTTAATGGATAACAATTTTGACAATACAATCTTTTTATGTAATAAACAATAATTTTCTTACCGAGGTAAATAATTTTTAATCCAAAATTTAAGCATTGTTGAAAAAATAAACAATTGAACCACATATTGATAATGACACACAATTTGTGTTAGAAAATAGATATGAAAACTCATTTAAGACATTTTAAGAAATAGTATTGATAAAATAATTGTTTATAATATTTTAATGCTAGATACTTATGAATTAACTATTTAAGAGTATATAATATTTAAAGTTTTATAGTCAACAAATTCACATCGAGCAAAACTATTTCTCACAAATGATTGTATAGGGGTATTTGAGAGTTTGAATCTATTTCAACCTAAATAACAATAACTCTTTAATTAAAAATTACATTTTTAACTAAAAAGAAATTCATAATTAAATTCTTATGCTAACTAAATTTTTAATGGTAAAATGTTATATATATATATATATATATATATATATATATATATATATATATATATATATATATATATATCAGTTAGCCTCAATCTCACATAAAAACAATCAATAAGTCCAAAATATTCAAAATAATTAAAATTGTAAATCTTGGATTAATTCCTACTTATCTCTTCTAGAATGAGATTTTTCCTCAAAATTTGGAGTTTATTTAGGTCTAGTTGGTTAAGAGATTCTCTCCAACTAGTTAGGCTCCAAGATTAATGTGTGGTTGAGATATTTACTCAACCAAAATGATTGAGTGTCCAATATAAACACACTATCTTGAGACATACTCTTGATGTATTAATATTGTATCATTCTCATTGTTTTGTAGAGAGAGTGTGAGAGTCACAATATACATTAAGGCTTTATGTATTTTCCGTCAAATTTTGTCTCTGATATTATTTTTATTTTTTATTTAATTAATTTTAATGATAAATGAATTGAAGATGGTTGTTAGACTAAAATTTTTGACAACATCAACAAATCAGATAGTGGCATCAACAAATTAGCCAGTGGGCATCATCAAAGTAGCCAGTGGGCATCGTCAAATTTCTAATGGGAAATCAATTGAGAATATAAACCTTAAAAAATATGTAATTGGGAATCATCAAAATTTTCTCTGTGGACAAACGATTGGGATGCTGATTGAGAGAATTTGTGGACATTATTTTGTTCACTTAGATGATCATTGGACCAAACAAGGATAAATGGATCTTTGTGCATTGCATCTTGGCATTTGATGGAGTTGTCAAGAAAATTTCAGGGATGTATCAAACTTGCAGCTAATTTATGTTTCTTGGTTTTTTCTCTTCATATTGGTTTTTTCGGCATCTAGTTTTGGCAGTTTTTTTTAGGTAATTTTTCATTGAGGATCAACTCAACAGTTTTAGCATGAGGACTTGGAGATGGTATTGGGTTCTTCCTTTGGAATTATGATTGAGGGAGGGAATGTTAGCCTCACTCTCACATAAAAACAATCAACAAGTCCAAAATATTTAAAATAATTTAAATTGTAAATCTTGGATTAATTCTTACTTATCTATTCTAGAATGAGATTGTTCCTCAAACTTGGAATTAATTCTCTCCAACTAGTTAGGCTCCTAGATTAGTGTGTGGTTGAGATATTTACTTAACCAAAGTGATTGAGTGTCCAAAATAGACACACTATCTCGAGAGATGTTCTTGATGTATTTATATATTTTATGATTATCATTATTTTGTAGAAAAAGTGTGTGAAATAATAATATACATTAAAGCTTTAAAGTTTTTCTACCATGTCTTAATTTTTGGTCTTTGCTCATAATTTCTATTTTTATTAGTTTTTAAATTTATCTATTTTCTAGTTTGAATTTGATTTACACCAATTATTAATAATAATTTTCATATGTTAAAACAATTAATTTACTTATTAATGAATATTCTTATTAAATAAAATTTGATGAAAGTTTTCACCTTTATGAATTGGATGCTTTATATAAGCACTAACATGAATTTAAGTTAATGCATTTCTTACATTACACTCGTAAAATTATTTTATGACTATAACCTAAACCTTATTTTTATGATATATAGAATAAATCTATAAAACATAAATGTATAAACTAATATTTATGATAAAAAATTAATGTTTATGATAAAACAATTTTTAGAATCTATCCTAATTGCTTTAAAAAAAAATTTGTTAAAATTTATTTGTTTATATTAAAATTTATAATTTAAATTAATTATTTATACTTTATATATTTAATAAAAATCACACCATATTACTTAAAAAATAATATTATAGCTAAAACTAAACTAACTTCGTGTTCGAATAATTATTTTGTTTCCCTCGATGTGATATGATTCGTGATATAATTCGATGTGATATGATTGGAAAGTTAGTTCACAAACTAGATTAATTTACTTAATTGACAAGTTAGTTCACAAACTAAATTAATTGAGCTTGGACATCATGTGAGGTTTGGGGTTTATTTGAGCTTGGACGACATAGGTCAATCAACACCATTTGGGGTTTATTGAAGAGAGCATACATCGAATGTGCTCAATATTTATGGAAACAAATTACTTGTCTACTCCATCATTTTTACTTTTATTTTTAAGGGAAGCTTAGATGATGAATTTGATATCATAATTGATCACTCGTAAGATGATTTAGATTGAAGAAAAAGGTAGGAAATATTCACTTACTGATGATTATTAGTGTGCCTTCTTCATATTATTTTCTCCATAATGGTATAATGTATAGTACAATAGCCCTAGGAAAAGTAGTGTGTCCTTTTCACATTGTTTGTTGAAAGTGTAATATTTCATGAAAAAGAAAAAAAATATGTTAGTTGGATGTTTTTTTTTTTTTAAAAGAAGAGAGCGTATGGATTAAATGATAAGATAGACATGCTAACACCATATAATGGAAGGAGCTTACATAATAAGTTCAAATGAAAGGACAATGTGAGTTTAATCCTAATGTTATTTGGATGGGCATTCTAATTATATATATATATATATATATATATATATATATATATATATATATATATATATATATAATTTTGTTAAAAGTAGATAATAAATAATTGAAAATTAAATAATAAATATAAAATATATTTGGTTGATATGATATTGATTTGTTTTTAGTTTTAGATTTATTGTATTAAATTTTTTAAAATACAAATTTTTTTTCTAATGTAAAATTTAGAAAATGTTTGTACCTTAAAAAAATTGATATAGACACTTGTAAGATAATCTATATTGTTCTTTAGAATACTAGTACATTCCTTGCTATTGCAGTTCGAGTAGGATTTTTATGTCCAAAATCTCAACTAAATTTTTATATACAACTTATATGAAATATCAAAAATAAAATTATATATATATATATATATATATATATATATATATATATATATATATATATATATATATATATATATATATATATATATATTTGATGTAGTTCACGAACTTTAGAGATCATAGAGATCGTTGATTGTTATGAAAATGTCCACGTAAAACAATCAATGTTATTTAATTCATGCTACTTACATAAAATATGATATTTAAAAATATGAATAATTTTTATGTTGATTGATATAGTAAAATGAATTTATAATTTATATGGTGTATTTTAATAATTTATGTAAATATATATATATATATATATATATATATATATATATATATTAAATTTTAAATATAAAGTTTTAAAAATCATGGTTACAAATATGAATCTTTCTTATTTTAATTTATTTTAATTTGATGTACATATTATTAATTTGTATCCTAAGAAATTGTATATAATATTATTACTAAAACAAAATTGTAATATAACAAATTGAATTTAGTTTATTTATGATTTTATTACTTTTTTAATTGAGTTCACATTGTGTTTTATTACTATTATTTTATTTTATTTTGATCTCACGCTTCACTACAACATCTCATCTAATTCTTCACTATATAACACCTCCCTATAAAACAAAACAAAACAAAATATGTTACTTTGACAAATTATTAAAATGAACCTTTCCTACTATGGAAATTTTGTTATAAAAAAATCATTAAACACAAATAATGACAAATTCATATGACACAAAATTTGCATGGTTCTCCTAATATATTTATGCGCCAATATAGGATATGTCCACCTAGAAATGGCTACAACCTTTATTATATTATTCACAAGCTCTTTGGAATTTTTACAGTATTTTCCTCCTTTTTGTCATATTGTCACAATGGCCCAAATACATCTTACAATGGATTCATCATGCCTTTAAATAGGCCACATAATATAAGCATAACATGAGAAAAAACATGTGTAACGAAAGCCTCCAACCCTTAAACCACTAATGGTAAATTAATTCTATGAATGAGTCTAAGTTTACCCTAATTATACTAACAATATCCTATCTAAAAATTAACTTGGGGAGATTAAGTGGGTCTGAATATCTTTTTTGAATTCCATATAAAAGGATATGATCCATGGGAATCCATGGGTAACAAGCCATTGTATCAACCAATTTTTTAGGACACATTTTCTTACACATGGTTCATCAACTGTCTCACATGCTAAGATCTCGCATTCCCTATTCAAGATAGAATAGATTACTAATCGCATTCCCCCCTCAAAATAACATAGAGTACCAGTCACATTCCACCCTCAAGCTAGCATATGAGTACAAGTCACCATTGTAACAAGCGATGGAAAAAATCTAGAATGAGTTCTTCACGAATTTACAAATAATCGATTCCCGCTACTCATGCTAAGGTTCATTTTCCCTTATCTTTGAATAGTAGGGGTAATGTGTGTGATCAACCTAGCTATGGGATCAAATGTTAGTGCCTTCTGAAGCCCTAATTTTTTGATCAGGTAGGTGTTTTACCTTTTATTCATTCCACAACATGAGACAACATGTGCAGATGTGCTACATGTATCCCTCAATAACATGTCTTATAATGACCTTGGGGAATACTTTACGCATATGGCTAGGATTTAAAACTTGGAAAAAACACTATAAGGTTTCCATGCACTCTTGTAGCTCTCCATGACATGATGGCTACTTCAACATGCCTTGACACCATTAACTCCATTGATTTTCATATGTCCATGTTGCTACCTAAACTTTATCTCATTATATACTCATGCTTTTGAGCACCCTTCTATTGTGCCATCATTGCACTCTTCTCGTGTCGTTTTGACCTTCAAAGCTCATTTGCACTCACTAGATCCAAGTGGTTTTTCATCAACACCTAATTTGAATTGGTGAGATCCATGTGGTCTCTCATCATTACATGGCTATTCAACATCATTTTCATCCAAACAACATGTGGCGCTCATATAATTTACTAGCTTTGGGTTCCACCTCCTCCGTGTAGATTAAAATATCTAGCTAGTAAACATTTACATCTATTTTGATATATGCATTTCTTTGCATATTTGGATATCCAAATAGTAGATCTACCTTTACCACTTATGGAAATTCATTATCTGTAATATAGTAAGTTCCCAAGCCATTGTCTAGACTTACCCACTCTCAAACGATTCGTTAATAAGAAAAATATAATATGCAGTAAAATAAACACAAATCATGACAAATTTACAGAATATAAAAGTTAGGTGGTTCACCTAACATATTTATATGGTTCACCCAATGGAGAAATGGTTAGGTATTTTATTATATCATTGACAAACTCTTTGGAATTTTTACAACATCCTCCTTCCTTTTGACATGACCTCATAGTGGCATAAAGTAATCTTACAATGGATTCATTATGCCTTTACATAGGCTACATAACATAAAAAAATTCATGGGTTACCGATACCTCAAACCCATAAAATAAATTGACTCTATGACTAAGATAAATTTACTCTAATTACCTTAACATATTTATTAGGAAAGGGCATATGACATTTCTAATTTGCTCGGAAATAATGAAAATATATATTTATCAACACAAAATTATGTTGGGTCTAGTTTGAATATCAATATAGGAGAAAAATACAATGAATCATTTGTTGCAATGCCCAAAAAAACTTCTTAGTATGCCTTGCATCTTATTTCATTTCTAAATTGTATCAAATGTGAAATATTTTTCTTGCCTTGAATATATAATGGCTTGACCTAGCCCTTTGAGCATGGTGCCAAGCACCAGATTATAGCGGCAACTCTCACATACAGGAACAAAATTGGGACCATGAACTTAGTTTTGATGACCCTATAGAATGACCCATAGTAGAGTTGCTTGCTACCCAAAGTAAAATAAGAGTGGGAATCTTGGTACTAAGTTTTCCCTAAATGTAATTATTTTCACATATGTTAAATTAATCTCTATTCAACTTTGATTTGATCACCTAACACAAAGAGAAACCAAGAAATAAACATATATTTAAAATTCAAATGGCCTCCAATGGAAAAAATATATAGCATTATTATTGAAAAATAAAATAACAATGAAATGGGATGCCAAATCTAATAACACTTTTGAACTCATGGTCACATAATTTATCACTTATCTTAGTGAAGTAGCTAAAATAAATAAATAATAAGATAATTTGACCACTCTATTACCCCTTAATATATTGTTTACTTTAACATCATATCAACTAAGTGGAAAATGTGAAATAAGAAATGTGAAAATATAAAATAGAGATAACCATTTGATAAATTAATACAATAAATTGTGTAACTCAATCTAATAAGTAAATGAGAAATAATAATTTGACTTAAGAATAATAACTGTATCTTCAAATAGAAATATGTCAATGTTAAAAATTCCATTTATTATAACTCAATCAAATAAGTAAGTGACAAATAATCATTTAACTTAATAATAATAAATAAATCTTTAAATACAAAGATGTCAATGTTAAAATTTCCATTCATTGACAATCACAATAAGTAAACATCTATTCATTTTGTTAAACATTTTATTCATTGACAATCATAATAAGTAAACATGTATTATTTTAGATATTATTTTTTGGAATTTAATTGCGTTAGTAAGTCATTTATCACATTGGGTGATGCTCATAGAGATAGGGGTGAAGAAGTGAGATTGCAAGACTTTTTGGGAGGTCACCCATCCCAGATCGCCTCTAACTCAAGAGCACTTAACTATGGAGTTTTTCTCCCACAATCAAGCCCACTTAGCTTGATACCACATTTGCAAAACCTTAGCAAGTATTGTGTCTCATAAACCATTCAAGTAGAGCTCCCTTCATCTGATACAATGAGTGCTAAATGAACTATGCAAAAATCATGAGAAACTAGTCAATTACAACTATCTCTCATGAAAATGGTCATAGATAAATAACTTACTTAATGCAATTGAATCCCAAAAAATAATATATAATATAATATACTCCTAAAAATTCCCTTAATCTATTATTCTTTAAACATAATCATATATATATATAACATAATCATATATATATATATACCTCCCAAAATAAACATAAAATTGTTAAAAGGGTATAAGGCTGTTTAAAATCTGAAATGCAATCAAATGGACCCATTTGAAACGCAATTAGATGGAAAAATAGAATCTCTTTACAATTTGAGCAATTTTCAATGCTTTCAAATTGAAACAGAGCGGTTGGTCGTTAGTGATTAGAGTTACGGCTTGTCGTCCTTTGTTCTCCCACATGAGAGTGGTCCTATTCAAGGTAGGTGGTTAATGTTGAAAGTTATGGCTTGCCATCTTGCGTACTCCAACATGACTGGTGATATGCAACATCATGGTAACCTGGAAGAATATGAGATTAAGGATAAAATTTTGATTTTAATAAAATTGTATATTATTATTTTTAAATTGAATTGTAATTTGATTCTTTTTTAATGTGAAATTTTGAAAAGTTTTTTGATTTATTTTTTTGATTTAATTTTTTAAAAATTCAATAAGAATTTATTGAAATCACAAGTTTGATAGATAAACTTTACACAATTGAATTTTTTTTTTTTGGAAAAAACTAATTTAAATAACACAAATCAAGATTTCAATAAATACTAAAAATCAAACTTCAAAAAATAACTTTAAAAACAACACTTTACAAATTAACATTTCACACAAATTTCCATTATATATTTCAATAAATACTAAATAATAATTTAAATATGTAAATCAAACCTCCCTTATTACCATTTCAAGAACCATCCATGCAGCCACACCATCCATATCACAAGTCCATGTGGCTAGCCCTCTAGCGTCTATTCATCCATGACCTATGGAAAATTCATGTAGTGCACATAATCTTCAAAACTTTGCAATGGGATGGTTATTGTTTGTTCACCTTTGTGTGTGCAATGGAGATGGTGAAAAGATTTGATTCGTTGGAAAATGCAGACCATAGGTCTTCATATCCGTGAATCCCCACCCTAATGCTTCCAAATGCTCGCTCTGATGCTTCGAGGTTGAAATTTGAAGCACTCCCTCGTACAAAAGCCAAATGGGTTCAATTGTTAGGACGATACCATTATTTTTTGTCTTTTTCGTAACACTACTTTGGATAGCCCTAAGGGCGAAAATTTTGTCCCGCTGGATCTAAAATTTATGAGCTGATAAATGACACTCATAGCCCGTGGGTTTATTAAGCTAGAAGGCGACCAATTTAGCATTTTCTGCCTTCAATCCTTTTCTGATTTGCTTCTGCTACTCACTCATCACCTTCTAAGCCTCTATTTTGGTTATGGGGACATTTATAGGCCATGTGACACCGGGGATGGGCTTTCTGCTCATCGGCCTCTGGCACCTCTTCAATACTATCACAAATTACGCGCTCTCTCCATGGGATTTCCAGACTCGGCCCTGGTTCCCTGTTCAATTCCGCAAAGGAAAGTTCAAGTACGCGGAGCTGGTGGCCCTTATAGCGGGCTCCTGTTTATCAATTTCGGCGGAGCTTTTCATCGGGCCGGAGAGGCACCAGCCCCTCGCAGACGACTGGAGCATCCCACCGGAGCACCTCAACAACTTCGAGCACTCTTCCATAGCGTTGTTCTTTCTCATCTACGCCTCCGTGGCTCTCTACACTGACGTACGAAGGCTCATAGTTCCACCGGGGACGTTGCACGTAATAGCGGCGCTGGCATTCGGGAAGGAGCTGCTGCTCTTCCACCTCCACTCGGCTGACCACGTGGGGACCGAGGGGCACTACCACTGGCTCCTCCAGCTAATCGTTGCCGTCAGTTTGTCGACCACGTTGCTCGAGATTCCGCTCCCCCAGAGTTTTCTGCTAGCAACGATGCGCTCCGTGTCGGTGCTTTTCCAGGGAGCGTGGTTCCTGAACATGGCCTTCATGCTCTGGATCCCGCCTTTTGCTGCTAAGGGTTGCCGGATGGAGCGCAGCAACCACCACGATGTGTTCAAGTGCGCCACCCCGGAAGCAACTATGCGGGCCAAGGCGCTCGCTAACTTACAATTCAGCTTGTACGTGGCCGGTCTAGTGTTGTTCACGATCTTTTTCTACGCCAAGGTGATCGGACACCGAGCCGAGGATGTGGTCACTTATCAGTCCCTAGGGGCTAAGACCGTGTCTAACCAGGATATGGAACTGCTAAGCAACGATAAGGAGGGTGGGTGTGCAGAAAAGCTGCGATCGATAAATGGATCCAACGGCTCCATGGACTTGGACATGGAGAGCATGCAGGCCCTCATTGTGGAAAGATAGAAAACTTTCCAGCCTGTATGACTCTCAAATCGGGAATACTTTCACTCTTTGCGTCTGTTTTAATGTTCAACGAGGGTTGGGTTATGTAATATTGTGGCATTAATGTTCATTTAGGTTACATTGTGGCATTAATATTATTGTTTTAATGTTCAACCTCTCTCGGGTATGTATGTGTATATATGCGATGTTATTGCTCACATTTGACTTTGGAGTTGCCCATTGATGTAACATAATAGTTTGGACAACAATTTTTTGCTGGAATTCGGTAAAAAAATAAAAAAATCAGGTAGTTGGAGTGTTTGAATTGCATTTTTGAAAGTGGAAATGGATTTAGCACTATCAAAAACCCTTCTGGCAGCCAAAATACTAAAATTTGACAACTATAAACAAGATTCTGATAAATCTTTGCTATAATTTTTCATAATCTTACTAGTATTTCTCGGTTATTTTGTGGGTTTTTTAGACTACGGCTTTGACTTCATAGTGTGTCGTACCTGTGTCGTGTGCCGTACCTGCATTGTGTGCCGTGTCGGGGATGATTCAAGGCCGCCTGTCGTCAACGTGGCTCTCTCTCATCAGTTGTGGGCTATGTAATATTGTAGCATTAATGTTCATTTAGGTTATATTGTGGCATTAATAATATTGATCATATTTGACATTATAAAATTAATTTCAATATTTATGTTGTAAAGTGTTTTTCTTTATCAGTGTGTACTATTGATTTTGATGTTGGACGATTGAAATAGTGTCTACTTTCATATTAAATATTGTTATTAATCAGTTACAAAAATAATAGAATAAGAAAAATTGTTTTACAAATAATCGACTTCGTCCTCGCTCGGTTATATGATCACAGTGATAATATTCTGTTATACGTACATTATCTCTTCCTCTTGCCAATCCATCCTTTTTGCAATATGTTGGCTCTCAATCATCAGTTGAATAAAAGGTCTGCTTTGATTATTATAATATTACAGAGCCCTGTTCCTATTTTCTTTGTCGTCCAAAGCAAGGATGATCTACGAAAGACTGTAAAAATTTCAGCTTAATGATTATTATTTCTGTTGATTATCATGGGTATACAGGTTTTTTTTTCTACTACCGACTCTATAATTTGATTATAAGTTTATACAAAGCAAAGCAAAGCAAAGGCTAGATTTTCCTTCTTTTCTTTTCCTGTGATTCGTTTTGTGTAAAGCCAGACTGGAAATAGTTTTCTACTCTCTTTTGGTGTGTCTTGGTCATGGAATGTGAGGGAATTTGATGGGAGATGAGTCGTATTCAAATGTGGAGATAAAGTAAAAAATGAAAAAAGTTTGTTGGCCATCCAATCACTTTAATTCTAGTTATCAGGAAGTGTAAAAAAAAATATATTGGCCATCCAATCGCTTTAATCCTTGCTATCAGTAACTGTGCAGTGTTTAACATCCATTGGCATGCTTCGTGATATTTCTAAATTCGAATATTAAATACTTCATTGTCTGAGTTTTGGTTTCTTAATGCAGTCCCATATTTTAGGGTGTGTGTGTTACTATCAAGCTTGTAAGTTTTTTATAGGATTTGGGAAAAATCATTCCTCTCATGGAAATAACGACAACACGGTTTTGGCAAGTTTTGCGGTATTTATTGCTACTGTAAAAAATATAAAAAATAGTGGTTTGATGTTTCAGTGAAGAAGACCAAGTGTTGAGCGTCGTCTATTGAAGTTTTAATTTTTTTGTTGTAGAGATATGGTCAAAAATAAGCTGTGTGCTTGAGAAATTACACATGAAAATGCTTCAGTTTCAATATTTGTGTCAGAATCCAGGAAAAAGGTGCAAGAGTTCCAATCAATTCAGTGGATTTTTAGAATTTTTGAAGTTTTTTTTTGTTGATGTTGAAAACGGGTAAAACCCTCTGGGCGTGCTTTTATTATGAAAAGCACTCTAATTATGAGATAGTTGATCAGCCATGGTGAAAATTTGTATTAAAATTTCCATGAAAACAAGGGTTGTGTGAGAGTTTAGTGCTTTAATTTTTGGATTTGCTTTAGCGCTTTAGTTTTGGATTTGTTTTACTTGTATATTTATTATTTTGATTCAGGTCAGTGTGGGTAGTCTTTCTGGATGGTCAAGCTTCAACATTTCCTGATTTTTCAAATCCAGGTATCATTTTTATAGTCTCATGGGCATGATATTTTATCCTTGCAGAACCTGGATAAAGTCCAGGTTTGAAAGTGGAAATGGTCGTGCGTAATATCTGTAATCATAAACTATTGAACTAATGTTATTGGTCTATTTAGCTATATAGGTGACCAGTCCGGCGAGGAAACATCGAGCAAAAGACGGTCAAATTGAATGCTTAATTCAATTTATGATAACCCTCCATTCTTGGAGTGCCTACAAATTTATAAGTTTCAAGGTGAAGCTTTAACAGGTATGACGAGATCGAAGGGCATATTGGAAATTTGTGAGCCCCTAATATCGCAAACCTTAGAGAGTTAGGTTGGGATTTAGCACAGTTAGGATAACACTTGCCCGTTGCCAATGCATTCAGAGATTCACAGTGATCCCTCCGCGTTAAATTGGATGATGGTCAAATCTCTAGTTTGTTCATGTCCCACAGTTCCAAATAACGTTACAGTAAATCAGAGATTATATATTTAATCTTCTTTTCTTTTATATTAATATGATTATGATATTTTTTTTTGACAGAAAAGGTTATGATTTGTATTAAAATTCTAAGCATAATTGCCCATTTACAGGCTTCCAACATTTTCGGGGCAGCTCACAAGCTTCCCCCATAACCAAAGTCCATCCATCTTTAATTCGGACAAAATGAAATTTCCTGGATTCTGTGATCCATATTATCGACGATATTTCTACTAACTTAAAGACACATACAAACTGTTGAAGTAATAAACAATAAAATATAAAATCACATCTACGGAATTGGATCCCAGTTTTCCTTCTCGTTCCATACTAGATTGCCTGCAAGAAGAAGGGCAACTCCATTAGCTTCCGCATCTGCATCTTTGTTGTTGATCCGCAAAACACGGAAGAATCTTACCTTTTGAAAGGAGCTAGCAATCTTTTTAATTCTCGTCATCAGCTTGAATATCCGAAGGCCCTTCAGACTTGAATTTTCCACAAGAATTTTTATGAGAGTTTGAGAATCGCCAATGATTTTTGCCTCTTTGATGCCAACCTTTTGCAAAATATTGAGCCCTTGCAGCAACGCCATCCCCTCTGCTTGGGTATTGGTGTCTTGGCCTAGACCCCAAGCGTATCTGTGCTCAATTTGGCCCTCCATGTTCTTGATTACTCCTCCTGTACCTGCATTCCCCGGGTTTCCTTTTGTTGCTCCATCAAAGAACAGATAAAAACAAGCCACATCCTTATTCCAGTTGTAGAAGTTCTCTCCGGACATTCAATCTGCCAGTGTTTTTTCTTTTTCTCTTTTAAATCTGTCCGAGAGAATTGTAATCCTAGCATGTCACCCCACTCCATCTCATGAGGGGAGAGGTTTTCATCCGAGATAGACCCCACATGATCACATAGAAATTCTTTGAGGATACTTTTTATCTTGACCGTGACCACTTGTGCATTATATGTTTTCCCGTGGAAGATTCTACAATTCCGCTCCAACCAAATATGCCAGCAGACAAATCTTGGGAGTACTAGCCAACCAGCCTTGAACCAAATATTATTTGGTAGCTGTTCAGGGTATCGATGAAGCCAGAAAGCATGCAAATCGAAAAAGGAGGAGGGGAGCGAAATTGCCATAGACCAGTTCTTCAACACTTCATTCCAGACCTCTGAGGTGAAATTGCAGTCCAGCATGATATGTTGCACATTCTCCTCGCTTGTCAAAAACAACGGACAATGTGAAGGTCCAAGGAAACCTTTCTTCCTGATATTATCTGCTGTGAGGATTTGATTATGACAAAGCAGCCAATTAAAAATGTCAATTTTAGGGACCTATTTCCGTTTCCATAGACCTTCCCATAGTGTTAGGCATGGAGGAGCGTATGGAATTGCGCACAACAATTTGTAACCCTGCACCATTGTATATGCTCCAGTAGACGTCCCCCAACCACGCTGGTCATGTTTTCCTGCTAATGACGGAGCTTTCCCTTTAAGCCTGGAACACAACATCTGCCAAATGTAATCCAGATCTCTAGGCAAATCTGGCCTTCTCCATCCCATCCAGATGCTATCATTCCAAGAGCATATGTCCCACAGTGATACCAAGCCTGCATTCTTCATCCAAAGGCACAAATCCTATAGCTCGTGAACCTCCTTGAGGGGCACATCATTCATGATTCGATCCTCCCAGATGTCAATGGTTTTCCCATTCCCCAGAATCCAATACAAATTGTCCTGAATGAGTGCATGGGCTTGCACACACAGTTTGAGAATTTGTGAACCATTTGAGGCTTGAACAGGCTTGTCCAAACTTCGATTTCTTTGCCCTGAGAAGCATTTCTTCTAGAGAACCTGTTGTGCCCAACCGGCCTTAGGGGCAACTTGCCTCCATAGAATTTTGGCCCCCAAAGCTAAGTTTTTCATTCTCAAGTCTTTAAAATTTAGGCCACCTTCCAGGATTGGTTTGATGACTTTGTCCCAATTGATGAGCGGCAGTATGTTCCTGTTTTTCTTTCCACCTTTCCAAAAGAAGCTTCATATAAAGCCTTCCATTTTCTGGAGAACTCCAAGAGGGGTTAGCATAAGCGAGGCTTGGAAGGTTGGGAGGTTGTTCAACACTGACTTTATTAGCACAGTTTTTCCTGCTAGATTAAGCCAAGAAATCCCCCATGCTTGCAATTTGGATTTGAACTTTTCAAGGAGGGAAATCCAATCCTTTCCTGAAGGATTTTTCTGAAAGATTGGCAATCCTAGATACTTGAAATATGTCCATCGAATGGACCCAGCAAATCCCCAGCTCTTGGAAATTGCATTCATCTCACTTTTAGTCACGTTCCATCCATAAATTTGGCACTTGCCAACATTCAAGCTACTTCCTGAAGCAGCGCAAAAGTCATCCATTACAAATTTAAATTTCTTCGAAGTAGGGACAGAAGAAACCCCCAGAAGAAGGGAATCATCAGCAAATAGGGCGTGGTTGATATCTTTTGTTCCTATCAAAACTTGGATTCCCATTATATCCTGATCTAGCCTTATTTTTTCTAGGATACAGCTTAAAGAAAAGGCATGGAGGACAAACATCAAGGGGGAAAGTGGGCATCCTTGCCTTAGCCCTCTCGAGGCTCTAAAGAAATCAGCAGCTCTACCATTCACCAATGGAGCAATCCAAGGTTCAGAAATGCATGCTTTGATCCAACTAATGAATCCAGATCCAAAGCCAAATTGGTGCAAGAATTTAAGTAGAAAGGAATGTCTAACCCTATCAAACACATTTGCAAAATCAAGCTTAACTATCATACCTTTTTCTTTCCTCTTCAAGCTTGAATGAACCGCCTCCTGTACTAGGATTATATTGTCTGCTATTTGTCTTCCTTGAACGAAGCCCCCTTGGTTCTCCAGAATAATGTCTGGAAGTATCCTTTTCAATCTGCTAGTAATAACCTTAGTAATAATCTTGTACCCAATGTTGCACAAGGAAATGGGTTGGAATATACTAAATGAATTTGCCTCCTTTTCTTTCAGAATGAGTGCAAGAAAGGCAGAGTTTGTACTACCCCCAATCTTCTTACAATATTGGGATTTCAAAACCATTCTATGCAAGGATTTTTTTACAATATGCCAGCGTACTTGCAAAAAGTTTGCCGTGAACCCGTCCGGGCATGGGGCTTTATCCGAACTCATGGCAAACAAGGCCTCCTTTATTTCCTTCCTAGTAGCCTTAGCCTCTAATTTCTGGTTCATTCTAGCAGTGATTTTAAGTGGAATCTCATCTAAGAGCCTATCACTGCATCCCTGCTCCTCTTCTTCACTGAAAAGGCTTTTGAAATGGTTGTACGTAGCCTTTTTAATACTTGGAAAATCGCCATAAGTTTGGATTTCATCTTTAATTTCTGAGATGGAATTGAACCCTCTCCTAGCTTGGGCTTGCTTGTGAAAGAATGATGTGTTTATGTCTCCAGATTTCAGCCAGAGGCTTCTAAATTTTTTCCTCCAATATTCCTCCTCCTGTATGCATGCACTATGAAATTTGTGCTGAAGGTCTTCCTCCATTTTCAAAGACTCACTCAATATTTATGCATCTTCCATCAACTCTTGATGAGTTTCAAGAGCTGTTTGGGCTTTCTTTCTTTCTTCCACCGAGCTAGAGATGTTTTTAGCCCAACGTTTCAAAGCGATTTTCACTCTTCTCAACTTCTCCTCCCAAACATAGAACAGAGAACCCACGACAGGCATCTTCCATATTTCATCAACCCTCTCCAAGAAGTCCTTTTAATTTATCAAGAGTGGACAAAATCGAAAGGGGATAGGGCCAAGATTTGTCTGGGAAGATAATGCCAACATTATTGGTTTATGATCCGAAGTGCTACTAGAGAGAATACTCATCTTAACATCAAGGCCCAGTAGTAGAAAGGAACTTTGAATGAGGAACCTATCTAATCTAGCAGCAATATGCCCGGGGCCTGCCTGTTTATTAGACTAGGTATACTTACCATGGAAAGGCTTTATGTCAATCAGATCCCATTCATGAATAAGATCCTCCACCCACTCACGAGCTAGATCTCTCACAATACATCCTCCACGATTTTCCCCTTGGCTTAGGGAAATTTTAAGGTCTCCTGCAATAAGAATCTTTTCCAGCTCCTTCCCATCTACCATGTTTCTTAGGGATTCCCAGCAAATTTCCTTTTCCTTGCCACTAACCGAGACATACACATTCAAAAGGCTGAAAACCTCCTTTGATTCTTGGTGTTGAAACTTTGTGAACAACCAATGTGTGTGCTCCTTTTCAGCTACCAATTTGAGCTTGGAAGTATTCCAGAGAGTGCCCAGACCTCTCGAGGCCCCTTTGGTTGAGACAGCCATTGTCCCTCCTTTATTCCAAAATTTCTTTCTCCTTTGAAGGATTTCATTTTCCTCCAATTTTGTCTCCTAGACAACCATTATGTCTGGGTTTTCTGTCATGTTTAGATTCCTCATGGCTTCTTCTTTTTTCTTACTCCTCAAACCACTAAAATTGCAGGAGATCATGTTCATTATTTATTTTTATGAGAGTGAGGGGCCACGCTTGGAGCCCTGTCCCTGGTTTATTTCCATCTTTGGATTTTTGGCCAGAAGTTTTTCCAATGTAGGCTGACTTGCTTGTACTTTGTCTTTGTACATTTCTTTCTCTCTCTTCTCCTTGGTTGACATTCTTCCCCTTGCCGACTTTCTTACCATGGATTAAGAGTCTCCTATCTCTCCTTCCTCTTTGGATTCTTCTGAGCCTTGGCTTTCCACCTCACTCATTGTGTGCTTGTCTTTCTTTGGATCTTTCTATTTCTCCAGCCCCTTGGCTTGAATCCTTTGTCTATGTAATCTCGTTAGCTTCCTTATCTTCTATCTTTGCATTCTCCATTGCCTTCTTTTGAGGTGGATCCATTTCAAGGATTTCTTGTGAAGCCGATCCGAGGGGCCCGAACATGTTCCCTGAATCTTTTGTAGGGAGGTTTTGTTGAGCTACATTGTTGCCTTTAGGCTCGTGTCCTTTGCCCTTTTCTTAGTCTTTTGTATTAGAGGTCTTCGGGTTTGATTTGGACCTCTTGACCTGCTTACAACCTTCCTCTTTCTCCTTATCCTCCTCGCTTTTTTTTGGGCAGTTTCTGGCGAAGTGCCTGTATTCATGACACCCCTGGAATTTGAATGGGAGTTGTTCATAATCCAATTTTTGAATATGAGACCAAATTTCGACATTAATTTTTATAGCTTCCGGGAGCCCTACTTCAAAATCCACCTACACATAGATCCGAGCACAGTCGTATTGCTATTTATTGTTTGCCATGTCGATGAATTTTCCCAGCGAATTCTCTGTGTGTTTCAGAGTGACCTAGTTCCAGTAGTGTATTGGAAGATTGGGAAATCTGACCCAAACAGGCATAGCTGAAGGAATGTCCTCTGCTGGGTCAAAATCTGAAGTCCACTTGTTCAGATATAGCCCTTGTGGCCCCATAAAGTAAGGCCCATTCCTGCAGATCAGCACCTTATCCTATTTGGAGGTAAATTTGAATAAGAAATAACCTCTGCCCAGAAAATAAGAGGTGACATTTGGTTTATCAGGGACTTCTAGTTCTTTATCACCCAGGCTTCTGTGGCTTTGGGAGATGGCCACAAGCCTGTAAACTATCCCACGAGCGCACGCTCAGTCATAGTTAGAGCAACCTGAGTAGGTCCATCCAACGGGAGAGAGACCTTTGGCATTTATAGTAAAATTATTTGACATTATAAAATTACTTTCAATATTTACGTTGTAAAGTGGATTTCTTTATTAGTCTGTACTATTGATTTTGATGTTAGACGATTGAAATAGTGTCTAATTCCGGATTAAATACTGTTATTAATCAGTTACAAAAATAATAGAATAAGTAAAGCCGTTTTACAAATAATGGACTTCGTCCTTGCTCGGTTATATGATCATAGCAAGAATCCTTTGTTATACGTAAATTATCTCTTCCTCTTGCCAATCCATCCTTTTTTCAATATGTTGGCTCTCAATGATCAGATGAATAAAAGGTTTTCTTTGATTATTATAATATTATAGAGCCCTATTCCTATTTTTTTTGTCGTCCAAAGCAAGTATGATCTACAAAAGACTGTAAAAATTGCAGCTTAATTGTTATTATTTATGTTTATTATCATGGGTATACAGGTTTTTTTTTTTCTACTACTGACTCTATAATTTGATTGATTATAATTTTATACAAAGAAAAGCAAAGCAAAGGTTGGATTTTCCTTCTTTTCTTTTCCTGTGATTCATTTTGTGTAAATCCAGTTTGGAAATAGTTTTCTGCTCTCTTTTGGTGTGTCTTGGTCATGGAATGTGAGGGAATGGGATGGGAGATGAGTCGTATTCAAATGTGGAGATAAAGTAAAAAATCAGAAAAGTTTTTTGGCTATCCAATCGCTTTAATTATGGTTATCAGGAACTGTAAACAATTTATATTGGTCATCCAATAATTTTAATCCTTGCTATCAGTGATTGTGCAATTTTTAACATTCATTGGCGTGCTTCGTGATATTTATGAATTCGAACATTAAATATTTCATTGTATGGGTTTTGGTTTCTTAATGTTGTCCTGTCTTTTAGGTTGTGTGTGTGTTTTTTCCCAAGAAAAAATCATAATTTCCATTAATATTGAAAATTACATATTGTAGATGCATTGCATATGCATTTTTGTGACTATGGTCACACCATATAGTTCTACAAAATCCCCAAATGATTTTACATCATAGATTGTTAAAAATAATTACAGTAGATACAACAATTTAAGTTTGGATATATCATGATCATGGTCAAAAAAATGTCAAAAATCAGATCTATCGGTCCTCAAAAATCTAGCTGGTCTATGAAGGGGCAATGATAATAGTTATAGTGTTGTTCATCCCTCTGCTCATCTATATGCTAGAGCCCCCTATGCTGGATCACTGCCGCCTTGGAAAGATCATCGAAAATGCATTTGAATTCTCTGTAAATATGAGAACATGAGATGGATGAGAATTGAGCTTTCATATGCCAAAGATCTTCCAATATAGCACGAAGTGTGTGCATGTGACATGTTGCAGATTTATTGAACCAGTTAATGATGATTTAGAGTCTCCAAAGAATTGCAGATGGTAGACTTCATGATCTAATGAAAACTAGAGAAGGTGGTGAAGTGTAATGAGCTCAACGAAGTTGTTCATGCCTAGAACTAGACCCATCTTGATTTTTAAAAAGTGTCGAGGGGTAATGTGTAGGAGGGTGCCACCCCCGCATCCAATGGGTTGGGCTACGCCATCGACGTAAGCCCAGGGTATGCCAAAGTTGATAACTTCGGGGATGATAGTTCTGGGTGGTCGTGGAGGGTCATCATTTGGAATGTTGGAATATATGGATAAAATACATGAAGAGATCGAATTCCAGTTGGGGAGGTGGTCCTAGAATATGGATCCATTCTTAGCCAACCAGATTCCCCAACAGACGAGAAGAAGAAGGTTTCTAGCTTTATACGGGGATACAGAGTTCCACCAGAGCTGTCAAGCCTCCCCTATGTTTAGTCCATGCCATTGCAAATTGATGCCTAGATCATATAGGATGGAAGTCCAAAGAGCATGGGTGGAGAGAAAGTGAATGAATAGATGATCAATTGATTCAGAGTCATTTTGGCAGAGTGTGCACCAAGAGGGACCATCGATATATCGTTTGTGCAGGTTGTCCATAGTGGGAGCAATATAGTTGAGAGTGAACCACATGAAAATTCTGGTGCATGGGGGTGCCTCGAGTTTCCATATGAGCCTCCACCACCAAGATTGCACCTATGGGAGGTGATCCAAAAATATGAGCAGATAACCTTCCTTTGATGTATATAGCCCAAATTTTGAAGGAGCCCAGATTATTTCATCATCTGTTGTGCCAATTCAGATATGAATTTCAGATAGTGTGGTTGTATAGGCCTTCCAAGCTTGGTGCAATGGCCCCGGGAGTCCAAGTTGATTAGCGGTTTTCCAGATAGAGGGTCGAGGACTGGGGGTCAGCAATTTGTGCAATGAATTGGATGCCTTGTTTTGATAGATGGTTGATGATATCACGCGGTAAGGTGTGTTCATTCCCACTTCCAGACCAGAGATCAATTCCAATGCACGCTTGATTCCCAGCTCTGATTCTCCACGTCAGACCATTTCGAATTTGCGGGAGTGAGGTGATAACAACTTTCCATATGGTTGAAATGTTCTGATGGCTCCAAGAGGGTTGTCTGATCCAGTCAACTATATTCATGGGCTAGATGTATTTCATGTAGACCACCTGCATCCAGAGATTCTTGGATGTCGTAATCATCCATCCCATTTTTGTAGCAAGAGCTTTGGCGAATATATCCAAGTTTTTGATACCCCATCCCCCCCATTTTTTATGGAGAGAAATGTTGTCCCATTTAATCCATGCAAAATCCTGTCCTTCTCGATTCCCATTCCATAGAAATATATCGCATAATCGTTGTATTCAGTCAATGATGGGTTGAGGTATCCAAGCAAGAGACCTCCAGTAAACTGGACTGGCCCCCAGGACAGATTTGAGGAGGGTTAGATGGCCAACCCGTGATAACCATCTATTATGGCATATGAATATCCTCTTTTCCAATTTGGCAATAAGCCAAGCCTAATCTGCAATGCGATAATCAGAGGGATTTAGTCTAAACCCGAGATATCTAAGGCCATCTTGAGGATCCAAGGGAGTGAATGGAAATTTGTTCAGAGAAATTTTTCTCTCCTGAGGAGTGCATCTGTTAATAGTAATGGTCGTTTTTAGAGCATTACGATGCTGAATTCTGCAAGGACTGCTCAGAAAGATAAAATGTCACCAATGGAGCCATTGAGCAGAATGATAACGTCATTTACAAATAGAAGGTGGGAGAGTGTGAATCCTTCATCAATTTTGATGCCCTGTAGACCACCCTGATTCTTTTCATTCATAATTAGCTAGCTTAAAGCTTCCATTATGAGAAGGAAGAGGCGTGGGGAGAGGGAGAGCCTTGTCGAAGTCCTCTTTCAGAGTGGAAGAAAGGAGATGTAGAGTCATTGATGAGTATACTGAATGAAACATTGGTGATGCAACACATGATCAATTTGATGACGCTGTAGGGGATACCCAGGTGGGTGAGTATCATGTGAATGTAGAGCCAATTTGATTGATCAAATTCCTTAGAGAGATCCAGTTTTAGGATGATACTTTTGAGCTTCTTGAGCTTAACAGAGTGGAGCACCTCCTGTGTTATGCCTATAGCTTCATGAATCTAGAAATGATGAAGGAAGGCAAATTTTTCAAGGGATATGTGGGAAAATTGGATGTGTTTAATGTGGTTGGAAATGATCTTGTATAAGCAGTTGCAGAGGGAGATAGGTTGGAAATCAAAAATATGTTGGGGATCATCAGATTTTGGAATGAGTACAATAAAGGTGGAGTTGTAGGCATCATATAATATTCCTATCATACGACACTCTTCAACCAATTTGAGGATGTCCTGTCCCATAATGTCAAAAAAGGCCAAGTATAATTCAATGGGCCAGCCATCCGGTCCAGGGCTCTTATCTTTCTGGAACCATTTCAGGGTGTCCTGAAGTTCTTGAATGGTGACAGATCGAGTCAATTATTCCTTGTTGTCCTGGTTCACAAATCTGGTGAATAATCTTGCCACTCTTATGATTTCATCCAGATTAGTGTTAGCAGGGGCCTTGTATAGATTACAAAAATGCTCCACCCCCATGTGAGCCAACTGATGGAAATTCTGGACCTGGTTACCATTTTCATCCTTCAGAGACCAGTGGTATTAATGGCTTTGCACCCATTTGCGAAATGATGGAAAAATTTGGAGTTCTCATCACCAAATTTTAGCCAGATGGCACTGTTGCGGAGGGACCAGCTTTCCTCTTGATCTTTGAGTATCTGGTTTCGTTCTGCTACAAGCTGAGTGAGTTGTGTCCTAATAGTTACATTGGCCGGCCCATCCAACAAGAAAGATTCAAGCCGAGCAATGTCAGATTCAATTTTGTGTAGAGTGTCCTCATCCTTTTTCTTTTGTTCCTATAATTTTAGCTTGTGTGTGTTACTGTCAAGCGTGTAAGTTTTTTTATAGGATTTGGGAAAATCATTCCTCTCATGGAAATAATAGCAATGCGATTTCGCAGAGTTTTGTGTTATTTATTGCTACTGTAAGAAATATTAAAATGGTTCGATGTTTCAGCTAAGAAGACCAAGTGTTGAACGTCATTTGTTGAAGCTTTTTTTTTGTTGTTGTAGAAATAGGGTCAGAAATAATTTGTGTTTGAAAAATTACACATGAAAACGCTTCAATTTCAATATTTGTGTCAAAATTCGGGAATAAGGTGCCAGAGTTCCAATCAATTTAGTGGATTTTTAGAATTTTCGAAGTTTTTTTGTGTTGATGTTGAAAAGGGGTAAAAACCTTCAGGCGTGTTTTTATTATGAAAATCACTCTGATTATGAGATAATTGATCAACCATGGTGGAAATTTGTATTAAAATTGTATTAAAATTTCCATTAAAACAAGGGTTGTGTCAGAGTTTAGTGATTTAATTTTGGATTTTTTTTAGTGCTTTAGTTTTGGATTTGTTTTACTTGTACATTTATTATTTTGACTCAGGTCACTGTGGGTAGTCTTTCGAGATGGTCAAGCTTCAAAATTTCCTGATTTGTCAAATCCAAGTATCATTTTTAAAGTCTCATGGGAATGATATTTTATCGTTGCAGAACCTGGATAAAGTCGAGGTTTGAAAGTGGCAATGGTCGTGTGTAATATCTCTAATCATAAATTATTGAACTTATTCTACTGGTCTATTTAGCTATACAGGTGACCAGTCCGGCAAGGAAACATCAAGCACAAGATGGTCATATTGAATGCTTAATTCAATTTCCGATAACCCTCCATTCTTGGAGTGTAGACAAATTTATAAGTTTCAAGGTGAAGCTTTAACAGGTGTGACAGAATCGGAGGGCATATTGGAAATTTGTCAGCCCCTAGTATCGCAGACCTTAGAGAGTTATGTTGGGATTTAGCACAGTTAGGATAATACTTCCCTGTTGTCAATGCATTCAAATACTCACAGTGATCCCTCCGCATTAAAGTCGATGATGGTCAAATCTCTGGTTTGTTCATGTCCCACAGTTCCAAATAACATTACAGTGAATCGGAGATTATATATGTAATATTATTTTCTTTTATATTAATATGATTATGATATTATTTATTATTATATTTATATTATATGTAATCTTCTTTTATTTTATTTTATTTATTATTATTTATTCAAATTAATTTTTATATTATATGTTTATATTCACACAATCTTAAAGTATAACCTAATAAATATATTTGAAAATTATAAAATTGTTTTCAGCAAAATGTATATGTTTTTTTATTATATATATAATATATATATATGTATTTTATAAGGTTTATTCTTAGCACACTTGATTGGTTAAGAAATTTGCCGATGATTGAACATTTTTTTCATTCACTCTAGGATGTGAAATGCACTCTTACTTTTGTCGGTGTACATATTTTTTTATTAAATAGTTTCAAAGTGTTTGGGCTTGGATTGTAACATCTAATTTAAATTCTTATGGGCTTACACTGTATATTACATCGTTATGAATTTTTATTTGGAACACATATTCCTTTGATAAATGTGATAATATATTTTTTAAATTGTAAGGGTTATTGAGTGTTTCTCTAACTTGTAAATGTAGTTCATGAGGGATATGATGTAAACATTTTGAGTAGCCATTGAAGATGTTATTATATTTTTAATGCTATGATGTAAATTAATGTTCATTTTTTTTCAATGATATGATGTAAAGATTACAATTACACATTGAGGTTTATGTTTTTTTTTTTTTTTGCTAAATTGCACTAATTCTATTACGAACATGAAATTACAAAACTGCCACGGTTCATCTGAGGGAGCCTAAAACCGGGCTTGATATCCAAGTTCCGTCTAGATATGGAACTGCCCATGGCGGGAAACCAGTTCCTTTAAAAGTAATTACACCACCCATGAGCTGGGAAACCGGCGAAGAGTCAACTACATTCAGCATAATAAAGCTATAGAAAGACAAAATAGGCATGCAGCTGTAGCTACTATGTATCATCATTGAAACCAAAATTCTTGCAAAAAAGTCTAGAGCAGAATTCATACTGTATCTAGACATAGAGGAGAAAAAGCAATTAGTTTGGAGCTGGCTGCTCCTCTTCAATTCTACAGCCATAGGGATCCTCTAGTTCTTCTTCAACATTCTTGGCTCCGTCTTCGCCAGACATGTCCACTCCCATTTGCAAAAGAATATGGTCCGAGGAGGAAGGAGCAGGAGCAAGGGGAACGCCGGGAGTGGGCACGAAAGGAGCAGGCACGGGACCAGAAGTCGGGTCGGGAGTGGGCACGAAAGGAGCAGGCACGGGACCAGAAGGCAGAGGAGGATGGATGGTAGCTTCTTCGCACAGGGTAACCGTAATGTAGGCTATGATAGTTGGGCGGTTAAAAGCACTGTCGAAATGAAGCATGGCTCGTTGCGAAGACTGCCTCAGAATATGGCTGCCAGGGAGAGGAGGGGCGGCGGAAGCATGGAGCGGGGGCATGGACAGAGGTGGAGCAGGGGTATGGCTATCATGGATATGACCAGGAGTGTCGAAATTGGCCGGAGCAGAGTGCCTTTCAGAAGGCTCCGAGGAGAATTCATCACTGGAGCTGTAGGGAGGCTGCTCGCTCATGGACCTGCCTCGAGAGGCACCCCGTCTGCAAGTCATCCGCTGCCTAAGCCTAGGCATGTTGAGCTTCTCAGAAAGAGCCGACGAAGCGCTGGAGGGAGCTGCAAGAATAGGAGCAAATTGACCAACAATAACTAGAGAAACCTGAAAATTGAAATTGGAAGGGCAGAAGTTACTGTGCGTGTAGTGGAAGCTCGGAATGGTTTCCAGGAAACAATGCAGAGAACATTGACGACCAGTGGCTGTGTGTTCGCATGGCGTAGCACAACCACTCGGGCAGAGAGAGCGCAATGGCAGCAGAGCTCGGTTGACAAAGCCGAAATGATCCGGAGAGCGCGAGTAGGCGTCCATTTGATGCCGAATGCACAGAACAAGGCGGAGAGGGTGACGGCGCGGTGGTATTAATGCCCAGCGCAGAGGCGCATTGATGGCCTTATTAAAGGTGCCATGGGGGGCCATGTGGCCACCCCAAGTGAGTCGCCTTGGGAGCAGGCCCAGGCCAAGTGGACCGTTAACACGTCGAATCATCCGCATCCGGAGATTGAGGTTTATGTTGGATTATTTAAATGATGTAATTAGTTTTTCAGGGTTGAAATTTAAGAAAAATGATAAATTATGATTACTCAAGAGGAAAAATGATCAAATTATTTATGTGTTTATCAAGAGATTTTGTAAGTTATATCATTAAATACCTAAGTTATACCATAGACGAGTTGTTATTCTTTGTGTTTTTGATCTAATCTCTTTTTTCCCATTGAAATTTTGCTTTTTGGTACTTCGATACTTATGGTTATTAGAGAAGAAATGGTTATACTAATCAAACACCTCATTTTCTAAACTTCTTGAAGGATGATATTTCATCTTAGGACCATTGTTGGGGTAGAGAGTACTTCAACCAAGTACCTCACCTTATGGGTCACCTTTACCATAGTGCCTAGGAAGGAAGAGACTTACAGTATGTGTATATAGACTATAGAGATTTGAATAAAAGCACTGTTGAGAATTGGTACACTCTATCATGTACTTCACAGACTATAGAGATTTGAATAAAAGCACTGTCAAGAATTGGTACACTCTATCATGTACATCGATCCATCTCCTTTGAATATTTGGGTTTAACCATGACAAATACATGGTCACCTTTACCATAGTGCCTAGGAAGGAAGATACTTACAGTATGTGTATATATACTATAGAGATTTGAAGGTACACTCTATCATGTACTTCGATCCATCTCCTTTGATATTGGGGTATAACCATGACAAACACATTAATGACATGGACTCAACCATTTACATAACTGAATTGCCCAATCATGTTGTTCACTCTCTATAGTTGTAGCTATCTTGCATGATTCATGTGAGAGAATTTCCTTTATACTACTCTTTATATTATTCATGTGAGAGAATTTCCTCTATACTACTCTTTCCTATGTTACTTCTTTACAACATTTCCTTTGCAACATATGGTGTAATTACTAGTGTTATTACCAGTTCAAAAATACTATACACACAAATTATAAAGTGTAATAAGACTAAATATTTTTTTATATGAACAATAGTTTTGACAATGCAAACTTTCTATTCAATAAACATTGTTTCTTACTCATAGGAATAACTTTTAATCCAAATTTAAACTTTATATTCAATAAACATGGTTCTTACTCATATGAATAACTTTTAATCCAAAATTTAAGTAGGGTTGTTGAAAAAATATACAATTAAACCACATAATGATGAGGGAACCCAATATTATCTTAGAAAAGAGTTGGCAAAACTCATTTAAGACATTTTAAAAAATAAAATTGATAGACTCGTAGTTTATGATATTCTTATAGGTAGATACTTACGAATTAATTATTTAAGACTCAAATTATTAATTGAATTCAGTTCTTTATTAAATTCACTAGAGTAAAATTATTTATAAATTTATTGTAGTAAGGATAATTGGAGTGTTGAATTTAATTCAACATTAATGAATGATTGAAGGTATTTACAGTTGAGAAAATGGAGACTAGGGTTCAATTTTTTTCATAGGCGGCCCCTCTTTCCTCTGTAGCTCCTGCGCCGCAATAGCTTGGGAGACCGTTTCCATTTACCTTCGCAACGAATGATCTCGTCCCTACGCCTCATACTCTGCATTGTCCCTGTCCTACTGATCTGAAGAATCCACCGCAACCATCAAAAAACCAGCGGCAGTTTCAGCATTTCAAGGGCCCCTTTCACCCCTCTATAGCTCTGTATGGTGGCAACCTCGGCATTTACCATGATCTAGAGCCTCTGAACAGACGCGAATCGACAACCCCTCTCATCTCCCAACACGCAGGCAGCAATGCAGGGTTTAGAAGGCAGGGGAAGAACGTTCGACTTTTTAATCGCTCTGCTTCCTTGTCCTCTATCTCAGATTTGTTTCTATTTTTAAGTGACTGTCTCCTTAAGCAGGAGAAATCTCCTCCCCAACAGCACCCAGACAGACTTTCTCTCGGAGACACAAAAGGTCCTAGCACTGTGTCGATCCAGTAGGCATCTAGGAACCTCGCTACCTCCTATCAGATCCAAATTTCTCAACCTACAGGCAAGACCATTCTGCAATGGGTCAGCTCTTCAGAATTGGTGCTGGATCTCAAACTGGATCTGGAATGACGGATTGGGATCCCCTCAGGCCTTCATATACTTCTCTTTCAAGGTAAACAACTTGAAGACCTTCTTCCCCTCTCTACTTACATCATTAACATAAATGACTCTTTAGTGTTAAACCTTTCTCTTACTCCTCTACTCCTCCTTTCTCTTACAAAGATGCAGTACACTCTGAGAATCCCAAACCCCCAGAAGCCCTTAAACCCAAGCCTTTTTTAGTTGAAAAGCTAGAGGAAGTTCCCTCTATTGAGATCACCCATGAAGGTCTCGCAATTGTACTTCAAAAATTTGCAAAAAGAGCCATCATATGCAGATTTAATGGACTGTGGCCACGCTCTCAGGAACTCTATGAATGGATCCATGCAAACTGGACTCATCATTTCAAGGTTAGCTTCTGTTCAAAAGGATATTTCATAGTTCTGTTTGATAACATTAAGCATTATGAAAAGGCTTTAGAAGAAGGTCCTTGGTTCATGGGAACTGCAGGGCTCTTCTTAACTCCATGGTTCCCAGATTTTGATCCAGCAACCGCAGTCATCACTAGGACACCTGTATGGATCAAGCTTCCAAACTTACCAGCCCATTTATGGCATGTTGCAGTATATAAAGCCATAGGCAACACCTTGGGCAGTTTCATAATGGGAGATTTCTAGCGGGAAAATAAAGGTCTTTAAACATATGCCAGAATATGTGTGGAATTAGATTTAAGAAAGGGAGTTTCAGACCAAATCAATCTCAAGATAAACGACTTTGTTTGGACTCAGACACTGGATTATGAGAATACTGCATTCTGTTGCCACCATTGCCACCAAATAGGGCATCTGCAGAACTCCTTCCCATCTCTCCCGGCAAAAAAGAAAAAGGATAACATCTCCAAGCCCAAATCTAACGATGGGCTCCATGCTCACCGCCACCAGCTGTGGATTCTGTATCCTCTAGCTCAGAAGATGAAGGTATCGATGCAGAATTGGATCATGCCCTTCAGACGATGGACCTTTCCATCGATGCACCGGTGCATCCCCCCGATACTGCCTTCACCCAGAAACGCATCCATGTGACCTCCTCTTCTGAATCAGAAAATGAGATCCCCCCTTTGGAGAATTCCAGTCTTCAAGTTGTTTTAGCTCATACACCCCAGGATGGATGGGTTAAAGTCAATAAAAAGAAAGGGAAAAAGCTTCGTGTTGAGGCTTCTGCCCATTCTAGGAAGAAGTCGGTCTTTTTGCTTTCCAGTCATATGTTGTAGCTCCTTGCTTGTTTCACTCCATTTTCGAGACCGAGGTTGATAGTCTTATTATTTCCGGTTGCCGGTTTTCTGTTTCTCTTGATTGTATCATCATCATGTACCATATTTTTGCTTAATAGAATTAGTCCAATTCAGATTACAAAAAAAAAAAAAAAACATTAAAGAATGATTAATTAAAATTAATTAATTTATGAGTTTTGAAGTGAAATTGGGCGGTGGCTCACTCTCAATATTTTTTAGGATGATAGAATTTTTCAGATCAGCGATACTTAGAAGGTGGAAGATGAAAAACACTTCCTTTTAGACTGCCTCACTCTTACTCAAATCCTCTCTCAATTCCCTAATACCTGCCATACTTCCAATCTTCTTCACTTGTTAAGTGAGCCCAACTATAACTATTTTGGAGTACTTCTTTCACTTCTTTTTTATCATAGAAATAATATTTTGAATAATCACAATTAATTTTTTTTTTCTTGAGGACGGATAGACTGCATTGATCTTAATAAACGTTAATCATCATCTAATATATCACTTTGATGTCCAAGTCCCCATGAACCAATTATGTCATTAATAATTTTCATATGTTAAACTATTGAATAATAAATTAAATGTTTTTATTAATTTTTTTTTTTTTTAAATCGTCTTTATAAACGGTATCCTTAATACCTTTATAAATAAAAACTTAAATAAATATTTTTCATACATTATGGTTATCATAGTCATAACACAATTTCATGATATATACATGAAAGCTATTAAGTAAATGTGTAAATTAATGTTCATCATGAACAATGCCAATCTCAATATTTCTTAATTTTTGGAATCCATATTCATTGATTTTTTCTTTAAAAGAACTGGTAGCATAAATTTGGTATATCACATTTATTAATTTATATTAAATTTTTTATTTTATAAATAAATAAATATATATATATAATTTTTTATAAAAAATAAAATTATAATAAAAGTGTAACTAAAACTAGTTTAAGATGTGTTATAAAATTATAATAATCTCTCATTTTAATTATAAATATTATGATCTTTATATCTTAAAAAGATAAGAATTAATAATTATAGTTTTATTTGAGAGGAATCTATTAATGAACTAGATCTCCTTAATATATAAAAGAAAAAAATATATACAAATATAATAAAATAAAACCATATAAACCTCTATTCTATCCCAGAATAAAAATATAATCAATTAATATTTAAAACTTAGTAAAATATTTTAAATTTTTAAAGTTAATATAAAACTTATATAATACTTAACACCAAAATCATTAAAATCTTATTCCAAACAATTGAGATATATTATTATGAAATTGAACTTCTAAAATCATAAACTTCTCGAAAATCATATCATATGTAAATAATTATTTGTGTATCTCTCCATAAATATAATTCATGATTTTCAAAGACAAACTACCCACAAATGTCCTCAATATACTTTGGAAAATTAGTTCACAAACTATAATAATTTAGTTAATTGGCAAATTACCTTACTAGCTTAATTAATTGAGCTTCTACAACGTTCGGGGCTTATTTGAGCTTGGACGACATAGGTCAACTCAACACCATTAGGTTTAATGAAGAGACACATACATTGAATGTGCTCCGGTATTTGTGGAAACAAATCACTTGATATTAGTTTTTTCTTTTGAAGTTTAGACTATGAGTTAGATAGCATATGTGATATCTAATAAAATGATTGAGATTGAAGAAAAAGGTAAGAAATATTCGCTTACTCATTATTATTATTATTAGTGGGCCATAATGGTGTAATGTATAGTACAATATTCAATGGATAGGGAAAAAAGTGTCACTTTCACAATGTTTGTTGGATAGTCTAATATAATATAATATGTTGACTCATCATTTTTATTAAACAAAAAACAAAACAAGTATATAAGTTCAAAGTGAAAGGACACGTGACCTCCTATATAATACTATTTAGATTGGAATCATATATATATTATCTCACAATCATTTAAAAATAGATAATAAATAATAAAAATAAAATATATTAAGTTGACATTCATATAAATTTTTTTTTTAATTTCATATTTATTGAGTTTTAGTTTTTAATTTTTCGTAATCTAATTTTTTTTTTTAATATAAAACTTGAAAAAAATTGATATTTCAACACTTTTTAAGATAAATTTATAATGTTATTTATAATATTATTATTTTTAATTCTATTTAAATATTTTTGGTATATATAGTTATATACATATTTAAGCAGTTTAATAGAGTTTTCAGTCCATGATATAAAAAAGATTGCAAAATTGCGAGGAAAGTGATTAAAGACATTCCTAATGAAATCATTACGCTGCATAATATCAATATATAAAAAAAATATCATCAAGAGGAAGAAAAGATCATATATTAATAAAAGACAAGATTATCTTCTCTACCTTTCTAAAGTAGCGCCCAAAAAAATTTGGTGGAATGTTCTTGTCCGTAAAACCAAAGATGACCAAGTTATACCCTTAGAAAACTGCGACACCTATCTTAAGAAGTTGTATGGCTCTCCCAACCGTATGGGCACCACCTTAATCACTCCAATTAAGCAGGATGTATTCGCTCTTGATGATATTGATTTTGGTATTAATAAGCTTGCTAATGGGAAAGCTAAAGATATTTGGATACCAAGCTGAGATCCTTAAAATAGGAAGATCTATCCTCATTCCTTATCTCCACAAGCTTCTTAATTTGGCTATAACACATGGCTTTCCTGAGCTTTGGAAGCAAAGCCTTATTGTTCCTATATTTAAAAATGGGGACAAGAGTGTTCCATCCAACTAAAAATCATTATGGTTAGCCATATCCTGGCTAAGCTTTATGGGCTCATTTTGGAGAAGAAGCTTAACCTTTGGCTTGAAATCTAGGGAAAAAGAGCTAAAGGGCAAGCTGGTTTTAGGAGACATCACTAGACTATTGACCATCTAGTCACTCTTAGAATCATTGTGGAGGAATGTTGCAATAGTAAATTCGATCTCTTATGTTGCTTTGTGGACTTTAGAAAATATTTTGACAATGTCCCTAGAGAGAAACTTTGGGAGAGACTTAAAGAGATCATGGTCCCTCTTGAGCTGAGGATTGTTGTGATCCATCTCTACGAGACTATCACTGCTAAGCTTAAGACTAGTGAGGGGTGGTCTACAGAAATTTAATGCAATATTGGAGTTAAGCAAGGGTGTCCGCTATCCCCTACCTTTTTTGGCATATACATCGATAAGCTAGAGGACTGTCTAGAATTTGCGGGGTGCAAGGGCACTGAGCTCGCTGCTGTTATTATTACTCTACTCCTCTATGCCGATGATATCATTTTTCTTGCAAAAATCCATGATGACCTTGACAAGAAGCTCCAGATTCTTCATTATTATTGCTCCAATATGGGTACGACAATTAATACCAGCAAGACTAAATTCATGATCATTAAATCCAAAAATATCACCCATGGTAGTTTCATGTATAATAACCATTGCTTAGAGCAGGTTTCTTCTTATAAGTATTTGGGAATTGACTTCCCTCATCATCTCAACTGGAATTATAACATCGAGAAAAGGATTATTAGGGACTATAAAGCCTATTATGAGCTTGAAAACAATTTTAAGTTGGTCGATCTTTACATTTGGAGTAAAAATAGGCTCATCTTTGAGACCCTCGTCACCCCTTTTGTCTTATACGGATGTGAGGTTTGGGTTTGTAGTATATCCAGAGAGTCATGGAGGAAGATTGATATGATTCAAAAGAAATTCGTCACCTACAACCTTAAGATCAAGGGAAATACTCCCTATCCTATCCTCTTGATCGAATTTGGTTTTCCCCCCATTGAAAGTACGACTATGTTTAGATATTTGATGTATAAGAAGAGGCTTAACAAGATGGAATAAAAAAGGCTCCCTAAAATTGCTTCTAACTGTAGTCAAAACCCTCACCTTTGCCTCAATCGTGGGTGGAATAAGGATTCCTAGTCCTGGCTCAACCATTGGGGAATTAAGGAGGAGCTAAGTATGGGAAGAAAAGATAATATCAAAAATAATATTACCTCCAAGTTTAAGGACAAGCTATGGGAGGATTAGGAGCTGGAAGGTAAAAGGAAGCTAAGATATTATAAGGAAGTGATCAAACCCCCCCCCCCCCCCCCCCGCCCTTTGATAATAATAATTATCTCTCTGTGTTTTCCAACAATAAGAAAAAGGAACATCGCTAAGATAAGAACTAATTCCCATGAGCTTCAGAGAGAGACCGGGCGGTGGTCTATCCCCAAGACACCTTAGAATGATAGAATATGTCAGATTTTTTATTCTAAGTAGGTGGAAGATGAAAAGCACTTCCTCTTATACTGCCCCACTCTTACTCTCATTCACTCTCAATTCCCTACCATCTGCCACACTTCCAATCTTCTTGACCTATTAATCCAAACCACCTATAGCGATCTTGGAGCACTTATTTCCCTTCTCTTCAACCATAGAAACAATATTTTGAAGGATCAAACTTAGATTATTTCTCCTATCTTAATGTCCGATAGACCGCATTGGTATTATCAGACGATAAGCATCATCATCATCATTAACATGAAATATCATATTTACAAATATAAATCGTTGGTATTTTAATTTATATAGTAAGATGAATTTATAACTTATACTTATTATTTATATTTTATATAATTTGAAATCTAAATAGTTTATGTAGAAATATATTTATTTCTAATTCAATTATATATATATATATATATACCGACCTTAGAAAAAAAAAATTCAACATTTATATTGTTATTAACTTCTAAACCCAAAGTTTGAAAAATCATGGTTACAAACATGAACCCTCATATTTAAATTTCTTTAGTTTGATTTGCATTTTATTATTTTTTCTATTATGAAATTGTATATCATTTTATTAATAAAACAAAATTTTAATACAACAAATTAAATTAAGCTTATTTATTAATTTTATTTGTTTTTTAATTAAATCAACATTATGTTTTATTACTATTTTTTGTTTTATCTCATGCTTCACTACAACATCTCATCTAATTCTTCAGTACTATAGCATATCCCCTATAAAAAAAATATCTTACTTGAAAAATTATCAAAATGAATCTTTCTGACTGTGACCTACACATTTTGTCAATAAAAAATATTAAACACAAATCATGAAAAATTCACATAAGAAAAAATTCACATGGTTCACCAAATATAGGATATATCCACATAAATAACTATAACTTTTATTATATTATTGACAAGCTCTCTGGAATTTTTACAGTATTATCCTCCTTTTTACCATATCCTCACAATTGCCCAAAGACATCTTGCAATGGATTTGTCATGCATTTAAATAGCCCATGTAATATGAGAATACCATGAGAAAGACCATGGGTTATCAAAACCTCAAGCCCTTAAACCATTAATGGTAAATTAACTCTATGATCGAGTCTAAGTTTTCCTTAATTTCCCTAACAATTCCCTCCTTAAAAATTGAATTGGGGAGATTAACTTGGTCCAAATATCTTTGTTGACGTCCATATAAAAAGATATGATCCATGGGATAAATTTTTATGTACATGGTTCCTCAAGTGTCTCACGTCATAAGATCTCACAACTCCCATCATGGAAATTTTTAGGGGTGAAATTTCACCCAATGGCGAAACTAGGAGGTTTCACAATTTTTTAGGGGGGATTTTTTAAATATCGTGTATTTTGTTCATTCGCCCCCAATTTATTGCTTTAAAAATTAGGTATGAAGGGTTGTCATAGGCTTGTTTTGAGGGAGAGGGGAAAAACTAAATTTCACCCTAATTTATGAGTCCACATTTGCCATGACTTATAAGAATGGGGATTCATGGCAGCGATTTCACCCTCATCATCGATGTAAAAAGAGCCACTTGCTTTCATTAGCCCCAATTTTATGATATTGTGATTATTTTCAAGATGATCACCTATAATTATTTTGAACAAATGGGTTATAAAGGAATGCTTCATCCCTACATAAAGACTCTAGCAACTTCTTGCAATTTCTCGAATTTGAATATGCTTGGTTACATGCATATTTAACGTAGGAGGCTTGTTTACGAAGCCGTGGAATTCAAATTTTAGAGTCAAGACTATTATGCAGAATTATGATCTACAGTTAAATCAAATTCCCTAAGTGTGGTGTTAGGCACTTAGAACAACAAATGAAAGACTTCGCTATCACTTTCTCTAACATAAATAGACACATAGAATGATAGAAGAACCTACTTGTGTTCCAAGCGTTTCTTCTTCTCCTTCTGTCGCTTTTGTTGTCGCCTTCAATCCAACTCAGGTCGCTAGATTGTTTCCTGCAAGTATAAACAGAGAACATCAAACATATTGCAATATACAGATGCCTACTTATCTTAATTACTTAAATCGATTAAACGTGAAGCATATGTATCATTGAAGAATCCATTGTATGAGAAATAGAAGAACAAACAGATACATATATTGGAAAATGAGCAATTATCTTTATTAAAGAGTAGAAGGGGGAGGTTACAACCAATGATCGATTTGATGCCACCAGCTTCATCCGAGCCTCATCACATCCAACATCACACCAACAACATATTAATACTTTCACTCTCTCAAATGAGAATCCAACATCATTTCTTTACCAAAATTCTTCCTTCCTTAGCACTAGGATCTGTGCTCAATTTATAGGGAAACTGATGGTAGTTTCTCAATGAATGAATTTCTAATAATAAGCAAGAAATTTTCCCAAGTTCAAATGTGTTAGATGGACACTTGGATTCGAAGTTTGACACATATGGACTCTTCTAGAAGGCACTGGCCATGCGGATATTCTCGGAACAATGAGAATTCCGCTCCCAAGTGACCAACGCACTCTTGAATGTTGGGAAGTGCATTGCAGTGAACCCTTGAAAGGAGGGAGATACATATGCAATGTACTTATTCCCTTTAGAGGCAACTCTAGTGATTTCATAAGTGATATAACATATACTTAAAACCTTGGAAATCTCACAATAGAAGCCATGAATTATTTGTTCTTCTCTTAGGGAATATAGAAAGTGAAATGTAAGGGGATGATAGACCCTATTTCATTGGTCCTGGGGATGATGTCCAGTTTGACTAGGTCATGAGGGATGATGCCCAAATTTACCTATAATAGTTGCCCCCTAAAGCATGAAGTCGAAATGATAACAATATTTTTGAATGAGATGCTTTATGATGTGATGAGCTGGAACTGAAGTGGAGTGGCGACCTACATCAATATTACCATACACTACATCATGATATTTTCATTTTTATTATGAATTGTTGAGGGAGGCACTCCCATTCTCAACACATAAACTATCTAATAACATGTACATAGTGTAGAAAGTCATCTACATTGGAATGTTTCCCAATACAGACATGCCTACAGATATAGGCCCATGTTTGGATGCCGATCTGTATGTAAGGTCACCGTACAGATGATGTGTACAACAATCCTGAAATCACAGCCCCGATGGCTAAAAATAGATCCAGGGTCTTCTTATCTCGTTCACTCAATCGTTCAGGTATAAGTCTAGCCATGCGAATATATGATTTGTAGTCGAACATGGTAAGACATCGTTTGATTACCAATTAATGATGTTCACTGTTAACAAAGACGAGAGAACCACCATTGATGTTAATGGTTCTCAAGGTACTGCAGTACACTTTGTAAGGCATGAATAGATGATTTGATGTCGAACGGTAAAAAAAATATTTTTGTCAAAATTCCAGAAGCAAGGATCTTGTCGATGCTGTAACAAGCCTCATGGTATTGGAAGATGATGTTTTGAATTAAACTTCTTGCATGATGATTTGATGTCGAGAGGAAGCCACTTTATCGTGAAATGAGAGTTACTGATTTTGGAGACAAAATGTGACTTGATATAGCAATGTTAAGGGATGATTGTCATGAAAATGAAGGTTTATGAGTATTGCGTAAGGATGAGTATTCACTGGATGACTTCTCTTGAACATATTAGCGACATTGAGATGAGTTGGCAGCATTTACCCAAAACCGAAGTGAAGGTATGATGAACCATAGGTATGAATGAACCATCAAGAAGATTACCCAACCCAAACAGTCACGATGATGAAGTGAAGTGTCATGTTCAAAAGCGACCTGCTACAGTAAAATTTTTGTTCACTTTCCCAATTTTTCCTGGTCATTTGTTGACCAATACCTCTATTTTTTAACAAGATTGAGGAGGATAACATATGTTTAATCTATAATTCAATCCTTTGGGTGAATATGCATCTCTGTTTAATAATTTAACGAGTCTAGTGATAAATGAAACTCAATTCTTGCCATAATCGACAATTCTGTCGCTATTTTATGTTTTAACAAGCCTAGCGATAGTGACAGCCCGATCCTTTTTCATATTTAGAGAGTTTGAAAAAGAGGACAAAAGAAAACTCCATGAGTCCTTTTTCGTAAAGTTGTCGCTCAGATCTGAAATAGTGTAAAATGATATTTGAGAGAACCTCCTAGCCATGTTCGACTAAGGTTTTCTTTTTATGTAAATAATCTATCCCAGTCTGGAAAAGGGTTAAACTTATACTGAGTAGATGCCAATTAATTTACTTTTACGAGATCAAAATGACAAATGCTCAACAATCTTTTCACATTATTGGAGTCTGAAAAGAGCTAAAATAAGACTCGATGGGTTCATTTTTCACCATTATTGAAGCTCGAAAAAGAGATAAAAGTGCACATCAAGTCCTTTTTCGTTTTTGATCAAATCTCGAAAAATAAGGATAAAATTATGCTTGTGGTCAAATCATTCTCGAAATAAATGTGCACGACTTATCTGCTATCAATTGAAAACCTGTTCAGAACAACATTAAATGGATTAAAAATGCGTGTTTCATGATAAAAAAATGAATAAAAACCATAGTCACATCAATAAATATGATTTGCAAATAATAAAATGACTAATTAAAAGAGTTTTACTATTAATTTTTACCATTTGAAAGTTACGATTTGTATTTTGGAGCTTTGAACCTGTTTTTGCCCCATAACTTCAACTGTTGATTGCAATTGATTCTGTGGATGGTTTTCTTCACTGTTTGATCCAAGTTGGTGCCAATAACCTCATATTTCTTTCAATAGTCTTTTTATTTCATTTTATTAAAAAAATTATGGATTTGGCCCCCTTAAGGTAAATTTATTTGGCAAACAGGGCAATGCACCCTTGCGTGTCGAAAGGTGCATTGCAATGCACTGGAATTGAAGGCCAAGTGCACTTGCAAGGCACTATCCCTTGACGTTGGGCACATTTCACATTTTTTTTTTTTTGTAGTGTGCTCAAATTTTGCCTAATTTTTTTCATGAAATGGGTCGTAATGAGTCTTATGGTTGTGTTTCATGGATTCAACAGACCAAAATGAAAAATACTTGGAGGGAAAGAGAACATGAGGAAAAAAACATGATTGCCCTAAATGATCTGGGTACTGTAAGAGCCCTTAGAGACTGTGGGTTGCTGAAGTACTTCAGATTTTCTAGTATGAGGCAACAGATAGAACTTTTGAAGTTCCTTGTTCGTGCATGGGATCCAACGATTGAGGCATTTCATATTGTGAACAATGTGGTCACAATTTTAGTGGAGGATATCTATTTTTTGACAGGCTTGTTGAGGAGAGGCCTGCTCATTTCTCTGTCAGGGTCTGCTCTCGGAGGAGAGACGGTGAGAGACTATATATTGCAGTATTGCAATCTAGGGGCATAACCTAGCAAGGATGGGAAAATAAACATCTACGATGTTCGTGATTTTATATTGAGACAATTTTATTCATGATCACAAAGCTTGTTGGTACTGCTACACTCCATGTATCAAAAAGATCCTATATGTAGTATGCACTAGAGTGCATGGAACCAACAGTTTTCAACTGGGCTGAAGTTGTACTCTCTCAAGTGAAAGAAGAATTGAGAAAGGCAAAGGGAGGAAGGAAGAAAATTTTCAATTATGGTTCAATCCTCATTTCCTTTTCCTTGGAGCGGATTCCACTGATGCAGCCTCAACATGTGATGCTGGGTATATCTAACCCTAGAGATCCAGGGATGCAGAGATGGGTAGAACTGATGGCTAGACATGTTGGTCAATTGACCATCATGTTCTCGACTGCATTCTTCACCTGGTTTAGGTGATGGATTATCGCCATCGATGACTATGCATATGTAGGCATCAACTTCCGAGGAGATCCAGATTTAGTTTTACCAGAAGGTGCTCAGTCGGGTGCAATTGGTAAGATTTTTTTAACCATGTTTTTTTATTTTTATAAGGTTTATACATGTTTTTATATTTTGATTTTTTCACAGACTAAACTAAAGTTTTTATTTATGCAGATGTGGATCGAGTTCGACCAGTGGGAGAGCCAGAGCACGGAACAGATGAGCCAGCAGAGAGTGCTGTCAGGAGAGCAGTCCTTCAGGATTTGGATATGGTTGAGACCCTTGCTAAGCTTCAGCAGTGCATACAAAGGTTCACCTTAAGGAATCTGAATTTATGGATCGAAGAGTTACCCATGCAGCTGCAATGCCATACTATTGGCATTCCTAACCATTAGTTTACTTTTGACATGTTGCATACATTTTTAGGTTAGATGACCAATGTGTCTTGGGCAAAAATTTTGTAAAAACCTATAACTATCTATCTATTTGATTTCAGTGTTTTCCTATGTTTATTGCGCAATCATATTCAATTATGTGAATGTATCTTTACATGTGTCGTAAATTTATGTTTATAACATAATTTTCTAAAGAATCAGTTAATGTGTTCAAGTTTATGGAAATATGTTGATATTGAATGAAATCAAAATTTCTTTCCAAAATTTGAACCCTTAGGAACATACGATGCAGTGTTGGATTTCTGACAGTATAAACACTAGAAAGTTGCAGTACCACAAGTTGTGAGTCTAACCTAATAATGATGTGGTTAATACCAAATTAAATGGAGTCAAAGAGAATTTTGATTAATGCGTTATACCTAGCGATATTGTTTGTAGATCGACTGATACAAATCCCTTGAAAACTCACTAACTCATAGTTCGGAGTGAAAATGGCCCACGCTGCAGAGGATAGATTTTGCATACTATGACTAGCACCATCAGCATACCCAAAAAATGGTTCCAAAGATTTAGACATCTGTGATGAAATGTAAAGCGTATTACTAAATTCAAGAAAAATCTAGAAAAAAAACTAAGACAGTAAATTAAAATCAACAACATATATACAATATAATACAAAAAATTACTACGCTCATGATTAAGCATAGTAACATTTTAGATACAACCCATTTCGGGGTTGCGGCAATGGAATTCCATCGTAATATACCAACTCGTAGGCACCCTTAGCAAGACATATTTTGCGATATAGGGGCCATGCCATAATGGCTCAAATTTCCCTGTACATATTACGTCAGCTTCTTGATCATAAAGAAGGACCAGGTCACCCTTTGAGAAAATGTGAGGTTGGACAAGCTTGTCGTATTGCGCCTTTATATGTGTCTTATGTGTTTTGTTGGCTAATTTGGACTTACGACGTGTTTCATCAACATGGATGAGGTTAAAAAGATGCACTTATTCAACAGAGGTGTCAGGTAACAAGTCAATTTCGATTTTTAATGACGGTATTCACATTGGATTGGAAAGATCGCTTCCAGACCATACACCAATTGAAAGGGGGTAAATTCGGCTGCGTTTCTTACTGAGGTTCGGTACGCCCACAAGTCCGAGTACAGGATCAAATGCCAATTTCATTTATGAAATCCTATCATTCATTGAAGCATTCATTTAAGAATATTTTTAATAGCCTCAACTTGTCCATTTGATTGTGGATAATAAGGAGTAGAACTATCATGCGACAGTCCTAATTTGGTAGTCAACTCATCCATCATATGATTGCGAAAATGCGATCCATGATCTATGAATATAGCCTGTGGGACCCCAAACCATGAAATGACATGATTAAATAAAAAAAATGCAACTGTTTGTCCTATGTTTTTGAATGTAGGCATCGCTTCCACCCACTTGGTAAAGTAGTCTACTGCGATAAGAATATAACCATGCCCCCCATACGAACAAGGGTTATAGGTCATGAAGTTAATGCCCCATTTTGAAAATGGTCCCATAGAGACGACAGGATGCATTAGTGCTAGCGGTTTCTGAAGTTTAGGATCAAATATCTAGCATGCATGACAACTACTGATCATGAGTATGCAGTTGTGAAATATGGTAGGCCAAAAGTAACTAGCACAGAGTCTCTTCTACAAAATAGCATATCCAAACAAGTTTCCACCACAAACCCTAGCATGACAATCATTTAAAACCTTTTTGACCCCCTCATCAATGAGGCACCTTCTTAAAATTGTATCGACACCACGACGATAAAGTGTATCGCCGACGATTAGATAATCTTTTTCTTGGTATCAAATACGTTGCTGGTCAGAGCGAGAGGTATCAGGCCCAAAAGTGTGGGTCTAGAGATAAATGATAAAATCCCCATACTAAGGATCAAATGATCCGATTAGAAATAGAGACTCATCAAGAATAGATTTTTTCGATGTAGTAGCAGTACTATCATATGGAAGGTCACAGAGAAGCTCAACCAAAACTAAATGCTTCTTTGACTTATATTTGATGAATTCCAAATCAAATTCCTGCAAAATGACAATCCATTTTGAATACTTTCCCCCCAGAAATTGACATGACAAAATATAATTCATGGGGCTGCAACCTTATCCCAATTGAAGGGAATCCCCTTTTTCCAGAGATGAGTAAATCCTTTAGCCATTTTGACGTAGTTGGGTATGAACCTCCTTAGGAAGTTAGACTTTCCCTGAATTTTCTGCAATTGAAGAAAATTTGATGGTGCAGGAAAACCAAGAATGGCCTGGACCTTCGATGGGTCTATTGGAATTCATTCTTTTGAGACGACGAATCCTAGCAAATGACCAGAACCAACAAAAAACATACATTTATGTGGATTGAAGCGTATTTTGTAGTGTCAACAGCGTAGAAAGATCGCTCTCAAATGCATTGGGTGATCAGTCCAGTTTCGTGAATGCATGGGTAAATCATCTAGATAGGGTTGAAAAATGTGCTTGATGTCATTGAAAGCATAATCCATAGCTCTATGAAAAGTTTCATCAACGTTCTTTAAACCAAACGGGTGTTTCCGATAAGCGAATGTGCCCCAGTGACAGATCAATGTTGTCTTATGTTGGTCCTCTAGGCAGATATTGATTTTATTTTAGCTAGAAAATCCATCCATGAATGAAAACATTTCTCGTCCAACACAGTCATCAATAATCTAGTCGATAAAGGGAGTAGGATAGTTTTCTTTTGGACAAGCAAGATTAGCATCCCAATAATTGACGCACACTTTGATGGTTCCTTGTTTTTTCATAACAGGAATAATGTTGGAAACCCACTTAGTTAGCAAAATAGGGTAAATGAAACTAGCACACAAAAAAAAATCAACTTCTGCTTTAATGGAAACGACGTTCTTCGGATGAACAGGACGAAGGAGTTGACGTACTGGCTTGACATCAGGGTACATATTAATTGTGTGTTCAACGATACTAATATCTATGCCTAACATTTCCTCGTAACACCAAGAAAATACATCACGAAATTCACGAAAGAGAGAGCGATATGTTTCGAGTTCTAATGGAGAACAAGACACGCTGACATGAATATTTTCAACAACGCCAGGTTTGGTTGAAATATCGATATAAATGGTTTCTTCAATATTTTATAAATTTCGCTCAGAATTGATTGCATTAATAGGAAAAGAATTTGAAAAGAATGTTTTGATCGATGAGTGATATATTTCACTAAGATTATATTCTTTGTAATCCTAAAGATAGGAGCGATGATGATGATCGCCCCATGGTTCTCCTTCTCACATCATGGATTCCAGAATATTCTCATCTATGAAGAAATTTGAGGAAAAAGGATGAGATGGAGTATTAAAATCTAATGAACGATCAACCCAAACATCTGGCGACGATGATTTCGGATTCGCCTCCCAAGCCATGTAGATTAATTTCTATGCTAGCTCAATTGGGTTGGGCAGAAGAAACTCATCCAACATAACAACTTCATAATCACCCTTAATCTTCCTTAAGCTAGATGGAGTGGAATATATCATGTAGCAGGTCTCTATGTTTGCAATTTCTATCGATGTCGTAGGTGGTGATAATGCAAAGGTTCCGATGAGAGTGGAATGCTTTAAGAGTCCTACACCAATGTTTTGAAGTGCGAGTAGGGGTGCGTGAACTAACAGAACGCTTCCAGTTACTTGGGAACTAGAGGCAAAGAAGGATAGCTAATTGATTATTGTGATAACACCTTTATGTGGAAAGGAAATCATTCTAAAATATGTAGAGACAATCGCAGTCATAGCATATACCCATGGCCTTCTGAGTAAAATGTTGTAATCAAGGGGTTTTTCAACAACCTCAACTTCAACATTCATTTTTTTCCCCACTAGTTCAACATGTAGGCTATTAATAATACCGCAATACTTATATGTACCTTTGTCGAAATCTTTCAACGTTATAGGTGATTGAGATAAGAGTGGGGAGCTAAGTGACTTCCAGTAGTTTAGAGACATAATGAATGTAGATTCTCCCTCATCAATAATAGTATGATTAGCAAGGTGATTGAGAACATTTACTTGGATGGATAATGTCAATTCTGCTGGTAATTGTGGCACATATCCCGTATGATTAAATACTATGAGATTGGAATCTGTCCGATCAATTCCACCAATTGCCAACAACAAAGCCTGCTTCTGGGAAGGACAATTTTGAAGCACCTCAAGCGTTGATATATATAAAATGGATTGAGCCAAATCTTCAACTATATTACAATTTTTAGCGGCTCGAACTCAAGGATTAAATGTCAATTTATGAACAACTCCCTTCAGTGGCTTGATTGTTAATTCAGGAATAGCAGTTGGTGGTATCAATTCCATAGACAGATTCATGGTCGAGGTAGCAGGTTAATAAGTAGCCTGACTTGCATAATATTTGTTACGCATTGACACTAAAACATTAGTCGATGACTTCATGTCAGACAGCATAAGCACTTGTGAACTAGAAGCTAGATCCATAGCAACCAAATTTGTGTCTAGATTCGGAAATAGGTCTGTCAATACTGCGGATGCGTGAGGTCTTAACCAATTTTGAGACTTCGGCGTAGAGAGGATAGTCCCGAACAAAGTGTTCCTCATTATATGCAAGGGTAACGAGGTTTCTGATTTCCAGTGGATTGATCATATGATCTTTCCTGTGGGGTAGAAGTTTTCTTTTTCTTTGATTTCCCATTTTTCTTACTTCTAGGTTGCTTGTCACTTTTTCCTTTGTTAGATGACACACCATGGATTTTGGAAGAAGGCATAGGATCAGATGCAGTAGAGTGATGTGTGCTTTCAGTACTGATCATATCATCTCTGGCATGAGAGTCCTTTGATGGAGGAGGAACAGTAAAATTAGATTGCAACGCGTTGGGAATTTTCTCGTAGAGTGTGCCAGACTGAGTGTAAGTCAAGTCTAAATACTGGGCATGAGAAATGACCTACTCTTCAATGAAAACACCATCCTTAGCCACATAATCAATTATAGATGGTAACAGGGACTTAATGAACCACTCAACAAGGAGCTGATCAGGAACAAATGTCTTAACCATTCTACAACGACGAAGCCACTCATGAATATGATAAAAAATGTGAGTAGCATTAGTCTGTTTAAAATTATTCAGGAGTTCCATTCCAGTTTCATATCGTATGGGTAACTAGAAGTGGGTTAAAAATATAGTAGCTAGGGCAGTGAAATTATCAAAAGAAGCTCTTGGTAACTCAATGTACAATTTTGCGTCTGGACCAATGAGCGTACGCTGGAAACGACATAGTCGGACGAAGTCATGATTTAAGGAGTTAGATGAACACCACGAATGATAAGTCATAACATGCGTCAACGAGTCTTCCGAAGGGGTTCCATTGAACTTAGGAATATCCTAGGTAATTTATTGGATCATTGGTGATCTGGTTTAAATCCAGTAACTCTAAGGTTGCAACAAAGGGAAACTTTCGATTAAGGTCGGGCTGAGCATAGCTAGGGTATGATGGAATTTCTTGGGCAATAGGCCTTTGATCACCATCATAAGGAATATGTTTCTGGTAACCCATATAGGGGTTGTTTTGAAAAGAAAATGCTTGAGGATTTTGTTGACCAAAACCTGGGTGCGCTACTTGTTGAAATGAAGGTTGTGGAATTTGCGCTTGTGGCTGCCAAGGGGTCTATCCATCAATATTATAACCCAAACTAGGATAGACTGGATTCGGTTGCGGATAGGTATAACCTGGTTGCAGCTATGACATCGCATAATATGGTAAGCTAGCTTATGAATAAATGATTCTGGATACAGGTGGTTGTTGTAAACCAACCGAAGGAGTTGGAGTCTGAGGGCCCAATACTTGAGGGTATTGGGTGGAAGGACTCGCCTGAGATGATTGAGGTACAATAGTTTGAGTCTGTAACAGGGGTAAATATGTATTAACAAGCAGAGTTGATGTGGGTGCAATAGGCTGATATGAGTGGACAATCGTTTGTGGTTGGATGGGTAGAGTGAGCTACCACTGAAAAACATTCATTCTGACGTTAGGATGACCAAATAATGACGGAGTACTGTCAATATGGGTGACCATATGTTTCTCCCCAGCATGAGGAGTATAATAAGATGGAAATATTGTTCTCCAAATGTAGGGAGTCCAGTTGAAATTGTACTGGATGGAATATGCCGAGATGGACCAGCTTGATATTTCCCTGATGATGTGTATAAAGGATCAAGCCATTCAGTAATCACTATATATTTACCAGTTAGAATACCATATGATGACATTGGAGAAGTCCATGGGTTTGAAGATGCACCAAAGAAGGTTCCAGATAAATATTGGTAACTAGGTGGGACAGTAGGGCCACCATATAGATGTGACTCTGGTGAAGTTGTGAAAATCGACGGGGTAGCAAGAGAAGGTGTTGTCGCAACTAGAATATATGGTCCAAGCGAAGAAGTTGGCTCAGGCGCGAAGATGTTGGCTCAGGCATGGTTATTCAACCAAATGTATACCCCATTGGATCTATGTGAACTCTAACAGATACAGGATCAAAAAAATTAGAGGCATGTGATTGAGGAAAAGACTCATACAGGTAAATCTTCACCCCAAAATGAGTTGGAGTTAAAGGTGTTTCATCTTGTGGTATTTCTTCAATCGAAATTAAACCAGGTGGAAGGATTTCGTTGTCAGGCCCAAAGTATATTTCAGGAGGTTGACTGCACGATATGGGAGACTCAATGGCTACAATATATTTTTTGGCGACCGATACTGGAACAACTTCCAGTCATTCGACTTTGGGATTTAGATGTTCTGGCAAAAAAATGACAGGATCCAGATCAACTTCCAGTTGAACAACGTTGGGTTTAGGAGGTATGGTCTCGCTGATTGGATGTATCGTGACCACGAGTAGCTGTGAGGACTCCATCTCGATAACAACATATGAACCAGGATTTGTAGAAACAACTTGTGCTGATTCCAATATATGTGAGGATGATGTCGCACCAGAGGTATTGATAGTACTAGTTTTGGTAGAGTGATGTCACCTTCGCTTAATAGAAGTAGCTTCTGGTGGTAAAGGCAATTTCAGTGTTATTCTACGCAAACAAGGAGAAAGGGGTGTAATTATTCCATGATTACTAATTTATTTTATGACCAAAAACAAATAAACAAAATAAAAGGGGTAATTCTAGGCAAAAGGTTTACCAAGTAATTGTGAACTGCAGAATACCTCCTGGCGAATCAAGAAGTACGGGCAAGAAATCTCCCCGAATGTTGTGTTCGTTGTATCACAAGTTAGAAGGTGGCCGACTCAGTTCACTATGGATTGATAGCAACCTAAATTTTTCCTCACAAATATACTCAAAGGTACGTGGAGGCCCAAGTCTGTATTAGTGCTATCTAATTTGAAACCGCATAGTGAGAGCACCCCCTTATACTTTTCGTATTAGAACACCGCCCATTATACCCGAAGGTACGTGGATGAACTTCTATATTCTTATTTACTTGGAGTGAGGTATCACACTTGGAATGTATTGCAAAAAAGTTAACGACAACTGCTATGTTTAACAGCGCTGGAACACATCTCTAGCCTAGACCTTCTAAATGTTATCATTATGGTTCCAATGATTTTTTAGGTAAATTGATGTAAAAATTAAGTTGATCTTGTTTAAAAAGCGTGTCTTTGAGGTTCACCACGTGATGTGATGGAAATTCATAAAAATGCAAACCAAAATGATAAGAAAACTTTTCAATTTTAGCTTTTTCAATGAAAATCCTAGCTACTAAGGGAAAGAGCAACCAATTTTTTAAAGCAAACAACAAAGAGCACAAACTACAATGTAGCTTTCCTAACTTGTTCCTATGCACAACACACAATACATTGTATGAACATTTAGGTTTTTCTTTTCAGCTCCCTTAATGTGAATGCAAGAAAGGAAACTATATGCATCAAATCAACAAAACAATTTTTTTCTTCTTTGAGAAACAAAGAATTTAACAACAATTTCTCTTTTAGGAAAAACAAAGAATGGAACTACAATTTTTCCTACAGGAAACAAATAACTTAATGAGAATTTCCTTTATGAAAACAAATGGATCTATTGCATAAATAAAATACTTTGAATTTTATTTTTCAATGACAAAGAAAAACACTAAAGAGACATTGAACAAATTTACTTTTCAAAGGAGGAAAAAACCAGGTAAGTTCACTAGTCTCTAAGAGGTATCAGACAGTTGAAAACAAAACAAAAAAATGGCTAAGAATGATGGCGATGAAAAATTTGAATGGAATTTGGTTGGATGAGGGGGAAACACAGTCTCTAAGGAGAGACAGTGTGTTGCAATGCACCCTTGAGTGGGAGACAGTGCAGTGCAGTGCATTGTGTCTTGACCAACAATGCGTTGGGTGCAGAAGTGATTGAAAATGAAAGCTACAGAACACATTTCTAATGCAATTATTTCATTCAAAAGTCTAATAACCGAAAGTATATGCTACTGATATTAGCAAAGGAAAAAACACCAGGAATGATAGGAAACTCCCCAGCGGAGTCGCCAATTTGTTATGAAGAATTATGATCTATGGGTAAATCAAATTCCCTAAGTGTGGTGCTAGGCACTTAGAACAACAGATGAAATAATTTTCTATCACTTTATCTAACATAAATAGACACACTGAATGATAGAATAATCTACTTGTGATCCAAGCGCTTCTTCTTCTCCTTCTGTCGCTTTTGTTGTTGCCTTCAATCCAACTGAGATCGTGAGATTTTTTCCTACAAGTATAAACATAGAACAAAAAATAGGTTGCAATATATAGATGCCTACTTATCTTAATCACTTAGATTGATTAAACGTGAAACATATATATCATTCAAGAATCCATTGTATGAGAAATATAAGCATAAACAGATACATATATGGGAAAATGAACAACAATCTTTATTAAAGAGTAGAAGGGGGAGGTTACAACCAATGGTCGATTTGATGCCACCAACTCCAGCTTAATCCTAGCCTCATCACATCCAACATCACACCAAAATCATATTATTACTTTCACTCTCTAAAATGATAATCCAACAACATTTCTTTACGAAAATTCTTCCTTCTCTAGCACTAGGGTTTGTGCTCAATTTATAGGGAAATTGGTGGTAGTTTCTCAAGGAATGACTTTCTAATAATAGGCAAGACATGTTCCCAGGTTTAGAGGTGTTATATGGACTCTTGGATTCTAAGTTTGACACATATGGACTCTTCTAGAAGGCACTGGCCATGTGGATATTCCCGGATCAATGAGAATTCTGCTTTGAGGTAACCAATGCACTCTTGAATGTTGGAAAGTGCATTACAATGCACCCTTAAATGGAGGAAGAATCATATGCAACGCAGTTAGTCCCTTTAGAGGCAACATTGGTGAGTTCATAAGTGATATAACATATACTTCAAACCTTGTAAATATCACAATAGAAGCCATGAATGATTTGATCTTCTCTTAGGGCATATAACAGCTGAAATGTAAGGGGATGATAGATTCTATTTCATTGGTCCTCGGGATGATGTCCACTTTGACCAAGTCATGGGGGATGATGCAAAAATGGACCTATAACAAAGACAAAACATAGGTTTTTAGTTACAGAATCCAAAATCCAAACCCTTGTATGATGGTAGGTAACTATGCTTAATATATTGTGTATTTTCTCTACCTCCCAGAATTTTGTCTATGCCCTCCTTTCTCCTCTTGATTTTTTACTTAATTTTGGGGAATTGTATTGATCTCAAGTTTTATAATTGAATTTAGCTTAGAAAATATTGAATATTTATCTAACCGTCTCAATGAACGGGACATTCTTCACAATTTTTTGAATGCTCAATGGGAGATCAAAACCCTAAGGGAACTATATAAGTAGAGAACGTTCATGATTTACTTAACTATTTGAGTTACACAAACTACAAAATTGAGAAAAAAAAAGTTTTATTGTGGTATTTTGTGTGTCATGTTTACAATATGTAGCTTGGGAGGCTCAAACTATTAAACATGTTGGAGGGAAGGGGGATATTCCCATTGTAATCAATATGGTGGTACAGGGACAGATATTATCCTAGGTGGAAATCATGAAGCATGTAACCAATTACCATTTTAGTTATAATTTTCTTAGTCCTTGGTCTTCAGTTGTGGGATTATTGGGAAATAAGAATGTTAAAGAATATAAAGAAGTAATATCTCACTCGAAGAAGAATGTTCTTTATCCATTTTGTTAAATTACAGTTTCTAGGAAATTAAATAGTTGAAGGATTCAAAGAAGTAATATATCCCCTGGACCTTATTTTTGTAACCTTTATATATGTCATAGATTCCAATTATTCATTGAAAGTAAAAGACGATATTTTCTAAAGTCAATGTTGCAATCCATAAAAAAATAAACATGTTTACTTATTTGATGTATTTCCACTACCAATATATTAAACTCTAGAATAACTACAAATTAAGCCTTTAACACAGACCATAACTATAGAATATGTAGATAATTGAATTCTCATTCCAACACTATGGATGAATTAAGGGATAAATATGAACTACCAAGTGGACATGTTAGTGTAATATTTGTTGCTACTTATGCATATGAAGAAATGGGTGAATGTGGATATATATATTGTGTTAGGGCCACACACATAAGTGAACAACTAACACTTACTATAGTTGTTGGTGTAGGAATTTGCAGGGTAAGTTCCTTAGGTCAAACAGATCACAGATCAGTACACCAGTATTTGACGTGGTTAAAACCCTCAAAGAGGGAGAAATTCCATGGCCTAATCCAACACAGCCACTTCAAGAAATTTATTAATATGAAAGAAAATTTACATAAGCTTCTCTCATAAACGGTTACCCGAAAAAATTACCCTACATGCTCTTTAAATGGATGTGCTTTGTTTCACCACCTTTTGCCGACGATCCATGCTCTCCTTTACGGCAATCATCTTGCTCCGATACCATGTATGTCACGAGGTGCTTGCTTCAGCCTGTACAGTGCTCTCTTGAGTTGGCACACATGCGACTCACTGCTGAAGATCTCAAAACCTTCAGGCTGCTCTATGTACACCTCCTCCTCAATAACTCCATTGAGGAACGCAGTCTTCACATCCATCTGATGAATGTGCCACCCCATCTGCGCTGAGAGAGCAAGGATCGTCCGTATGGAAGAGTACCTTGCGACAGGTGCAAAAGTCTCCTCATAGTCAATCCCCTCGATCTGTGAGAAGCCACGGGCGACAAATCTCGCCTTGTACTTCTCCACACTCCCGTCAGCCGCCTGCTCCACCTTGTAGATCCATCGCGAACCTACAACTGATTTCCCAACCGGTCTTGGGACAATCTCCCATGCACTGTTCCTGATGATCGAATCATATTCTTCGATCATGGCATCAACCCATGCGGGTTCCTCCACAGCTTCCTCAAAAGAGGATGGCTCTGTCACAACACAATGACTCATAAGAGCCATGTATCCAGTGTACCGATCCGGTGACTGTCTCTGTCTGCGCTGTGCTGTAGGTGGTCCTACAACCTTCTCTGCATCCCGAGCCAGTCGCTCAGCTTCTGTAGTGCGCATGTGCCCTCTGATGGTTGGCGCTGCCTGGGTGGTTTCTTCCACCTCCTGAACCTCCTCTTGTGGCCGATCCACATCCGGAAGCTCCTCCTTAGGAACTAACAGCTCCTCATCTGCATGCAAGTGTAGCTCCCTCTCAAGCGAACACTGCATGGCTTTCTCCTCCCGAAATTTTATATCCCGTCGCACAACAGTCTTGCGACTGTCTGGCACATACACCCGATAGTTGTGAGGTGTATCAGTGTACCCCACAAATATTCCAACTTCAGCAGTTGGATCCAGCTTCCTTCTTGCATCCTTCGTCACATGCATGCAGACAGGAGATCCGAAAATCCGCAAATGATCCCAATGGAGGCATCCTGAAACAACTTTCCTGATCCTAGTTGGAAAGTGATCACCAAAACTAGGTGGGGGCCACACAGGTGATTTTTGTCGCAAAGTCTATTTTTAGACTATGTCTATTTTTAGACATATGGAGCATATTCTATAAGTTACGGGATGCTATTTATGGATGGTTGGTCAAGTTGGAAAAGATTATGTGTTGCATATAAATTCGAATTGTATGTGATCAGATAGTCTCTGTGATAATTAATCATTATTCAAATAAATTTCTACATGGTAATTTGTTTACATGATCATTGGAGGCAAGGCAATAGAGGAAAGCAACAATTAGCGAGTTTTGAACTAGTAACCTGTTCAAAACTGAGCTAGATTGTGAGTAAATTTATGAGAAAGTACTGAGTACTTGTGAGGAGTATTGTACAGAGTTAGTTACTTGATTTCTCCATTATAATATACACAATAGCTGCGGGGTTTTCATCTATAAGGTTTCCCCATACATACTGTGTTAATGTGTATGATGATTTGATGTGTTATCGCTTGATTTTATTTCCGCATGTGTGATGATCTGAGTTGAGTTGAGTGGAAGAGATTATGTTGCATATAATCAATTGTATGTGATCAGATATCTCGTGGGATAATTAATCATTATTCAAACAAATTTCTACATGGTATCGGAGCGATATTGATCATTGGAGCAACTGCAAAGCATTGAAGCGGTTGAGTTTGAGGATAAACTCAAGAAACATAAAGATGGAGAAAGCCGGAAATATACATGCATATTGTATATAATTTTCTACATGGAATGAGAGCGAGAATTTTTTGGTGCGCGAGTTTGTAGGGAATATCTGAAAATTTTTGGTGAAATATTTTCAGAAACAAATAGCATATTTGGATTCCTTGCGAAAAAATACCCAAATTGAAAAAAAAAATCGGTCGAATCGGAGCTCGGATGAGGGAGATATCATCAATTTAAAATCAGCTCTTTTGTTAGAAAATTTTGCGACGGCGGGACAATTGCAATGTGCGCGAGCCAAGAATCTACATGCACTAAGGTACAAGATGCATGCAAAGCTTTGAGGTGCAAAGCAGAGGTTAGTGACTTGGTGGTTGAGAGGGAGCCTCTCAACATGCAGCGTGAGAAGCAGTCTCGGAAGGTTGTGGAGCAGCCACAACTGGAGATGCAGAAGAATCTTTATAGATTTGATGTAGATGGGATTTCTACGAAGCTTCCTACTATTGGGAAGTGCAAGAAATACATGCAATTGATGCTTGAGAGGGAGCAAGTTTTGCATGCAGGTGATAGTGAACCTCGGGATGTGGAGCAGCCACAAGAGGATCATGGAGTGGAAGAGACCACTCATGCAGAGAAATTTCGTGCCAGACGGGCAGATGGAGTGCATGCAGCTATACCACCAGGTATGAGGTGGGGCGACATGCATGATTAATCCCATGAGGAGATTTCTGGGCAGATTCATGAGATGGTGTGGATCTCATGGATTGAACCTAGCTACGAGGTGCCCACAGTGCAGCAGTAGCAAGATCAGTTGGAGTGATGCAGCATCAAAGCATGCGTTCGTATGCACTGAGCGTGATTGGAGCTGATGTAGCAAGTGCAAGAGTGCATGGGTGCAAGAGTTCAACAACAAGTAGTTGGTTCCCGATGACATGAAGTTGGCTGCTAAGTCGAAGACTTTGATGATAGATGTTGATGCATCAAGACCGATTGAGTTGTTTGGAGCTCATTCAGCCCGTAGGAGTTGCAAGAAAGGTGATGTGCTGGAGTTGCATGGCTGTAGCATTGGCAGTGGCGTAATGCATGGAGTTGCATGTCACATGCAAAGACAAATTAAACATCTTTCCCGATTACGGTTTGTTTTGAACCAAGAACTGCTCAAAACTCTGAATACTAGATTGTGAGTAACTTCATGGGAGAGTACTGAGTACTTGTGAGGAGTATTGTACTTGTTTGGTTACTTGATTTCTCCATTATAATATACACAATAGCTGCGGGGTTTTCAGCTATAGGCTTTCCCCATACATACCGAGTTAATGTGTGATTGATTTGATGTGAGATTGCTTCTGTTATTTCCGCATGTGACAATTAATTGTAGAAGAAGGTTATGTGTTATGTATGCAATTCGAAATTGATATATGACCAGGTTAATCTTCAGTGAATAAGTGATTTATTCAGCTATTTTCTACATGGTATCAGAGGTGTGTTATAGATTTTCTACATGGTATCGGAGCGATATTGATCATTGGAGCAATTGCAAAGCATTGAAGCGGTTGAGTTTTAGGATAAACTCAAGAAACATAAAGATGGAGAACGCCGGAAATATACATGCATATTGAGTTGGGCGACGGTGGACGATACAATGCGACCGACATTGGTACCATAACCTTTCAGAGGGAGTCAGTAAACTCATTCTTTTACAAGATGTATTGCATGTACCAGGTCTAACAAAGAATTTGATCTCAGTTGCAATGTTAGAGGATAAAGGGTATGAAGTTGTCTTCAGAGAAGGAAAAGTTTTCCTTCGGCACAAGGCAACGGGACAAGTCAAGAAGGTTGGGATTCGAGCAAAGAATATCTACAGACTTGAAGTAGATGGGATGTCTACGGAGCTTCCTACTGTTGGGAAGCGGAAGGAAGACATGCAACTGAAGCTTGAGAGGGAGCAAGTGTTGCATGCAGGCGAGAAAGACATGCAATTGAAGCTTGAGAGGGAGCAAGTTTTGCATGCAGGTGATAGTGAACCTCGAGATGTGGAGCAGCCACAAGAGGATCATGGAGTGGAAGAGACCACTCATGCAAAGAAATTTCGTGCCAGACGGGCAGAGGGAGTGCATGCAGCTATACCACCAGGTGTAAGGTGGGGTGACATGCATGATTAATCCCATGAGGAGATTTCTGGGCAGATTCATGAGATGGTGTGGATCTCATGGATTGAACCTGGCTACGAGGTGCCCACAGCGCAGCAGTAGCAAGATCAGTTGGAGTGATGCAGGCAGATCAAAGTGACAGTGTTGGATACTGGAGCGCGGATCAGAGTTGACAGCAAGTGCAAGAGTGCATGGGTGCAAGAGTTCAACAGCGCAGTAGTTCCTGATGACATGTGCAGTTGGCCAAGTAGAAGTCGAAGACTTTGATGATAGATGCTAGATGCATCAAGACTGATTGAGTTGTTTGGAGCCTATTCAGTTTCAGAGGAGTTGCAGAGCAGATGCATGGAGTTGCATGGCGCTTGTGAAGGTTGCAGGGCGAATGCATGGAGTTGCATGTCACATGCAAAGACATTCCTTTCTTGTTGAGAGGGAGTGTTGAAAATGGCAACAAGAAACAGTGAAGGAGGCCTCCTGAAACATCTTTCCTGATCCTAGTTGGAGATTGATCACCTAAACTAGGTGGGGACCACACATGTGATTTTTGTCGAAAATTCTATTTTTAGACTATGTCTATTTTTTAGACATATGGAGCATGGTCCAGGGGTTGCAGTATGTTATTCTTGGAGTATTGGTCATGTTGGTAAAAATATATGGACATCTATTTTTTGGACCTATAGGTCGAAGTCTATTTTTAGACTGCCTATCCTAAAAATAGGGAAGTCAAATATTATTTACCCTTAATAATATTTGGACTATAAACTTCAGTTTACTCTCTTGGAGCACTTCAGTTCGAGCTATAGAAGTGGCTCATGCATCTGACAGAGGAATCACATGGTTCCCAAGGGTTTGATGGCATCATGCATGGTTGACTTCAGTTGGACTTCAGTGGCAGAAGTTTGGAGGAGTTAATGAGACAGATAGTGGAGTTGTGTTCTGCTTATTTTAGTTGAACTAGTTGAGATTAGTTTAACTAGCTAATCAATTAGTTATGAGTGGAGTGAATTAAATATTATTTAATTCATTAATTAGTAACTCATTATTCAACTCAAGAATACATCAGTTCACTACAGTGCATGATCAGTTCAGTGGAGACCAGTGAAAGAGGTAGATGAAAGGGTGGAGTTAGCTATCAGTTGTGACTATACTGTTGCTATTTGCAACACACAGATAGGTGGAGTAAGCCCATGAGGATTGCGCAGTTCAGGCTGGTGGTTTATCTATATAAAGAGGCTATCCCATAGCATTGAAACACGCAATAGAGGCAAGGCAATTGGCGGTGAGTTTTGAACCAGTAACCTGTTCAAAACTGAGCTAGATTGTGAGTAACTTTATGAGAAAGTACTGAGTACTTGTGAGGAGTATTGTACTGAGTTAGTTACTTGATTTCTCCATTATAATATACACAATAGCTGCGGGGTTTTCAGCTATAATCTTTCCCCATACATACTGTGTTAATGTGTATGATGATTTGATGTGTTATCGCTTGATTTTATTTCCGCATGTGTGATGATCTGAGTTGAGTTGAGTGGAAGAGATTATGTGTTGTGTATGAAGTTCAAATAGTAATGTGACCGGGATAGTCTCGGTGGATAATTAATCATTATTCAGCAAATTTCTACAAAATTTTACATAAGCTTCTCTCATAAACGGTTACCCGGAAAAATTACCCCACATGCTCTTTAAATGGATATCATGGACTAATTAGGTGTTAAGCCACAGATCAAGTGTTGGTAATATCGAGGAGAGAATGAACCGACGTATCACTACATATCGTGACCGTGAGATTGTAAGTTACAAAAGTACATAGTAAAGAAACACACTTTACCTAACTCTATGCTAGACCAAGTTGTACTTAACTATTTCATATGTGTCGGAATATCCTAACACCCCCCTTAAGAACAACTTGGAATAGGATTGAAGGATTTACAAATGTGATACAATAGGAGAAGGAAGGATGAATTAGAGCATATCCCCCCTTAATGATAACTTTTCTGAACTCCAAGCATAGATTGAATTTTGGTAAACTTCACTTCTGTGAGAGCCTTTGTAAAGATATCAGCAACTTGATCATTGGTTGAACAATACTGCACTTCAAGAACATGATCATGAATGAGAATTATGATGAATTGTATGCATATCTCAATGTGTTTCATGCGCTGATGTTGAACTGTATCTTTTCATAGCTGAATGTCACTCTGATTATCACACCAAAGTGTAGTTGGATGTTGCTGATGAAGACAAAATTCAGACAGGATTTGACGAAGCCACAACGCTTCCTAGTTGGCTTAAATAGCACCATGATACTCTTCTTCTAAAGAAGGAATAGATATGGCACTTTGTTTCTTACAAGACCATGTAATGGGTCTTAAACCAAGAGTGAATACATAACCTGCAATAGACTTTCGATCATCAGGGTCACTAGCCGAATCAGAATCAGTGAAACCAATCAATAATGGAGATTCTCCTACACTGTAATTAATCTTTAAATGAACCATACCTCAAATATATCGAAGTATTATTTTAGTTGTTTTCCAGTGACTTTCATGAGGTTTCTACATAAAGCGAGCAACAAGCCCAACAACAAAGGAATGGTCAGGACGAGTATGGGTTAGATACAAAAGTTTACCAACAAGTTGATGGTATAAGGTAGCATCAATTTCAGGGGAAGTACAAGTGACTGAAATATTGACTCCAAAATAAAAGGGAGAAGGGGTTGGCTTACATTCTTCCATGTGAAATTGGCGTAGAAGATCACATGCATACTTGGACTGAGAAAGGGTAGTACCCTATTTAGATTGCGAGACTTGAAGAGCAAGGAAATAATGCAAGTCTCCCAAGTTTGTCATTTCAAACTTCTTTTTTAGGCTAGACTTCACATGGTTTATATGGTTGGGATCACTACCACTAAGTATAATATCATCAACATAGAGAACAAGGATGACTAAGGATTTACCCACTTTCTCGGTGTAGACATTGTTGTTGGAATGACATCTAGAAAAGCGATCATCTAAGAGAAATCTATCCATCTTGGGATACCAAGCCAGAGGGGCTTGTTTGAGACAATAGAGATAATTCCTAAGGTGAAAAACAAGGCTAGAGTTGTTTTGGATATAGTCAAGGGGTTGTTCCATGTATATTTCTTCATGGAATTCCCCATGTAAGAAGGTAGATTTAACATCCATCTGATGGACTTCCCATTTAAAGGAGGAAGCAAGGGAAAGAACAAGGTAGATAGAATTCATTTTGGAAACAAGGGAGAAGGTTTCAGTATAGTAAATGGCTTCAAGTTGTGAAAATACTTTAGCAACAAGACAAGATTTATGTTTATACACTTTTCCATCTGGTCCAAATTTTTTTCTATAAACCCATTTACATCTGAAAAGTTTTATTCCCTTTGGAAGAGGAATAAGATCCTAAGTATTGTTTTCCAATAAGGAATGATATTCTTCATTCATAGCTGCATCCTAATCAGGATGACCTGAAGCTTCTTCAAAGGTGTCTGGATCGGGATTTTCTAGAACTTGAGCCAATAAGGAAGAGGCTCTGTCGAACTGAGAATGTGTACGACGTTGATATGTAGGGTCGCCTACAAAAGAACCTGCTACATCCTAAGTAGGGCAGACCCAAATTGGAAGTTGTGGATTTGAAGGAAGATCCTGAGGAGGTGGGGGGGGGGGATTTTCTTCCTCCTTGTCATCATCTGAACTAGAATTAATGTTGTCAAAAGTAGAAGAGATAGAGAGAGGTGGCACATATGTTGAATCAGGCTCGCAGGCCAAAGGTGGCACACTCGCCAAACTAGGCTTGCAAACCGATATATTTTCATCAAATTTTACATCTCCTATAATGATTAAATTTTTGGATTTGGGTTGAAGAAGTCTATATCCTTTGACATCTTCAGAATATCCAACAAAAATGCATTTTTCACTCTTAGGTTCTAAGGCTTATGTTTCTCATTTGGAATATGGGCCCAAGATTCACTTCCAAAAAAACGAAAGTGACTTACATCTCATTTGATTGAGCTCTAGGCTTCTTCTGGAGTGATATTCCTTAAAACCTTAGTAGGAGTGCGATTTACTATGTAATTTTCACATTTAATTGCTTCTGCCCAAAAATTAAGGCTAAGTCCTTTAGATTGAAGCATACAATTAGCCATTTCTTTTATAGTGTCATTCTTCCTTTCAGCTACACCATTTTTTTGTGGAGTATACGGAATAGTATGTTGCAATTGAATGCCATGATCAGTGTAAAAGTTGATAAAAATTTTGTTAACATATTCTCCTCCATTGTTAGATCTTAACTTAATAATTTGATGTCCAGATTGTTTCTCAACAAAGGCATTAAAGGCCAAGAACATGTTAAAAACTTCACTCTTGTGTTTTAAGAAGTATAACCAAGTGCGTCTGGAAAAATCATCAATGAAAGTTGCGAAGTACTTGTAGCTAGAGAAAGAAACAACTGGAAGTGGACCACATAAATCATTGTGCACAAGCTGCAAAGGGGATGAAGCACGCCAAAAGGCGCATTTGTCAAAAATGTCCTAATGATGTTTTTCGAGTACACAACTGGAACAAACACCATCTCAGCAAGATACCATAGGAAGACCTATCACCATATTTTCTTTACATAGAGTTTGAAGAGAGCGGTAGGTTAAGTGACAAAATCGCCCATGCCAAAGTTTGCTCACTTCATCATTATGAGAAAAAAAAATGGAGGGAAGACATGATGACCAAAATTTTTGAAACTTATACAACCTTGTGGAATCATTAACAATTCCAGTAGCTAAAATATGTCTAGGATCTCTTATATCCTTAATTTCAACATCATGAGGTGAGAATTATACGATTTTCCCTTCACCTGAATGAGTTATCTGATAAACATATAGAAGGTTGCAGGACAAGGTCGAAACACATAATATATCATTAAAATGACCTTTATCTAGATGAATATTTCCATACCCTATAACACTAAGAGATTTATCATCACTAACATAAATATTTTTGGTGTTACAATCATTTAAAGAAGAAAACATGGCTTTATTTTTGGTCATGTGGTAAGAGGATCCAGAATCAATGAGCCACTCATGAGAATGATAAGAAGAAGATACATTCAATGCATAACTAGATCTTGATGCTTGACAACCACATGGAGAAAGTGCCATTCCCGAAGATGAAGTTGAAGAGTTCTCCAAATGGATGTTGTGCTTCTTCATCGCTGCTTCCAAGGCTTCCATATTCTTAAAAAAATTTGACTTTACGCGTCCATCACGATTACAAAAGTTGCAATTTATATATGTCTTCTTCCCTTTGTTTTTATTTTCCTTATCAGTTTGTTGAGGCGGTTTTTCATTTTGTGGCTGAAATTTCTTAAGACCCTTGTTTGGTTTAGGAACATTATTTTTAGGATGCTACTTCTTAGGATTCTTTGCATATGGCTTTTGTTGGGCTTCTAAGGCTTTCTTAGAAGAGTTTCCAGTATTAATAAGACCAAGGTGTAAGAGTTTTTCTTGTTCTCTTATCAAAGAATCGCAAAAGGCATCAAAAGAGGAGGACTTGTAGGTTGTTTCTTGAGAAATGAGGGCTTCTCTAGTGGAATGGAAGGTGGAAAAAAGTATAGAGTATGCGGGGCCTAGCTTAGCAAGAATGGAATAGATAAGACTACCATCTTCCTTTTTGACCTTACAACCTTCTAAAAGAAGTCTAAGGGTCTTGAATTTTGACAAAAAATCTTCAATAGTGGAGAAATTATTGGGGTCCAAAGAAAGAAACTCATTTTCAAGATGGTGGCCTTTGATTTCATTTTTAATGCCAAAAACAATATTTAGTTTTTTCATAGCTTCAACAGGGGAGGAAACTTCTTAGATATGAAATCTAAGATCTTGAGCAATGGACGTTCCTATCAACCCTTGTGCTTGATCTTGTTTATTTTCCCATTTATCCGTTTTATCTGCATCGGTAGGTTTACATTCTTTCCCTAAGTATGTTCTATAAATCCCTTTACTTGTAAGTAAGTCTACCATGTAGGATAGCCATTGGAAATAATTGGTGTTGTTAAGAATAACCGGACACCATTTTTAAAAACTGAAGCTAAAAAGGTTTAAAATAACTTCTCCAATGGAAAGATTTCAAAAAATTAGGCCGGTTAAAAAAAATGGCTCTAAAAACGGCTTCTGAATTAAGAAGTTAAGCCTTTTTGAAGAAAATGTGTAGTAGATGTCGAGTAGTTATGTGATAGGTTGAAAGTTGATGATGAAGTTGTATTTAAAAAAAAAATCCTCCCCCCCCCCCTCCCCCCTCCATTTTCCAAACTTAATATAATAAGCTCATTTTTAAAAAATACTACTTTATGTGACCCACTTTTATAAATAAGTGAGTCACTTTTACAATGTTTCTTTTACATGTGCTTTTTAAATAAAACCATTTAAAAAAAACAACTTGCCAAAAATCTTTTTAAGAAAAAGTAATAAAACCCTTTTTTTTTAAAGGCTGTTGAAAAGTCAACAAGAAATATGTGTCTAATTTAATTTTCCCTTAATTAAATTAGACAATAAAATGTAATCTTATCTCATAATCACTTGTAATAGTTAACCGAGTGTGATAAAATCAGTTAGCTCATGAATTTCGAGTTCAGGGTGGTTAGTGAGGCATGCATAGTGATCCTATTAGTTATTGAATCCAGGTTGAAGTTAGTGCATTGTTTCAATGCATGAGAAATCAGTTAAATCAATTAATTGAGTTAAAATCAATTTAACTAGTTGTAATTGTTTGTTGCACTAGTGAGAGGTCAAGTGAATTAAATCAGATTTAATTCACATGCAGTGATTTGTCATGTAATTGATGATTTACTGTTAATATTTGCATGCATGTCAGTTCCAGTGGAGACCCAGTTGAGACAAAGGTTAAAAGGATGTTAACTATCAGTTGTATTATTAGTAGGTTGCCTGCATGCAGTAAAACACCCATAGTATTTCCCATGATCATTGCTCAATTTTGGAAGGATGAATTTCCTAAAGAATAGGGATTGCATTCCACATGAATTGCGCATGAAAGGAAAGCTGAGTAGAGGCTGAAAATTGGCTAAGTGTTGGTTGATTTTGTCCGGATTAGTGTGAGACAGTTATGAGAGTGCAGGAGACTCTTGTGAGAAGAGTGCATTGTAATTGTTTCATGAATACTTGATGAATGTAAAATAGACGATAGAGGGGTTTTGAGCAGCAAGATTTCCCCAGGAAAATATCTATGTTGTGGTTTGATTTGTTTGTTTCTTTACTTGTTGTGATTGGCGATTCTGTTTATTTTCTGCAATTGATTTGTAGAAGGATTCAGTATGCTACTTTAGCATATCACATGATTGGATTGAATCCATTGATATACATATTTTTTGTATAATTTCTACATGGTATTAGAGCGCAGGAAATCACTATAGTGGAGAAGAAATTGAGCTTGTGCTGAATAACATTCAAATTTGCAAAAGTATTCTTTGGTGCAACGGGTGGATCAAGATCAAGATGGATTTAAATGGCTTGAGATTGGAATATGCACTTGAGGGAAGTTCCAATTATAATGCATGGAAAGACAGGATGGAGGAAATTCTGGAGGACAAGAGGTTGAAATAATTCATTGATAATGACATTCCCAAATCCACTGCAGCAGATGCCGCTCTTCTTGATGCCTGGAAAAAGAAGGTTGCAAAGGTGAGGAGTATATTATTGGAGGGAGTACGAGACAACATTGTCCCAAGTCTCCAAGATAGAGTGATTCCATATGAAATTTGATAGGCTTTGACAGATTAGTTTTAGTATAGCAATGACCACAGAAAATTGGCACTGAAGGACAAGCTCAGAAAAATCAAAATGGAGAAAGGCGACACTATTCCAAAATATTTAACCAAGTTTTTCCAATGTTGAGATGAGCTTGGGAGCATCAAAATTACTATAGAAGATGATGACTTGGTGAGCCTAGCTCTTCTAGGCCTTCCCAAGAGTTGGCATAGCTATTAGGACTCTGTCAATGGGAGGGAGAAGCTTCCAGATTGGGAGTGACTTTGGTCAGATTTGGTGCAAGAATAATTCAAGCAGAATACCAGGGATGGATTCTCATCTAGGATAGATGATGAGGAAAATTGTGCCTTGGATGGTAAGGCAAAGAAGGGGAAGGGAAAGAAATCCTATTCCAAATATGAGACCGACAAAGAAGGCAAGAAGCTTGACATGTCCAGAGTGAAAGGTTTTCATTGTCACGAGCATGGACATTATGCCACTAATTGTCCACAGAAGAAGAAGAATAAGAAGGCTTATGGATCTACATCTGGTGAGGCTTTGGCCTCAAAATTTGAGTTGGAATTCTCGCTCATCGCATGCATGGTGTCAAGTGCGATGGGATCAATGTGGTACTTGGATAGTGGTGCATCTTTCCACATGAAAAGAGACAAAGAAATTTTTATTAGCTTTGAGGATAAGGATCTCCATATGCATATCGAAATGGGTGATGATGGGAGGTACAACGCTACCAGGATTGGTACAGTTACTTTCCAGAGAAATTTAGGTAAACCCTTCTTATTAGAAGATGTAATGCATGTACCAGGCTTGAAAAATAATTTAGTTCCAGTTGCAATGTTGTAGGATAGAGGTTATGATGTGGTTTTTAGTCAAAGGGAAAGATTTCCTTCAACACAAATCCATAGGACAAGCCAATAATATTGGGATTGGTGTGAAGAATCTCTAATAAATTGATGTAGATGGCTGTGCAGCATTGATGGGTAAGGCAGAAAAAGTGGTGAGGTAGAATGAGGGTGAGTTATGGCACAGGAGATTGGGCCATCTACACCATGGTCCCTTGAAGGTCATGCAACAAATTTCTATGGGGCTTCCAAAGGGTACTCTTGTGCAGATAGACATATGCAAGGGATGTACCATGGGGAAGTATGAAAAGGCCACTTTTCACGAGAAGGATAACCAAGTAGTGGAAATACTTGAGAGATTTCACTCAGACGTTTGTGGACCATTCTCTATAGATTCGAAAAAAAATCATAGGTATTATGTGATCTTTCTTGATGATTTTTCAAGAAAGTGTTGGATCTACTTCATGTAGAAGAAAGATCAGATGTTCTCAAAATTTTGTGAGTTCAAAGAACTGGTTGAGAAAGACACAGGGAAGCATGTGAAGGCTCTTAGGAGCAACAATGGTGATGAGTACATATCCAATGAATTCTAGAAATTTTTTAGCAAAGAAGGAATTCAGAGAGAATTGATTGCGCCTCATAAACTACAACAGAATGGGATCGTAGAAAGAAAGAATAGAACAATTGTGGGTGTGGTATGAGCAATGTTGCATGATTAGTGCCTACCATTGCATTTGTGGGTGAAAGCATGCAAACACAACGGTATTTGTGCAAAATTGTAGTCCTCATCGGATACTTGGCATGAGTACACCAGAAGATGCTTTTTCTGGTAAGAAACTTGATGTTTCATATTTTAAAATTTTTGGCTCATCTGTCTATTTCCATGTGACCAAATATTCCAGGAAGAAGCTAGAATCAACAATTGAGATTGGGATATTTGTGGGGTAACCTAATACTCCCCACAACTGTCGGGTGTATTTTCCAAATAATAGGATGATTGTTGTGAGACAAGATATAAAATTTGATGAGGAGAAAGCCATGCAATTTTCCATTGAGAGGGATCTTGATTTTCATGTAGATGAGGAACTGTTGGTTCCAAAGGATGAACCTCAAGATGTGGAGCAACCACATGCGGAGGATCATGGAATGGCAGAAAATACTCATGCAGAGCCATCCACCATACATTGTAGAAGGCACACCACAGAAGCTGATAGATTGAGACTTGATGTGGCAGAACATGTAGGAGCACCTACTTCATTGCACAGACAAAGATAGTCTCCAGACATGTTTATAGGATACATGGCTCTTATGAGCAAGTGTATTGTCACAGAACCATTATATTTTGGGGAAGCACTGGAACAACCAATTTGGGTTGATGCCATGGTTAAGGAGTATGACTCCATCGTCAAGAACAGTGCATGGGAAGTTATCCCAAGACCAGTCGGGAAATCAGTGGTTGGATCTAGATGGATATATAAGGTGAAGCAAGCAACAGATGGTAGTGTGGAGAAGTACAAGGCTAGATTTTTAGCCTTGGGATTCTCACAAGTTGAGGGGATTGACTATGAGGAGAATTTTTCACCAGTTGCGAGGTACTCATCGATTAGATCTATCTGTGCACTCTCAGTGCAGATGGGGTGGCAGATACATCAAATGGATGTGAAAAATGTGTTTCTCAATGGATTTATTGAGGAAGAAGTGTACATAGAGCAGCCAGAAGGTTTTGAGACCTTTGACAATGAGTCACATGTGTGCAGACTCAAGGGAGCACTATATGGGCTGAAGCAAGCACCTTGTGCTGGTACACTAGGATTGACGGCTATTTCATTGAGCTGGGCTTCACGAAAATTGAAGATGATGCGGACCTGTACCAGATTGTGGTTGATGGTAAGCTCTTTATTATCGTACTTTATGTTGATGATCTAATTTTGATAGGTGATGAGAAGATCATAATTTCTTGCAAGGAGGATCTTGAAAGAGAGTTCGATATGAAGGACATGGGACTCCTTCACTATTTCCTTGGTTTGGAAATATGGCAGTGGGATGGTGAGCTATTTGTTTCTCAAGGAAAGTATGTTAAAGAGATTCTGAGTAAGTTTCACATGGAGAGCTGTAAACCCATGGAGACTCCTCTTCTATAAAACTAGAGGAAGGAGGATGCTACTTCAGGTCAGGTAGTGGATGCTATTGTTTACAAGCAGCTTGTGGGTTCACTAATGTACTTGGTGAACACCAGACCAGACATTTGCTACGCAATTAACCAACTGATTCAACCTATGGTTAAGCCGACCAAGCTATTTTGGAAGGCGGGGAAGCATGTCTTGAGATATCTCAAGGGCACTACATAGTATGGATTATGGTGCAAAAGGACTGAGGGAGTGAATCTTCAAGGCTTCACTGATGCAGATTGGGCAGGCAGTCCATCAAACAGAAAGAGAACATCAGGAGGGATCTTCAGCATAAGATCGAAAATAGTTTCTTGGTACAATAGGAAGCAGATATCTTTGGCACTTAGTTCAGCCGAGGTAGAGTACATGGCATCCAGCTAGGTTGCATGTGAGGCCATCTGGATGAGGAAGATTCTGGTTGGTTTTTTTAGTCATCAGATGGATGCGACGGTGATACATTGTGATAAACAAGGTTGCATTAAACTCTTCGTTAATCCAATATTCCATGATAGGTCCAAGAATATAGACATCTCATACCACCATCTCAGAGATTGTGTTCAGAAGCGCATTATGTTACTTCAGTACATTCCCACGGAAGATCGGGATGTAGATATTCTGAGGAAGGTGCTGACTAGGAGAAAATTCGAATACCATAGAGGCAGGATCATGGTAGCTGATAATCCTTTTCGTGTTGAGCGGAAGTGTTGAAAGGTCAAAAAGAAATGTGTGTCTAATTTAATTTTCCCTTAATTAAATTGGACGATAAAATGTAATTTTATCTCATAATCACTTGTAATAGTTAAATAATTGTGATAAACTCATTTATCTCATGAATTTCGAGTTGAGGGTGGTTGGTGAGACATGGAGAGTGAATCTATTATTTATTGAGTCCAAGTTACAGTTAGTGCATTAGTTTAATGCATGGGAAATCAGTTAACTCAATTAATTGAGTTAAAATCAATTTAACTATTTGTAACGGTTTGTTGCACTAGTGAGAGGACAAGTGAATTAAATCAGATTTAATTCACATGCAATGATATGTCATGTAACTAATGATTTACTATTAATAGTTGCATGCATGTCAGTTTTGTTAATGTCCCATGATTTAGCATATTGGTATACCAAATGCACAGGGTAACATTAGACCAAGGTTTCTTGATACTGTGGATAATCCGGGAAGCTCTTCAGAATATGATAACCACAGGAAATTAAAAACCAAAAAATCAGACCAGTATTTGGAATCCTAGGACCTAGCCTTCCTGGACTCAGAGAGGGCTCTCTCTGTTGTATGCAAAGGATGTGAATTTTTTTTTCTTTTAGGGTTTTGATTTTAGGCTAGTTATTAAGTGTAGGGTTTGTTGTTTGTTTTGGTTGGGTAAGATGAATAGGTAGAATAGGTGGAGTGATAGGTCTTCAAATAATTGGGCTATGGATTCAATGAAAGTCATGGATATCTCAACAATGAGTCAGAGTTCATCACAGGGAAAATCTAGTATGGTCAATGGATCCTTTAAGGTTATGTGTGAAGTGAAATGAACATTAAGTTGGGGAAAACAAGGTAGGGCAAAGGGCAGTTAAGAATCCTTTGTCAAATACCCATAAACAAGAAGGTCTAAAACACCATTAACATCAAGAAGAAATCAATAGACAGGGAAAAGCAATAACTCTTTGATCCAACTTAAGTAAATAAGCACTCTAGAATAACAATTCCAATGAGATATAGAAGGAGAGAAACTCATTTAACTTCTAGTGATTTCACCTTCAAGCTTTAGAAACCATTTAAGATCACAAAATAAATTTGATCAACAAAGAGGGAACTCCTAAACATTATTGATCAAGCTACCAAGAATTTTGAGAAAAACTGATAGGCATGGACAAAGGGAAAGATCAGAACAAGACCTCTTTGGCTTAACCTAACAAGTAATACTTCAAAGAGAGGCTTCAAAACAGAGTTTAAATAGCATCAAATAAGAAGGGCTTGCCATGAAACATATTTGGAAACTAGAATTTAATCCATTGATGAAACAAACAAGCATAGGGGGTCTAAGGAGCAATCAAGAATTCCTTAAAATGTCCTAGCAGAGGAAAACATCAAGGCACTAGAAGGAAGGAAGGACTAAGGTGATTCAAACAACATTTCTTAGCTTATAATTTTCTGTTCTACTGCATATAGAAGGATGAAACATAATGATAAACAAGAAAACATGAACAAATCAGAGGCACATCACCATTAAACCAAGTTCAGGGATCCTGCAAACAAGCTTCTCCATCATCAATCAAAGCAAGCCATTCATAAACTCCACAACACCAATTTCTTCTCCAAGCTCATAAAAACCATGTATTTCTCTTAAAGCTCATCAAATACCAACATTTACAATGAAGACCTCATGCTCTATTTAACTTAGCAAAGGAGGGAAAAAACCCTAGATAGGGTTGGAAAATGTCAAAATCACTCATAAATGTCATAAATTCCCAGGAGACCATGCAAGGCCCAAGGCACAAAATATCCCATGAAATAAATGCCAAAATAACTTCTAGCACCTAATTCTAGAGTGATTTTCCTTAAGAAACACTAAAATATGATTTTACAATAAATGAGTGTGTTTTGTTGACTTTTGGCCAAAAACACACTAAACAGTCCATTTGTGCAGCGCCACCTCAGGCAAAAAATAGGCACTTTTGCAACCAAGTTTTGGACCCCTTCCTAATTAGGAGATCATGTCCAAGTTCAAAAAATGCTCAAAAATTAAAGTGCTTAGAAGTTGTTGCAATTTGAATGAACAAAAATATCTCATCGCTGTGATTCTGGAGCCGCAAACAGTTCTCAAATCCGAGGTCGTATGCAGAAGTTATTGAGGCTTGAAATCATCTAGTAAACTCCAAAAATGAGTTGACCAAGTTTGACTTTTCAAATTTGTAAAAAATTAAAAAAAGAATATTCTCTGGAATATTCCATATGTGAGAATCATATTTCGACATTTGGCAAGGTTTTATTCGTTGATGGTTTGACTTGTTAATTTTTAAGCCAATCACAGGCTGCCACGTGGCAGGGCCGGAGGCCGCCACGTAGCCCTAGGCTAAAGAGAATTTGGCTAAGTAAAAAATTTTGCAACTTACAAGGTTCAAACCGGCGACCTGCCCGCCGGAGCCCAAAGGCCCGACCAACTCCGCTGTATGTGTTTCTTAACATCAAAGGGAGATAGCTTTGTTATATTGTTTAAATGTTATTTCGGTAGAGAGAAAAGGGGCTAGCCCAGATATCATATGACCTAGCCGCTGGGAACCAAGAGCTCTTATGACTGCGGTGGAAACGGTTAGCATAAACCATAAATGTGACCACTCTTACAATTTAATGTTGCGGTGCGGTTAGCATATTACCCCGCGGTTAGTGTGGGGGTGGTCACATGCCACCCGACCTAACATTAAATATTACAGTTGCGGTTCTGATAGTTTGGGGAGGAGCACGCCAAAGATGGCGGACTCAACCAATTTGGTTTGTAACTAGTAGTTCCTCCACTTTTAGTGGGGTTTTGGGGGGACATTGGGAAATTTTCTTAGAGAAGCCATAACTTCCTCATTATTGAACCAAATTGAATGCAAAAATAGTCAATTTTGGGTTTTTTAAACATTCTGAGAAGTTTGGCATAGGTTTCAGGTCAAACAGAGGTCATATTTAGTAGTTTTATCTTCGAGGAAGATCGAGGAGCCATCAGGGCCATCATGGAGAAGGCAGTGTATCGGGATTTCTTTATCTGTTTTATGTAAATGAATAGTTATCTCTTGCTATTTCATACCTTCTGAAGCTGATTTTACAGATATTTTTTCCTATTAAGCCTTATTTTCACTTGTACTTACATTTTGAGCAAATTAATACAAGAGGGACATGCCATTGGGAGCTGGACCAACAGATGTAGCCCAGGAGGGGTAAACTGCTTCAACAATTTGCTGAGTAATGTGTTTTTCGAATTTTATTTCTCTGTTATTTACTGTTGTATAATGATAAACAGATAAAATGCTTAATCAATCCTCACACAATAATATGTTTAACAAAGCCAGAACTATTTTTTTAACCTACAAATTAAGGAGAACCTTATGCACACATTATTATTACTATTTGGATACTTACCACAGCATAACTAATACAATCCATTCAGATCAATTTGTTATCAGAGCTCAGGTTGAGCATTAGTTTAAGCTAGAGTATTTTCTCTATTTAACATTTGTGCAAAAGGATTTGTTTAATAGTTTGCATAACGAATCTTGAAAGCTGTGCAGAGCGAGGTTGGTCGCTTTATTGACAAAGAAAGCTATTGCTTGTATTATTGGAAAGATGTTAAAATAGTGTAAAAGATTGACTGTTTTACTGTTTGTAAACTAACTATTGTTTGAGTTTGCTAGAGGTGAATGGATAGCTATTGATAACTAAGTCCTCGAGAGGAAAAAAAGGAAGAAAGGGTTGAAGGCTTCTTCCTTACCCCAAAGTACCTCAAGGTCACCCTTGGAATACAAACCCTCTTGACGATTGTTTTTTGTTTGGCTGTTTGAATAAGAGTTTGTCTCTACAGCTATTTGGTTTAAAAAATCTTGTCATTTATTTAGAAAGCTTTGTGAGTTTTTTTGAAGCTCCTTTTGTTCATTGAAATCATAATGACAAATTCTACAAGTGACGTTTCCTCCTTCACAAGATTCTTCGATGAAGATATGAAGCGTGACTTTATTATATTGAAGGACATGGTGCAGATTCTGTTTGAAGATAGAAGAGAAAGCACTAAAATTCACGAGAAATTGTTTGCCATGAAGGAAGAGGAAGAAATTCTTCAAAGATTGCATGATATGGAGATGTAGCTCCATCAAGCTCAAGAATCTTTGACCAGGAACATGCATGAGGAAGAGGTAATCCATTCTAATTTGTCTTCAGTTTCCTCATTAGAAAGATGTGTTGGTTCTTTAGAAAAGCACATGAGAGGTATAGGATCAAAGTTAATAATTAAAATGGGCTATGAAGGCAAGGGTTTAGGCAAGCATGCATAAGGCATGGTTGATCCTATTTTGGTTGAGGAATGACCCAAGAATCATGGTCTTGGTTATGTGCAGTTTAATGGCGCAGACCTCAAAGCCATGAAGGCATGTGAGGCCACTTCAAAGAGAACCTTTGTTCCAAGTTCTAAGATGCAAGAATTTCAAATTTGTTTCCAATATGATTGCCATTGTTTTAAGCCTTTGTTGCAGCAAGATGATGGTAGACATGCAGCTTATGGCAAGCATGCGAGTTCAGACAGTTTTCAAGACAAGAATGATGATGTTAGTCTATAAATGAAAGTTGGAGCCTCTACTAGTTCATCTCATCATGTATGCAAAAAGGATGAACATGCAAAGCAACACAAGAGGTATAAATCTTCCCATGATCAATTTGATTGTGTTTCTGCAAGGCATCACAATTCTGCATGTATAAAAGGAAGAGAAAGTTGTTGTACATATTGTGGTCAGTTTAACCATGATGTTTCGAGATGCTGGATGAGGAAGAAGGCATACAGGAAGTAGATGAAGCAAAGGCAACTTTCAAAGAAAGTGCTTAAGATTTGCACATATTGCCAGAAGAGGGGACATGTTGTCTCCCATTGTTGGAATTTGCAACCAACTAGTCGTCCCAAACACATGCAACAAGAGGACAGAAATATTGACGCAAGTGGAACCAAGGATTCCATTATTGATGTGAGAATGGATGTTTCACATGAAGAAGAGTTGCAGCAGAAAAATTTGCCATGGAAGTGGCTTGGTAAGAAATGGATGGACTTCTTAACACAATAAGACATACTCATTTTGTACATATGAAAATTTCAGTTGTATGCATGTATTTTATGCTATAATCTCATGTTTGTTTGAGCCACCTTGGATCATTTCTCAAGGTAGCGATGTTCAACTACCTTCTGCAAATTTCTCGCCAGAAATTTTCTGAGTGAGTGCAAGAAAGACAATTCTTGATAGGAGGACAAACACATCCAGGAAGGAAAGTGTCAATTGCTTTCTAGTTGTAGTTCAAAGACACTAGCTGTGTAGTCAATTTAGCGTCCTAAATTGCTAACATAAATTATCAACCAGGGCTAGTAAACTGATGAAGTGTGGTGCACTATATGTGCTTAAGTGACCTCTTCCTTACTTCGTTGTATGTGTTTTTCTTATTTTTTTTGGCAACAGAACATTCTAATCCATGGATATCCTAGCTTGCAAATGAACATGAAATGTAACTCAAGACATTACAACTTAATCTGATTCATTTAGTTCGAGATTTGTTGGAAGAGCTTGTGAAAAAGATTAATTTTAATGCAATGAGGATCTTCTATCAAACTTAAAAATGAAATGAAATGACAGAGCTGAACTAAATGTAATCTACCTACGGAGTGCTCTAACTAAATTAACATGCAACTAGTCTATGGAATTCTACAGCCCATCTTGTTCATGATGAATGATATTTTGGAAGAGTTTGTAAAACAGTCCTGGCTGTATTGTCCAATGCAATTGAACATAAACTGAAATCAAATACAATTAAAATCTAAGACACCACAGTTATTTCTTACTCATTGTTATGATATTTTGGAAGAGCTTGTAAGAGTAAGACTAGCTATGCCACTTAGTGTAAACAAAAATTCAAAAGCAAATGCAACTAAAATCTAAGACACCACAGCTATCTCTTATTCGTTGTTCATGATGTTTTGGAAGAGTTTGTTTGAGTAAGACCGGCTGTGACACTTAGTGTAAACAAGAAACTAAAACCTACAATACCACAGTTATGACTTATTCATCATGATTATATTTTGGAAGAGTTTATTAGAGTAAGTCTAACTGTGATAATTAACGAAAGGAATTGCAACAAAAATCTACAACACTACAGCTATGCCTTATTCATCGTAATGATATTTTGGAAGAGTTTATTAGAGTAAGTATAGCTGTAATGACTAATGAAATCAACTATCTTTTAATCTAATTGCAAAACAGGAAATGCTAATTAACTCAACATAATACAACCAAATCTCTTTCATCTAATATTGATATGTTGGAAGAGCGTTTAAGAAAAAGAATGGTTGTAAGATAATGAGGATCTTTTAATCTAAAAAAACTAAAGTGCTGGTAACTCAAGATGTCACAATTAAATCCATTTCATGAATAAAGATATGTTGGAAGAGCTTTTAAGAAAGGATTAACTATAACATCATGAGGATCTGTTAGTTAAACAAATAATGCAAGACATGAATTAAAAGCTAACAACACATAATTAAAAGCTACTTATCTAGAAAGCATGTAGAAGCCTCCTTGGATAGCAGGGGCCCTCTGCTACCAATTTGGTGTAATCCTTAGCTCCTTGAAGATGAGATCACAATAGCATCAAAGAACTAAGCTTCTTTATTCAAAAACTCATAAATCTACATCCCATTCCATCTTAAGCTTTGTTACAAAAGACTCTCTCTAATCCTCTCTCTTCTTCTCCTAATTTTTCATTACCCATGATAGGAAAAAGCTTCTCCTATTTATACAAAATATGAGAAGTTATCTCATTAATGGGAGTCCATGAATCTCTCCCTCCAACTCTAGAGTTACAATCAAAATAGGAAATGATAAGACACATGTCTTTCTAGAATTTCAACACAACTAAGAAATGAGACACATATCCTCTTAGAGTTTCAATACAACAAGGAAATGAGACATATGTCCTCATGATCCCATGATCTTCTCCAACCAAATTCGAATTTGGCCTTAGAGTGCCACATAATGGTCTTCTAGAAGTCTCCTTTTGCCCTACACATGTCAACAATCTCAACCCACTTGTTAGGTATAAGCATATGCACATTATTTTCTAATTTTTAACCACAAATTCACTTTAAAAGGCTAAGAATTAATAAAGTTTGGAAAAACATAAATGTGGCCCAATGATAATGAAAGTGGGATGAATGTAGTGACATAGTAGTGAAATGGAGGTGAAATGGAGGTGATATAATGGACATAATAGTGAAAGTGTAATGGAAATGAATGACATTTTCAAGACCCAACACTAGTCATGCAAGGCAAGTGTTTGTAGGCTAAAGAGAAGAGGGTGTTGTACTCTCATTTACTGTACAGATTAGTATATTAGGCTTTTGGGGTCCAAAAGCTTCCCAGTGGGGAGGTGTGCTTAGGAGATCATGTCAAGGTTCAAAAAATGCTCAAAAATGAAAATGTTCAGAAGTTGTTTCAATCTGAACAATCAGAAAGGTCTCATCGATGCGATTCTAGTGCCGCAAATGGTTCTCAAAACCAAGGTTGTATGCAGAAGTTATTGAGGTTTGAAATCATCTAGTAAAATCCAAAAATGAGTTGACCAAGTTTGACTTTTCAAATTTGGAAAAAATTAAAAAAGAATATTCTCTGGAATATTCTATATGGGAAAATAATACTTCGATTTGGCTAAGTAAATTTTTTTACAACTTACAAGGTTTGAACCAATGACCTACCCGCCCGAGCCCAAAGGCCCGACCAACTCCGCTATATGTGTTTCTTAACATCAAAGGGAGACGGCTCTGTTATATTGTTTAAACGTTATTTCAGTGGAGAGAAAAGGGGCTAGCCCGAATATCATATGACCTATCCACTGGGAAGCAAGAGCTCTTATGACTACAGCGGAAACAGTTAGCACAAACCATAAATGTGACCACTCTTACAATTTAATGCGGTGGTGTGGTTAGCATATTACCCGACGGTTAGTGTGGGGGTGGTCACATGCCACCCTGCCTAACATTAAATATTAGAGTTGCGGTTCCGACAGTTTAGGGAGGAGCGCACCAAAGATGGCGGACTCAACCAATTTGGTTTGTAACTAGCAGTTCCTCCACTTTTAGTGGGGTTTTGGGGGGACATTGGGCAGTTTTCTTAAAGTCATAACTTCCTCATTATTGAACCAAATTGAGTGCAAAAATAGTCAATTTTGGGTCTTTTCGACATTCTGAGCAGTTTGGCATAGGTTTCAGGTCAAAGAAAGGTCATATTCAGCAGTTTTAGCTTCGAGGAAGATCAAGGATCCATCAGGGCCATCATGGAGAAGGCAGTGTATTGGGCTTTCTTTATCTGTTTTATGTAAATGAATAGTTATCTCTAGCTATTTCATACCTTCTAAAGCTGATTTTACAAAGAGTTTTTCCTATTGAGGCTTATTTTCACTTGTACTTTCATTTTGAGAAAATTAATACAAGAGGGACATGCCATTGGGAGCTAGACTAGCAGATGTAGCCCAGGAGGGGTGAACTGCTTCAACAATTTGCTGAGTAATGTGCTTTGTGAAGTTTATTTATCTGTTCTTTATTGTTGTATAATGATAAACAGATAAAATACTTAATCAATCCTCACACAATAATCTATTTAACAAAGCCAAAAATATTTGTTTAACTTGCAAATTAAGGAGAACCTTATGCACACATTGTTATTGTTGTTTGGTTACTTAGCACAACATAACTAATACAATCCATTCAGATCACTTCCCGATGTCGGATTTGGCTCCGTGATGGCTCGTTGGAAAGCCTGATGAGTATAATTTCCAGAAATTCTTGTAGTTTTCTAATCCAGTGCCTGTAGCCTGTTAAAAATTCCAAAATCCCAACACTGCCATTAGCGCAACGCCAGGCCTGAAATAGGGGAAGAAAGGTGAAAAATGAGAGGTTTTTTTACCTTTGGAGGGGTCAAATCTGCTCCAATTTCTCTGAAACTTTGTGAGAAAAGTGTAATAGTGATGAGAAATCAAAAAATGCTGAGTTTTCCTCCTAAGGATGCTCCAGGGATTAGCGTAGCGCCAGTGGTGCTGCGCTAATAGGCCTCCAAAATCTCAAAAAAACAAAAAGTTGCCCAAATTTCTTCATAATTGGTGGAAGTCTTCTTCAAGGGGTTTGGGAGACCTATTGAGAAGATGATACCAGAAATCCAAGGTTTTCATGCCCCTTTTCCTCCTTTAGTGTTTGGACTTCAAGGAGGGCTTTCTTCAGTTTGGCACAAGCAAGTTTGTTTTTCATGGCATAGTACTTGGTCATCTTTTTTTGGAGAGCAAGACCCCTCTTTATCTTCTTGAAGTACTTGTGTTCATTCTTGTAATACTGAATGATACGTTGTGCCATCTCAAAATCCCTCTCCCATTCCCTGATTTGTGCATCTTTGCTTTGGAGCAGTAGTCTAGTGGCCACCTCCTCATCTTCATTATCACTGTCTAGGTCAATGAATTGGGGATTTTGAGTAGTTTTCCTGCTCTCCTTACGTTTCTTTCCCTTGTCCATCTTTTATTTTCCCTTGTCAAGCCTTTGAGCTGATGTAGGTGGAAAGGTCCCTTGCCTTTTGGAGGCAGCAAACACTTGCCTTGGCCCTCTTTGGTATGTGCATGCAAGAGGTGAGATGGTGATTTTGTTGGCCTCTTTGCCATGGTTGTGATCATCATTTAGAAAATGAGCCTCTCCCCCTGTTTTGTTGTCATCATGACTAGGTTTATCTTCTTTTTTTTCTACATTGGCAATATTTTCATTGTCACTGAAGGGTTGATTGTTGCCATGACATTCATGACAGTTGTCATGACTGTCATGACTATTCTCCTCTTTGATGTCTTGTCCTTCACTGTATTCCTGATCATCTGCCTCTTTGTTACTATATTTTACCTCTTCCTCACTGTGATCTGTCTCATTTGCTTCATTGTTGCCTTCAACTTCTGTGTTTTCCTTATTGTCTTCTTCTTTATCCTCTGTTTCTGCCCCCTCTTCGCTTTCATCATTGCCTTATTCTTCTTTTATGTCTTCATTACCTGTCAGGGCTTCATCATCATTTGCTGTCTCACCCTCCTCACTTTCCTCTTTTCTTTCTGCCTCTGTATCCTCTGTTTTACTGCTGATTTCCCCTCCTCCAATTCTTATTTCATCTTGACTGCCAACCTCCTCATTTTCCTCGACATCTTCTTCCATAGTGGCACTGTTTTGTTCATTGTCTTGTCCAATGTTTTCACTGTCATGCTCATTGTCCCTTTGACTATCAACCCTTTTATCTTCATCAACATCCTCTTGGTCAACACTATGTTCATCAGCATCATCCTTTTCCTCACTTTGGGTTGAATCACTTGCACCATTACCCTCACTGCCATTACTTTGTTCATAATTTCCACTATCATCCTCTCCATTTGATGCATTAAGAGAAGGGTAAGAAGGGAGGTTTCTTTGAGGTGAGGGTACTTGTGCAGACGAGGAGGGAAAATTTGGTTGATGAGGAGGCTGTGGGTTTGTGAAGACTTCATGTGCTATGAATACCTCCCAAGGTATACCCTGTTGCTCCAACTGATGTAATACCACCATCTTGATCAAGTAATGGTGAAATAAAATTTGCATTTGTTGGGAGGGATTCCTCCTCCGGATAACAGAAGACATCTTCTCAATGATCCTATAGAGATAGTAGGGTAAGTTGAGCATCTTAACCCTTGTGAAATGCATGAGGAGTCTGATATGGTAGGAGTTGAGCCTGGAGTATCTCCCTTCACAAGTGAAGTACTTCATGATAACCATCATCAAGGGTGCAAATCTATGTTTGAGGTGTGAAAAAGGGAAAACTGTCTTGTTGCCTCCTCTATACCTAGTTTTTACAAATGGCTCTAAAAGGTACTTTTCCAATTTTCCCTTCTTAAACCACTTCTCACCAACAGCAGGGATACCTGTGGCATCAAAGGTGGTAGCTACTGATATCTCAAAATCTACTCCTGCAAGGCTTGAGTGTTTGTTGTGCAAGTTGAGAATGAGAAGCCTTGTAAGCTCTGGGTGGCTTTTCACTTGTTTGACCTTCTCACAGAATTTCAAGCACCCTGCATTCTGGAAAAATGATAGGATCCTGGAAGAGGAGGTGATGGCCACTGTGCTCTAGGGCTCAACTCTTTTGAATTTTCCTCCCTTATGATGTGGTCTCAAAGGCCTTTGACCCCTTTCACTGCTACTATTGTTTTCTGCTTCTGACATGGTGATAGGAGATGCTGGTTGACAAAGTAGGGTTTGGTGGAGCAAGATGAAGATGGTGGTGAAGTCAACTTGTAGTGAATGAGTGATGTGGAGGTTAGTTCAAGGATTGAGTTGCTTTGGAGCTTAAGGGGGCTTTTCTTAAATGTGTATTGTAGCCACACTAACTTACTTTTCCTCAAATGACATTAAACTAGTTTAAGGAGGTTTAAAAACATAGGTTCACTTTGCATGTAAGACATAGGGTTTACCCACCTAGGGTTTAATCACTTCACAACCACAAAAAGACTAAAATTTACTTGAAAATTGCTTGGGGACAGGAGGGAATGTCACCTACCAGCACTTAGCTCTTCTGTAGACCCTAGAGGCAGCTTGGATGATTAATTTGAGACTGAGGGCAAGAGATTTTGTTTCTCGGAGGTCTTCTACATTAGCGCAGCACCCTACCTGCGCAGTCAATTTGGCCTATTAGCACAGCACCAGCAAGCCTGCCCATGGGTTAGCACAGCACCGGGCGCATGCAGCAGAATTGTCGGTCTTTGGGCGAGTCGGGCCCATATTTGCACAACGCCCTGGATTTGCATAGCGCCAGCCTAGATTTGCACAACGCCTTGTAAATTTGAACGGGGGAAGAGTGTATTAGCGCAGTGCCAGCCTGTATTTGCACAGCGCCAGTAGCCTTCGACCAAAAAACTTTGTTCTTCTTCTGTAAGCTCTCTTTTCTTTTTGTGATAGAAAAATGAGATGGGGAAAGACTGATAGGGCTTTTTATACCCTTTGGAAAATAAATTAAAACTTAAAAACCCACTTTACTATGTTTGCTTTTGGTGACTTTATAAATTTTGTTGATATCTCTTAACTCTTTTTTGTAGGTGATGTTGAACTTTTCCAAAGTGATTTTTCTTTGGTGAGGGTGTGGTGAAGGATGAAAAAGGTCCCTTTTTCATCTTTGAATGTCTGGGCACTGTGCAAACTGTCCTTTCTTGCACTGATAAACTGAAATTGTTTTTCTTACCCTTTTTGGCATTCTTGAGTGTAAATGACCTAAAACATGTGTTTTCACCTTCTTACTGATTGTGACAGTGACATGTTTATTTTGAAAAAGTTTAGAAAATTATACCATGTTATATATTCCCTTGGCTACTTCTGATTTCTGAAGGTACCTATAGTACATTTGCCTCTAATAACTTTGTCACTGTTTGGATTTTTACAAGATTTAGTCACCACGGCAGGGATTTCAGGGTCAGCATGATTTTCCATTTTGACACTTTACCTCATGCTTTCTTTATCTTGACCATTTTCAAGACCTTGAATGCACTTGAAAGCTTAGGTTCCTTCATACTGATACTCTTTACAATTTCTCCCTTTGGTGCAGTGAAGCAGTGTTGCCTTGAAAAACCTTAAAGGCCATCTTGAATAGACTTTGAAGGCTTTCTACTGTCATGATGGAGGTCCATCATCTTTGTTTCACCTGTCTTGCCTACTTACCCAAAATTTTAGGTTTTAGGGCTATTAGAGAAGAATAAGTAGTGTTGTCTTCTAAGTTATCTATAGCCCTTTCAAGTTCATTCATTTTTGTTCAGTTCACCTCACCTTTTTCCCTTTTTACTTATAATTTCTAAAAATCTTCAACGTGTGCTTGGTTATGTTGTTGTGCCTTCTGTCCTTGTGGCCTTTGTACTGGTTCTTTGCTTGGCAACACTGTTTTTTGATAATCAGTCTCAAAACCCTAATTCTCTTTGTGGATAGGCCTACTACCTCTCCTTTGTTGTGGCTACCCTTAGGGATGATTTACCTTCTTACCTTATCTCTTTTTCTGCTAATGACCAACTCATTCATTCCTGCAGAAATTTCTAAGATGAGTAGCTGTCTTCTGCAGAAGTTGTGCTTTGACCAAGGAGGCCTTCCTTGAAGGATTTTTTTGATCCATTTGGTAAATCATATGATGTCCTCATTTTCCTTTGATTGCAGCCTCTTGGCACAGGAAAAACAAAGATTTTTAGAATACCAAAACAAACCTATGACCTATGAAACCCTAGGTGACCTAGTGGGAGGCTCTTTGGACTTGGCCTTTGAACGAAAACTTGGTTTTGGGTCTTCAAGTATAAAAAATAGAGTTTTTGATATTTTGATGTATTGAAGATCCAAAATCCAATGTACTTCATTTATCTAAAGAGCCTACAAAGATATTTTTGAGACCACCAATGCTTGATGTATCCAAGAAACATAAGAGTGAGCAGGTTGGTTTGTTATCATAGGTGTCATGTGGGGGAAAGTAAGCAAGCCAAGAACATAGTGCTAAGGTAAATGGTGACAAAATAGAGACAAAATGAGTGGTATGAGCCCATGATGGGTCTTCTGGGACTGGTGAGCTAAGCATGACATGATGGGATAATGAAATAGTGAAACATTTATCCTAAGGATAATGAAGGCAATGAGATTTCTAGAACTCATAAAATTCATGAATTTTGTTTCTAGAAATCTAGGATAAACATTTAGTCATCTACAAAGGCAAAAATTACTGATGTCTAACAAGTTCTAGTGGAGACCCAATTGAGACAAAGGTTAAAGGGATGTTAATTATTAGTTATATTATTAGTAGGTTTCCAACATGCAGTAAAATACTCGTAGGATTTCCCATCAGCATTGCGCAGTTTTGATAGGCTGAATATCCTAAAGAATGGGGATTTCATTCCACATGAATTGTGCAAGCAAGATAGACTGAAAAGAGGCTGAAAATTAGCTAAGTGTTGGTTGATTTTGTTTGGATCAGTGTGAGACAGTTGTGAGAGTGCAGCAGACTCTTATGAGAAGAGTGCATTGTAATTTTTTCATGATTCCTTGGTGAATATATAATAGAAGATATAGGGTTTTGAGCAGCAAGCTTTCCCCAGGAAAATATTCGCGTTATGGTTTGATTTGCTTCATTCTTTACTTGTTGTGATTTGTGATCGTGTTTATTTTCCGTAATTTATTTGTAGAAGGATTCAATATCTTGGTTTAGAATATTGCATGATCGGATTGAATCCATTGATATACATAGTGTTTGCATAATTTCTACAAAGGGAACTTGCCAAAAATATTTTAAGAAAAAGTAACTTAACAAAAAACTTTTTAGAAAAAGAAGCTTGAAAAAGAGACTTGAAACCAAGACTTCTATTCTCATAAAGTAACTTTACACTAAGTGAGCTAGTAAAAAGATTATGTAATTGTTTGAAAGTGGGAAGGGTTTTTTTTTTAGTGTGCGTGATTTTTTCCTACAAAAAAAACAACCGTTCAAAAAAAAATAAAAAAATACAAGCCTTACGTCAAAACATTAGATTTCCAGTTAGTCCATCCGACAACTATATATTTTCCTCGCTATTTATGATTTCCCGAGATCGCACAAAGTTTCAGGGAAAGAGCATACGTAGCAGAAAAAAATCATCTTCCTATTTATGGTTTTCCAGATCGCACACAGTGCAGAGAAAAGAGCATACACAGAGAATAGGGTATAGATCTAGTAATAAAAGAGACTATAAACCAAAATAAATAGAGGGATTAATAAATATAACTAAAAAATATATACTTTATACCTCTAGATCTAAAATGACATAACTTGGGAAACCAGAAACCTTTTCGCATGAAACAAAAGGGGTTCCTCACTATAACAAAGGATATGAACACAATAGAGAAGTTCTCCCGGCTTGAAAATGGTCATAAATAGTAGATCTTAAAAATGACAGTCGCATGTAGTCAAATCGACTTCATATTTGGATCAACAATGAATGTGGCCCTAAAAAAAACTCTAATACCATGTAGGAACTTGTAGGGTAAGTTCCTTAGATCAAAAACCAAAGATCACTACTTAGAAACAGATATCAGATCAGTATAACAATATTTGATGTGGTTAAAACCCTCAAAGAGGGAAACAATCCATGACTTGAGCCAACGTGGCCACTTCAGGAAATTATTAACATAAAGAAATAAAATTTACATAAGCTTCTCTCATAAACAGTCACTCGGAAAAATGACCCTCCATGATCTTTAAATAGAGATCATAGACCAATCGGGTGTTAAGCCACAGATCAAGTGTCGGTAATACCGAGGAGCGAATGAACCATCAGATCACTACATATCGTGACCGTTAGATTGTAAGTTACAAAAGTACATAGTAAAGAAACACACTTTACCTAACTCTACGCTAGACCAAGTTATACTTAACTATTTCCTATGTGTCGGAATATCCTAACAGTTGGAATTTTCAAAATCATTCCCACTACAGGATCTCCTTACTACTTTGTTTTTCACATGTTCATTCAAAGTTGCAAGATTTACCTTGGAGCAATCAAACTAGATAGAAACTTTTCAGTAAGCTATGGCTATTGATTTCTTTATGTGTGGAAGCGATCAAGTTATGGAATAAACTTTTCTTGTCTTATATTTATCTCTACTTCCATGTTGTGAGGTTCTTTCATGTCATTGACTTGTCTTCTCCTAGTGGTAGACATTTAATAAATGGAAAAGTCCATAAAGGATTCTTCTTTACTCCTTTCCCCTTGGGAAAACAAGAATATGATATATCGATTACTAATAACTCTTTGTTTTATATCCATTGAGTTACTGGTATAGGGGGTGTTAATCCATCAAATGAAAATACAAAAAACCACAATTATAATATGCATATAGAGGTTTATGAAGTGGAGGAGAGTGGTTTTCAGCCTGTAATTTTATAATCACATTATGCACTTGATATGAAACAAATAAAATAGAATTTTGTCTATATTTTTTTTGAAAAATATATTTGTTAGTGGCCTTATGATTATAAACATTATACAAAGATGCTTGTGTAATATGTTTTTGAAGACATTTTCCTATGTTTAATGACAAGAGAAACTCCTAAAGTTGAAATAGATGGTGTACCCATGTCACATATGGAAAGTGTCATTCGTTTGGAAAGAAAAATAATTTACATACTATCATACTACGGCCTTCACATTTTTTATCCCTTGGTGGGTCTTGTTGCTCAAACATAGGTTGTGTTTAAAACATTTCACTTACTTGGGAAATAAAAAGGCCCTTACTAGACAATTAACGATTGCTCTTTTGATTGACACAATATGACTTGGGTGATATATGGTTTTTCAAAGATAAAGCTAATTATTTCATCATTAGAAAAGCTGACAAAAAGAAACACTAATTGGTAATATGTTGTAACTCGTTATATAGAAGTGTATAGAATAATTAATTTCATTACTATATTTTCTATGGATTGCTTTAGTTCATAATGTTTTGTTTACTTTCACTACTAAAAAGGGTGTTTCTTGACTATCTTGTCTCTTGACCATCAACAATCAAACATTTTTGTCAAAGGGATGGATATGGAATGAAATTAATTTGAAATGAAAGACATTTATAATTGAGTGAGATAAAGGATATGGATGGGCTTCAAAGAGTAGCTAGAGTTAAATATGGGGTATATTCTCTTGGTATTTTGATTTCCTTTGCATATCTTGTTGTGATAAAATAATACAAGAATAATTGTGAATAATAATGGTTAAGGGATTGTAAGAATCATTGCTATTAATGGAATCAAATGTATATCTCATAATTAGATAAGAAATGAAGCTTGCTAGGATTTAGATTTTTAGGATTGGGTGGCCATATTAAGGATAGTTTCTAGTAGGAAAACAAGGAGTATTTTCATAAAAGGTTTGAACAAATTCTATTAAAAAGATTTATTTTAATAGCGTAGGAGTTTAACAATCACATAGGAGTATTCTCAATATGCAAGAATATTTTTTCCAACTTTCCATATCATAATAATTGGTGATGGGATTTGATACTTAGATACGAAGAAAAGAAACCACAAAAAAAAAAAAAAAATCCTTGCACTACATCAATTTTATGTTTTTCTCTCTAACATTCATGTCAAACTTTTAGCCATGTTTATGGTTTCTATTATCAAATCCAAGCTAGGGTCATTGTCTCAATTTATCCTTTTTCACGTGCTCCACTTTTTCTTAGGAGATACCACTAAGAAAACAAAAATGGAGCCTTGTAGCATAACTCTTTCTTGTGTTATATATTTTGCTATAAATACTAGGGACACTAAGAACATAAATTGTTGGCATGCATGCATTCGCCTTTATCTCCAATAATGGAAAAAATAAATCCATTGACTCAAAGTTCAAGTAAGATAATAAAATAAGGATAATTCGTAAGATAGTGCAATAACATGAAAAAAATAACCAATGTCTATTTGGTTCTTTTATTATTTAAAATTCAAATTGTAGAGAGATCAATGCCCATGTTCAACACATGTTTTCCATTTTTCTTACAATTTAATTATAGAACTAATGTAGGATAAATCATAGATCAAGCTTTTAAAATGAGATACAATTATATTACAGAGTGTTGCATTCTTCCTAAATCAACAACCAAATTATTTGAAGAGTGCCTTCTAACCATTAATTGGACATCATGTCATGCCAAATATATGTATGCCAATTTTTACAATATACTCATGAATTGACTTACCTATTCCGGGGTTTTATTCAATCCTTTACTCTATTATTACATCTTATATCTTTAAATTAAATGTTATACTAGAACCAATGCTACCACCAAAACCTAAACTATTATTCAAGGTTAAGTGTGTACATTGTTCTTATATCTTGTTTTATATGTGTAACTACCCCTCCCATAGTTACCCAGTTTCAGCCTGCCAGGGTAAAAATGAGAGGAAGAGCTACTATGACCTGATTGTAGAAATTTGAATAAATGATATATTATTCACCGAGATTCTCCTGATCACACACTATTTTAGCTTCATACATAATACAAAATCTCTTCTACCATTGATCATTAATTGCGGAAATAAAATCAATTGCATGCACACATTAAAACCACGAACAATCACACATATGAACACATTATTTAATGGGAAAGCTTAAAGCTAAAAACCCACAACTATCTGTATATTATATGTCATGGAGATCATGTAACAATCATAGTACAAATTTCCTCACAACCTCTCAACACCACCTCCAATTGCTACACACTATCAAGCTAGATCTAGCAAAACACATGCTCCAATGTTTTTCCACTTGATAGCCAACCTCTATTGCGTAATCAATGCTATGGGATGGCTTCATTAAATAGATAAACCACATGGCTTGAACTGCGCAATCCTCATGGGCTTCTCCACCTATCTGTGTGTTGCAAATAGCAACAGTATAGTCACAACTAATAGTTAACCTGCTCTTTCACCTATTTCTGCACTGGTCTCCACTGAAATTGTCCATGCACTGAAGTTAACTGATGTATTCTTTAGTTGATTAATGAGTTTATAATTAGTGAATTAATTAATAATTAATTCACACCACTATCACTAATTGTATCAATTAGTTAAACTAGATACAAATAGCTCAACTATGTTTAGATTAGTTAAACTGAATACAACTCCACTAACTTCCTCAATCAACTCCACCAAACTCTGTCACATGAGTTCTAACTAAAGTATCCATGCAATAGCTCCACTTAACCCTCGGGAATAGCGTAATTCCTTCTGTCAGCTCCTGTGCCACATCTATGCACTTAACTGAAGTGCTCCAAGAGAATAAGATAATGTTTATAGTCCAAATATTATTAAGAGCTAATAATATTCGACATATCTATTTTTAGACTGGAAATCTAAAAATAGATTCCGCCCAATATGTCTAAAAATAGAAGTCCATCTATTTTTCCAACTTGACAAACCATCCACAAATTGCATCCTGCAACTCATAGAACATGATCCATATGTCTAAAAATAGACTTTGCGCCAAAAATAGCCTGCGGGCCCACTTAGTGAAGGCGACTTCTTTCCACTAAGCTCATCATCTTTTTGCAATCTCAACACTCCCTCTCAACAAGATAAGGATTATCTGCCACCCCTATCCTGCCTCTGTGGTATTCGAATTTGCTCCTGGTGAGCGCCTTCGTCAAGATATCAGCATCCTGATCCTCCATGGGAATGTATGAAAGTAACATGATCTTCCGCTGCACACAATCTCTGATATGATGATACCGGATGTCAATGTGTTTAGATCTATCACGAAATACTGGATTAACCCAGAGTTTGATGCAACTCTGATTATCACAATAAATCACAGTAGGCTCTAAATGTGAACCGAACAACCCAACCAGGATCTTCCTCATCCATATAGCCTCGCATGCAGCCAAACTTGCTGCCATATACTTAGCCTCTGCTGAACTAAGTGCCACAGATCTCTTCTTCCTGCTGTACCAAGAAACTGTTGTCGACCCGATACTGAAAATCCCTCCAGATGTGCTCTTACTGTCACATGAAGCCACACATCTTCACCTCATCCGACTGTCTATACCACAATCCATATCTCGATGTGCCTCTGAGATATGTGCCTCTGAGATATCTCAATACATGCTTGCCTGCCTTCCAGAAGAGCTTTGTAGGCTTAACCATAGCTTGTGAAAGTTGGTTAATAGCATAGCATATGTCGAGTCGTGTATTGACCAGACACATAAGCGACCCCACCAACTGTCGATAAACAGTGGCATCCACTACCTCCGCCGAAGTAGCATCCTCCTTCCTCCAACCTCCAGGAAGAGGAGTATCAACAGGCTTGTAGCCATGCATGTTGAACTTCTCCAGTATCTCCCAGGCATACTTACCCTGAAAAACAAACAGTCCATCACTGCGCTGCCAAATTTCCAATCCCAGGAAATAATTAAGGAGGCCCAAGTCCTTCATCTCAAACTCTTTTGCAAGATCATCCTTGCATGAGAGTATCAACAGCTCATCACCTGTCAAAATCAAATCATCTACATAAAGTACAATGATCAGAAACTTACCCTCCACCACAATCTGGTATAGGTTAGGATCCACCTCACTCTTGGAGAATCCAAGTCCGGTGAAATAACTGTCTATCCGTGTGTACCAAGCACGAGGTGCTTGTTTCAACCCATACAGCGCTCTCTTGAGCCTGCACACATGCGACTCGCTGCTGAAGATCTCGAAACCTTCGGGCTACTCTATGTACACCTCCTCCTTAATGACTCCATTGAGGAACGTAGTCTTCACATCCATCTGATGAATGTGCCACCCCATCTGCGCTGAGAGAGCAAGAATCGTCCGTATGGAAGAATACCTTGCGACAGGTGCAAAGGTCTCCTCATAATCGATCCCTTCTATCTGTGAGAAGCCTCGGGCAACAAATCTTGCCTTGTACTTCTCCACACTCCCGTCAGCTGCCTGCTTCACTTTGTAGATCCATCTCGAACCCACCACTGATTTCCCTTCCGGCCTCGGGACAATCTCCCATGCAATGTTTCTGACAATCGAATCATACTCTTCCACCATGGCATCTACCCATGCGGGGTCCTCCACAGCTTCCTCGAAAGAGGATGGCTCTGTCACGATACACTTGCTCATAAGAGCCATGTATCTAGTATACCGGTTAGGTGACTGTCTCTGTCTGCGCTGTGATGTAGGTGCTCCTACAACCTTCTCTGCATCTTGAGCCAGTCGCTCAGCTTCTGTAGTGCGCTTCCGCCCTCTGATGGTTGGCGCTGCATGAGTGGTCTATTCCACTCCATGAACCTCATCTTGTGGCTGATCCACATCCTGAGACTCATCCTTAGGAACTAATAGCTCCTCATCTGCATGCAAGTGTGGCTCCCTCTCAAGCAAACACTGCATGGCTTTCTCCTCCTGAAATTTGATATCCCGTCTCGCAACAGTCTTGCGACTGTCTAGCAAATACACTCGATAGTTGTGGGGCATATCTGTGTACCCCACAAATATCCCAACCTCTACGGTCGGCTCCAGCTTCTTCTTGGCATCCTTTGTGGCATGCACGTACACAGGTGAACCAAAAATCCTCAAATGGGAAATATCAAGCCTCTTGCCGGAAAACGCCTCCTCGGGTGTACTCATGCCAAGTATCTTGTGAGGACAGCGATTTACCACCCCATATCTTGTAGCTATTTCATGCCTCCGTCCTGAAGTGAATGGTAGGCCCGATCAATGCAACATCGCTGTCGACACCCACGATCGTTCTGTTCTTTCGCTCAGCAACCCCATTCTGCTGTGGGTTATGAGGTGCTATGAGCTCTCTTCGAATTCCTTCTGCGCTGCAAAGTCCTTGAATTCGCCAGAGATGAATTCACCACCATTGTCGCTCCTAAGAGCCTTCACCTGCTTCCCTGATTCTTTCTCAACCAGTGCCTTGAACTCACATAACTTTGAGTATGTCTCGCTCTTCTTATGCATGAAGAAGATCCAACACTTATGAGAAAAGTCATAAAAAAATATCACATAATACTTGTGATTTGCTGTTGAAGCTACTAAGAAAGGACCACACACGTCTGTGTGAACTCTCTCAAGGATCGTCGTGGCGCGACTATCATTCTCGTGAAAGGTGGCTTTCACATACTTCCCTAAAGTACACCCCTTGCACTGATTTGACTGTGCAAGAGTGCCCTTAGGAAGCCCAGTAGAAATCTCCTGCAGGATCTTCAAAGCTCCATGGTGAAGGTGGCCCAGTCTCCGGTGCCACAGCTCGCCATCATCCCCACTCACCACTCCTTTTGCCTTGCCTACCATTACTGCGTAGCCATCTACCTACAATTGATAAAGGTTATTAACTCGAACCCCTATCCTCTGGGTCTCACCAGTTGCCTTACTGCGCAGGAAAGCCTTTCCCTCGCTAAAGATAACATCATATCCCTTGTCTTCTAACATCGCCACAAAGATAAGATTCTTCTTCAATCCTGGAACATGCATCACTTCCTTCAATCTGAAGGGTTTACCAGACTCCCTCTCAAAGGAAATGGTATGAATACCGGTCGCACTGTATCTACCATCATCACCCATCTCGATGTGCACTCCAAGATATTTCTCATTCAGATCAGTAAACAAATCTCTATCTCCTGTCATGTGAAAAGACGCACCACTGTCAAGAAACCACACTGATCCCGTCATACTTGAGACCAAGCATGCGATCACCGAAAAATCCAGCTCAAACTATGAGGCTAAGGCCTCTCCAGCTGTAGTCCCAGCAGCCTGCTTATTTTTCTTCTTCTATGGACAATTTGTGGCGTAATGTCCGTGTTGGTGACAGTGAAAGCACTTCACCTTGGACATGTCCTGCTTCTTGCCTTTCACACCGGAATGAGAAGCTTTCTTGCTCTTCCCCTTCTTTGCTTTGGTAGCCAAAGTGAAATTCTCTTCATCAGAGTTCTTTAATGAATATTCATCCCTGGTACTCCGCCTTATCTCCTCTTGCACAAGCTCTAACCAAAGTCGCTCCCATCCTGGAAATTTCTCCCAACCATTGACAGAGTCCTGATAGGAGTGCCAACTCTTCGGAAGCCCAAGGAGAGCCAAGCTCACCAAGTCCTCATCATCAACAGTCACCCCCACACTTCCCAGCTCATCCCTACATTGGACAAACTTCGTGAGGTACTTGGGCATATTGTCACCTTTCTCCATCTTTATGTTCCTGAGTTTTTCCTTGAGCGCCAACTTCCTCTGGTCTCTCTTGCTTTGGAATAAATCTGTCAAAGCTTTCCGCATCAAGAATGGAGAAGCCTTACCATGAAGGCTGGATACTATGTGATCCTTCACGCCCTCCAACAAAATTTTTCGACACTTTGCTATCTTCTTTTGCCATGCGTCAAGTACGACAGCATCACTAGAAGTAGGCTTTGGAATTTCTGCATCTATGAACTCCTTCAACTCATTGTCATCCAGCACTGCCTCCATCTTTTCCTTCCATGCAATATAATTCGAGCTTCCCTCAAGGGCATACTCCAATCGCAATCCGTTGAAAGACATCTCAACTTCGACACCAAGAAAACACTGCTGCAAATTCGAATTCCACCAGCACAAAACTCAACCGCTTCAATGCTTTGCAATTGCTTCAATGATCAATATTGCTCTGATACCATGTAGAAATTTGAATAACTGATATATTATTCACCGAGATTCTCCTAATCACACACTATTTTAGCTTCATGCATAATACAGAATCTCTTCTACCATTGATCATTAATTGCGGAAATAAAATCAATTGCATGCACACATTAAAACCACGAAAAATCACACATATGAACACAGTATTTAATGGGAAAGCTTAAAGTTGAAAACCCCCAAATATCTGTATATTATATGCCATGGAGATCATGTAAAAATCATATTACAAAGCTCCTCACAAGCTCTCAGCACCACCTCCAATTGCTACACACGATCAAGCTAGATCTAGCAAAACACATGCTCCAATATTTTTCCACTTGATAGCCAACCTCTATTGCGTAATCAATGCTATGGGATGGTTTCATTAAATAGATAAACCACCTGGCTTGAACTGCGCAATCCTCATGGGCTTCTCCACCTATCTATGTGTTGAAAATAGCAACAGTATAGTCACAACTGATAGTTAACCTGCTCTTTCACCTATTTCTGCACTGATCTCCAATGAAACTGTCCATGCACTGAAGTTAACTGATGTATTCTTTAGTTGATTAATGAGTTTATAATTAGTGAATTAATTAATAATTAATTCACACCACTCTCACTAATTGTATCAATTAGTTAAACTAAATACAAATAGCTCAACTATGTTTAGATTAGTTAAACTGAATATAACTCCACCAAACTCTGTCACATGAGTTATAACTGAAGTCTTCATGCAATAGATCCACTTAACCCTCAGGAATAGTGTAATTCCTTCTGTCAGCTCCTGTGCCACATCTGTGCACTTAACTGAAGTGCTCCAAGAGAATAAGATAATGTTTAGAGTCTAAATATTATTAAGAGATAATAATATTTGGCATATCTATTTTTAGACTGGCAATCTAAAAATAGATTCTGCCTAGTATGTCTAAAAATAGAAGTCCATCTATTTTTTCCAACTTTACCAACCATCCAAAAATAGCATCTTGCAACTCATAGAACATGATCCATATGTCTAAAAATAGACATAGTCTAAAAATAGACTTTGCGCCAAAAATAGCCTGCGGGCCCACTTAGTGAAGGCGACTCCTTTCCACTAAGCTCATCATCTTGTTGCAATCTCAACACTGACCCGGCCTCTTATATCCAATTAAGGAAGTGCGGCCGTCTACTGACGACAAACTAAAAACTCACCACATCCCACAGGGGTTATAGGTCACTCAGAGGTTGAACAACCACCCCAAGTGTCCAAACCTTGAATTGGACCCCTTATTCTTAGCCCTAGGCCCAAAACCACACCCAAAACAAGGTTTCCATGTTGTTGGAAGCCTCCAACCGCATGCACAGCACTACATCCATGCAATTGCAACCCAAAGCATCAATTTCAGAGGTTGTGGTCCCAGATTCTGAGCCACGATTTGAGGCTAGCCTCCAGACCAGTACTCAAAACTTAGTGAGACTTTTCAGAATGATAAATAATATTAAAAAAAATCTATTCATACTAAACTTGAATAAGGATGCCTAACGATGAAAATCATTTCTTCAAACATATTGTGAACATGTAATCTATAGGTCGTGAATGCATATATAAACATAGGGGTTTCATACTTATCTGGGAATTATAAAAAAGGTTTATTTCCCTCTCATAATAGCTACAATAACATTTTTTAGCTCATGCATTCATTAATCATTCATCAACTAAACAAAATATATCAAGAGCCATAGTTAGAACCTATTATGGAACCATTCTTATAACCAGAATAATAACCATGATAGAACAAACATCAAAGCCACATAATAACAAGTAAAATTACTCAAAGAATAAAATAGGAAAAGAGCTATTATTAACATATGCTAAAGCCAACCAAGTGAGGGACTTCCACCCGACCATAGATTGGGTTGAACCAAATCTCTCTTTCGACCAATCACCCATGCACCATATTTCAAGCGTGAATGTGGGATATCATCGAATAAACCAAAATAAACCAAACTAGGGCTTCTAAAGGTCAAACCACCTTAACCCTCAATGAGTGATTCCACCTCACGGTCGGACATCAATAACACCAACCAGATATGTCTCTACCCAGTTGTCCAAGGATCCAGGAACTAGTAACTCAACCCACAACCTTCCAAGGCTCCAAAGTGTTTGTCTAACCCAACTCCAAGACTAGTCACTCAAACCACAAAGGGCTCCATAGCATTTTTCTAACCTAGGATCTAGGACTAGTAAATCAACCCAAGTTGTTCCATGGATTGAAGAGTGTATGTTCCAACCCACAACCATAAGCAATATGAACACCAAATAGAAAAAAATCAAATGAAAAAAACCCAAAACACCATGGTTATCCAGGAAATGGCAAGGTAAGGCTAAAACCAGTGTCAATCTAGGAAATCCTCCATGCCAATGACAAAACATAATAATAAAAACGCGTGCATCTACCATGCATCAAGGAAATCATACATGCAACCTATTACCTATAAATAAATCCATTTGTAGTTGTAGATCCACATGTTCCCTTGCACTTTCCCACTTTCCTTTTCCTTCTTTATCCAAATCCAATGTATTCCAAAGTGCTCCAAAAGTGTTCTAAGAAAACTCCAAGTGTGCAAGATTATAAGAGAATTAGATAATAGAAAATAGCTCCAAGCCAAAACTGACAAAAGGTTTCACACACTAACAAAAGCTATGAACTGATCCTTAGAAGAATTTTTATCATTGATGCCTCTATTTTCTTCATTTTCCTCTATCTTCTCTTTAATTTCCCCCTCATGCAAATATGTGACCTTTCACCTTCCTTTTCTCCTATTTTCTATAAAATGCCAATTATTGCCACTTTTCCTTTGTCAATGTCTTTTCCAATTTCCATATCCATTACTTAATCACCAGTGATACCCATCACTATTTTCTTCCCAATATTCAACTTGAAATACATATCCCATAACCTTGGTTATTATTTTTATTTACATATGAAATCAACCAGGGGTTGTTACAAACCCCTCCCCCTTGGGGGAACAACATCTTCGGTGTCCAATGACACTTATAAACCAACAAAACACATGATGCTTATGGATCTTTATAACATAGCTCCATGTATCATTTACATCATATTATGCCATGACCATCATACCATGAACACCATACCACTTACTGGAGCTTTATAACACAACTCTATGCAGTATTTACATACATATGCATAAATAGCATAACCAAAACACAACATCAAAACATATATCAAAATGCATCCACTCAACCAGTGAATAGAGGAGGATAAATAGCCTGCATCTGATCAACCATCTCCCATGTAGCTTCATCGGGCCTAAAGTGCTTCCATCGCACTTTAACTTGCTTAATTGCTCGATTACGAAGAATCAGCATATTTCGTTGCAAAATGCACTGAGGTTCCAGCTGGAATTCTCCTTCTTGATCCACCTGCAATATAGACTAGTCAATCACATGATCAACATATTTCACATACATATTAAGCAATGACACATGGAAAACATCATGTAGTTTCACTGTCTGAGGTAGTACAAGTTAGTAGGCCACTGGTCCAATCCTATCAAGCATTTCGAAAGGCCCACAATACCGAGGTATCAGCTTGGCACTTGGCACAAGTACACATGTTACCCAACCTAAAACTCCGTAAACACCCTCTGTTTATTTTTATAACTCTTCTTCCTTTATCGTGTTAGCTTCAGATTCTTACTAAAACCTGCATTATTGTTCCATCTCTGTCAACATATTTGGTCCAATCAATACCCTGTTCACTGTATCACTCCAACTGATGGGAGTATTAAAACTTCTCCCATGAAGTTCCTCAAACAAACTCATATTGAAAAAATCATGATACTCATTATTATATGCAAAATACACCAGTGGAAGGTACTCTTCCCACTTCCTTTGTTGATACATAACATACATTCTCAACATGTCTTCAATAATCCTATTAACCCTCTCTATCTTTCCACCTTTATATGAATGATAAATTGTATCGAAGGAAAAATATGTCCCCAAACCTGCAAGCAAATATTTCCAAAACCTAGAAGTGAAGTTGAAATCTTTGTTGGATACAATATTCCTAGAAATACCATACAACCTCACTATCTCTGTGATGAATACTTGGGCTACCTCACTAGTTCAATTTGTAGACTTCACTAGAATGAAGTGCTCTACCTTAGTCAACCTGTTAGCCACAACCATAATAGAATCATATTGTCTAGATGTCCTTGGAAAACCTATAATGAAGTCCATGGAAATGAAATCCATTTTCGACTCTGGAATCATAATCGGATGCAATAAACCTCCTAGATTCTTACACTCTTCTTTTACTTGTTGACAATCCAAAAATATTGTAACAAACTCAACCACCTCTTTATTCAAATTCGTCCAATGGTAGAACTTATTAACTGTTTTTAATGTCTTTTGATATCTCAGGTGACCTGAATAAGGCTTGGCATGAAATTTATTCAGGATAAGCTTCTTGACCTCACTGTTGTCCGTCACATAGATCTTGTCCCTAAATTTGAACAAGTCATTTGTCATGGGATGATAGTCCACATCTTGTTCACCTATACCCTGCTATTGTAACCTATGCTTAAGTTGTTGGTATCTGTCATCATGTTTTCCTACTTGCAATATGCGATCATGTAAATATGTCCCAAATGAACTCATAATCTATATGTGATTTACCTGCACTCTTATACTAAGATCATCTACAACCCTATTCTCTTTTCCCTTAATGTACTTGAGCTTGAATTCAAATTCATTAGGTGTAGCCAAACACCTGGCTTTCCCGAAATTCAAATTTGGTTAGTCAAACAATTACCTCAGCCCACTGTGATCACTCATTAATATGAACCTCCCGCCAAGAATATAGTGTCTCCACATCTTCAATGCATGAATGATCATTTCCAACTCAAGATCATGAGTCATGTAGTTTTTCTAATGCTAATTCAATTTCCTTAACTCGTAGCATACCACACGTCCTTCATGCATTAGGACTCCACCAAGTCCTCTCTTGCAAACATCTATACATACCACAAACTTTTTATTTGGATCAGAAATATTTATAACTTTAGCATTCGTAAGAAACTAATTCAACTGCTCAAAATTGGATGCACATTCCTTTGTCCATTCAAATTCATTCCCTTTCCTTTACACGGATGTAGTAGAATAGGAAATCCGCAAGAAGTTCCTAATGAACCTCCTATAGTAACCTGCTAGTCCCATAAATGATCTAACCTCATCCACATTCCGAGGAGTTTCTCAATCCATGATAGTTATGTCCTTTTTCGGATCAACTATTATACCTTCCTTGGAAACCACGTGCCCCAAGTAATGAAATTTTGTCTGAAAGAAACTACACTTACTAATCTTGGCATACAACTAATGCTCTCTTAGAAATCTCAATATTGTTGCTAAGTGTTTGGAATTTTCTTCCTCATTCTTAAGATATATTAATATGTCATCAATGAATACCATCACAAAATTTTCCAGATAAGGATGCAACACACTATTCATCAAACACATGAAAGTAGTTGGAGAATTATTCAAACCAAAAGGAACCACAACAAACACATAATGCCCATACATGTTCTGAAAAGCAAGCTTCATGCGTATATGATGATATCTTGATCTCAAATCAATCTTTGAGAACACTATTTCTCCCTTCAATTGATCGAACAAGTCATCAATCCATGAAAAAGGGTACATGTTCTTGATCATCACCTTGTTCAACTGACTGTAATCAATGCATAACCTAAGGGTGCCATCTTTCTTCTTCATAAAAAATAATGGTGCACCCCAAAGCAATGCACTTGGCCTAATGTATCACTTTTCAAGAATTTCCTTCAATTGCAACTTTAGTTCCACTAACTACGAAGCACTAATATTGTATAGTGCCTTTGATGTTGGTGCTGCTCCCAAGATCAACTCAATAGAAAATTCCACTTCCCTATGCAGAGGAAACTCTAAAATCTTTGCTAGAAATACATCCTGAAATTTATGCAAAACCAAATACCTCTTCAATAATTTAGCATCCTCAACATCCTTACATTTATCACTGGAAATATGAACGCCTGCATAGTTGTAACCATTCTCCTTGATGTATGCTTATTTTTAACCTTTAATATTATTTTCTCTCCATCACCATCCAAGAACTCAATAGCCTTATCATAACAATCCACCTTAATTATATGAACGTACAACTAATCCATGCCCAAAAACTTATTGTATGATCCCAAGAGAAGCACATTTAGATGTGCTAGCGTAGACATATCATTAAACTCAAATTCACATTATTTTGCCCAATCATGAACCATTTTCTTAGTAACTATAGCCAATTTCATTAACCAAGACTCTACATGCACTTCTTTATTCAAATGAGACTTATACACTAGGCCATGACTGATATAACTATAGTTAGATACAAGGTCAACCAAAATAGAATAAACTTGATCATAAATCTTACCTTCCATATCGATAATAGATGCATGATGATCAACCTACCTATTATTCAATGTTGCATAAATCCGAGAAATAATTTGTCCAACATCCCCAACTGTATGTGCCTCCTAAAAAATGTAAATTTGTGGTCTACCACCCTGATGTTGTGGAAAATATATCCTGCGATGATCCTTGTCACAATTCCAACACTGTAAATTCTTCCTGCCATCACCCTTGTTCTGCTCCTCAGACTAAAATCCCTATCCTTTGTCAACTGCATTGAACTTCTTACGCAATGTTGCATTCTCCTTGTCACCTATATCATGTGGTTTTCCTCTCTTCTTAGCCCACTTTCTTTTATTCTTCTCATTACCTTTCCAATATTTTTTAGACTTGGTCTTGCATTTTGATTGCTCATAAACATGCTTCAACTTTATGATGGCTTCCTCCAGGGATCTAGGCTCATAAAACTCAATCCCTTCTTTGAATGATATCGAAAACCCAATGATGAATCTATGAATATTTTCTTTCTTATCCTTAAGATAAGGCACATATCTCAACAACTCCAAGACTATTCTAGTATACTCCTCATCAGTCATACATCTCATCTTAAACTCATAGAACTCCTTTTCCCCGTCATCATAGTATATTTCAAATAAATAATTTTTCCTGAAAAGTATCTCGAACTCACTCCAATTCAACTCCTATTCCCGAATTCCTCTAACATTATTCACATCTTCCCACCAAATGTTTGATTTTCATTTAAGACTGAAAGTAGTTACTTTGGATCTCATATTCTCTAACTAATGATGCAGTCTAAAAAACTTATTCATCCCAAGCAACCAAACTTTTACATCCTATGACTTCATCATTTCTCCATCAAATGTAGGAGGATGTTTTTTCTTAAAGTCCTCTGGAAAGTACTCATTCTCACTCCTCCTATATTGTGGATGGTGATGGTGATGATGATTTTGTCTCTCTAATCCAGAACTAGAATAGAACCCATATTCATTACCCCTCATGTCAGGTGTAGCCAAGAACCTACCATCTTTGACTGTATCATCCCTATCAAACTTGTATCCTGACTAAGATCTGCTACCATATTCACCATTAATACTTTCCTATTTTCCATGAATAATCCTAAGGGATATCTCTGTCTTCCAATCTAAGAAACTATGAAGGATGACTGCATTAACCTCTGCTTTCTTTTCCTGTGCTCTAGTAAGTTTTCCTGTGACTGAATTTTTTTTTCATTATCTACCTTACAACTTATGATCTCTACTTTAAAACTCCTCAATGTACTCATCACCACGTTGTTCATCTAATTTGTAGGGAGAATCATGTGAACTATATTCCACCATTTTTCTTTTCATCTTTGATCATCTACTTCCTACAACCATACCATTTTAGATAAACCAAATATAAACATAATCAAAATACCTCAGTGAAGTTCAAGGGAGGTTATCTCATCTGCAAGATCAATCCGAATTAGTACAACATATGTATATATAATTAAATTAGCATATAAATCATCTTAACATCAACATCAACAACATCTACATGATGACACAACTGCAACAATGACTACTACAATGCATGCATAATGAACACATAGACAACTCACATGCATGAATGACAAATACATTTTGCATACCCTAACTGAGACCTGCTGCCATATTCCACATTATTACTTTCCTCTTGTCCATGAATAATCCTAAGGGATACTTGTGTCTATAAATCTAAGAAACTATGAAGGATGACTGCATTAACCTCTTCTTGTTTTTCCTGTGCTCTAGCAAGTTTTTCCTATGACTAAATTATTTTTTCATTATCTTCCTTACAAATTCTGATCTCTACTCTAAAACTCCTCAATGTATATGTTATGTCATGAGAGTACACATCACCATGTTTTCCATTTAATTTGTAGGAAGAATCATGTGAACTATATTCCACCATTTTGATTTTCATCTTTGATCATCTACTTCTTGCAACCATACCATGTCAGATAAACCAAATATAAACATAATCAACATATCTCAGTGAAGTTCAGTGGAGGCTATCTCATCTGTAAGATCAATCCGAATTAGCACAACATATGCATATATAATTAAATCAGCATATCAATCATCTTAACATCAACATCAAAAACCTCTACATGATGACACAACTGTAACAATGACTACTACAATGCATGCATAATGAACACATAGACAACTAACATACATTAATGACAAACACAATCTGCATATCCAGTCCAACTGTTGAACCTGGGAGCTCTAATACCAATCTGTAACCACCCCTCCCACATTCGCCCAATTTCATTGGCCTGTCATTGTAAAAATGACAGGAAGAGATACTATGACCTGACCTGACCTCATAGATCCAATTAATGAAGTGGGGTTGACTACTGATGACAAACAGATATCTCACCACATCCCACAGGGGCTACAGGCACTTAAAGGTTTAAAAACCACCCCAGGTGGCTAAACCATGAACTCGACCCCGTCTTGTCAACCTTGGGCCCACAATCGCACCCAAAATAAGGCTGCCATGTAGCCTACAACTGCATGCGCAATGCTGGATCCATGCGGTTGCAGCCCAAATTCTCTAGTTCAGAGGTCACGATCTTGGATTCTGAGCGACCATTTCAAGCTAGCCTCTAGACCACTACGTAGAACTCAGTTAGACTTTCCATAATGATAAATTACATTAGGATAAATATATTCATAGTAAACTTGATCAAGTACTTGACCTAACCAAACCTAACCATGACAATCATTTTGTCAAACATATTGTGAACATGTAATCCACAGGTCACGAATGCATAGTTGAACATAAGGGTCTAATATGTATCTAAGAATCACCAAGAAGGTATAATACCCTCTCATAATTGTTTCAATAACATATTTTAGCTCATGCATTCATTAACCATTCATCAACTAAGACAAATATATCAAGAGCCATAGCTAGAACTTGTTATGGAACCATGCTTATAACCAACATCTAAATAGAATAATAACCATGAGAAAACAACCATCAAAGACACATAATAACAAGTACAAGTACTTATAGAATACAATAGGAAAATAACTCTTATTAACATATGAAAAATCCAACCAATTCAGGGACTTCCACATACCGCACAATCATAGTTTGGGATGAACCAAATCTCTATTTTAGCCAGTGAACCTCATTCCATATTCCAAGTGTGAATGTGGGATATCATGGAATAAAAAAAACCAAACCAAACCAGGCTTCCAGAGGCCAAACCACCTCAACCCTCAACTAGTGATTCAACCTCACAGTTGGACATCACTAACACCAACCAAAGTGGTCTTTACCTAGTTGTCAAGTGCTTTAGGAACTAGTACCTCAACCCACATCCTTCCAGGGCTCTATATAATTTTTCCAACCCATCCCCAGGACTAGTAACTCAACTACCAAGCGATCCAGAGCATTTTTCCAACCTAGGCTCCAGGACTAGTAACTCAACCCAAGTTGTTCCAAGGCTTCCAGAGCATTTGTTCCAACCCATGGCCATAAGGAATTATGAGCACCAACCAAAAAAAAAATCAGATAGAAAAAACCCACAACACCACGGCTATCCTAGAAATGGCAAGGAATGGATAAAACCACTTTTAATCCAGACAATACTCCATGCCAATGAATGAACATAATTGGAAAACCACATGCATCTATCATGCATCAAGGAAAGCATACATGCAACCTGTTACCTACAAAGAAAAATAGTTGTAGTTCTTGATCCACCTGTTACCTTACACTTTCCTACTTTCATTTTCCTTCTTTCTCCAAATCCAATGTATGTCAAAGTGCTCCAAGAAAACTCTAAGTTTTCAAGAGTGTCAAAGAATGAGAGAATAAAAGAGAGCTCCAATCCAAAACTCACAAAAGGTTTCACACACTGACAAAAGCTTCAACTGACAAAAGTTGTAAACTGATCCTTGGAAGCCATTTTATCATTGAGGCCTCTATTTTCTTAATTTTCCTTTATTTTCATTTCAAATTCCTCCTCATGAAAATATGTGACCTTTCACCTTCCTTTTCTCATATTTTTCTTTATTTCATAAACAAAATGCCAGTTATTGCCACTTTGCCTTTGCCAATGCCTTTGTCAATTTCCATATCCATTAATTAATCACCAGTGATACCCATTATTATGTTTTTCCCAATATTCAACTTGGATTAAATGTCCTATGACCTTGGTTATTATTTTTATATACATAGGAAATCAACTAGGGGCTGCTACAATATGCAAGCTCATGAATGATATTCTTTCTGCATGTCTTTACTCTATTATTAAATATTATATCTTCAAATGAAATTTTATACTAGAACCTTTGTTATCACCAAATCCCAAACTATTATTCAAGGTCAAGGGTGTACACCATGCACACGCACATGGGACACTTACACAGTGGGGCCTTAAAAATTGTGAAGTAGATTGGCACCAGTTTCTTGAAATGCACCCTTGACCAACATGATGTTTGCAAGGGATGCAGATTGGGGAAATATGTAAAATTCACCTTCCAGGGACGAGGTAGCAGAGTGGGAGAAATATTGGAGTGAGTCCTCTCTGATGTATGTGGACCATTTTCTATAGCCTATACAAAAAAACACAAGTATTATGTGATTTTTTTTTATTACTTTTATAGAAAATGTTGGATATTATTTATGTGGAAGAAGTATGAAGATTTATTGAAATTTATTAAATTCAAAGCATTGATTGCAAAGGACACTGGTCAGAAATTGAAATCCCTGAGAAGTGATAATGGAGGATAATTTTTATCTAACACATTCAAGGAATTTTGTGCCAAAGAGGGTATTATAAGAGAACTGATGGCACCCCATAACCCACAACAAAATGGTGTAGTTGAAAGGAAGAATAAAAGCATAGTGGGAGAAAAAAGAGCCATGTTGTATGATAAAGGGATGCCATTACATCTATGGGCAGAAGCATGCAACACTGCAGTTTATTTGCAGAACAAGAATCATCATAGAGTACTTTGCATGATCACACCTGAATAAGATTTCTCTGGGAAGAAGCGAGATTTATCTCATTTTTTATTTTTTGGAGCTATAGTGTATTTTCATGTATCCGAGGATAGAAGGAAGAAATTAGAGCCTACAACTGAGATGGTAGTCTTTGTAGGATAAATAAAGATGCCACATAATTATAGGGTGTATTTTCCCTCACTCAGGGTGATAATAGTGAGGAGAGATGTCAAATTTGATGAGGATGAGGCTATGAGATTGTCTCTAGAGAGAGAGATGAGTATATCACCATAGGAGGAGCTTCTAGTTCCTAAGGAGGGGCCTAAAAAAGAGCTTCGGGATTTTTTTGAGTAGTCAAAAGTGGAGGAGAGAGGAGGCTGAGTGGAGGAACCCACTCAACCAAAATCTTCCATAGATGGGAGGAAGAGAAATAGAGAAGATGAAAAATTGGTGCAAGATTCATAGGAGCATGTGGGAGCTCCTTCATCTATGTGGAAGAAAAGGAGGTCACTAGACAGATACATTATTTATATGGCTCTCATGACATAACTCATTGAGTCAGAGCCTTCTTCATTTGAGGAAGAAATTTCTCAACCAATGTGGGTTGAAATTTTGAAAGGAGTGGAAATAGTCTTAGACCTACTACCCAGTGACCAAATTTTTACTTGAAGACCTAATGAAATAACAAAAATTTGACTATGAGGACCTAATCAAGACATCATAACAGAACATTTGATCATTGGTGATAGGTTGTATAGACTGACACTAACACCCATTTTAAGGATAGGGAATTCCAGTAATAACTACATGGATGGTTATCATATACCCTCTTTTATAGACTTGGTGACTCTTGAAGAGAATCCAATACTCACATTGCATGCTACAGTGCTACCCAACATGTATTACAACCACTTAATGACCATATGTACAGATATATGTATGGAAATGTTCTCCTATATAATGAGCATAAATGTAGTGACAAAGATGGATCATAACTGTGTGAGGTTCATATCAAAGAATGCATAATAGAGATGAAATATTGTGTAATGTGCGGGGATATAAATTCAAGTCATCCAGACTTCAAGAAAACATGCCTTAAATAGCATAGAATATAGGCTTGTTGGTATGAATCCTATGTAAGAAAGAGTTATAAACCTCATCATCAAGATGTGCATCACCAAGAATTCGAAGAGGTCCCTCACATGAGATCACATGTTAATAAGAATAAGGGAGGAGGAAATCCTTAGCATGATCACATTGCAACGTAAACCATTTCAATGTAAGTTATTGTCAATGTAATCATCATAATGTAATAAGAATAATATTTTCGTTTTGCATATTTATGCAATAAAATTAAGATTCTTATAGGTTTTCCCAATGCCTTTAAACATTGCACAGTATGTTAGTCAATTATGTAATAATAGTAACACAACCATGTAATTTTCACAACAACACCATTTCAAAAAGAAACGTATCACACAGTAATTATCAAAAAACATACATAAGAAACACTTATGTTGTAGGGTTTTGGGAAATTGAGTCTAGGATTATGAATCTCCACCCAACCGTAGATATTTCTAACTAGTTTCTCACATGCAACTATCACCCTCAATCTAGATTCTAAAGACTGACGTGGCTTACTCAAGGGATTGTATACCAACTGTTCGCTGAAATGGGGACTCTAGAGGACCTCCTACCTCCACCACCATCCAATATAAGTCAAAAAGTATCTAGGGAATCCAGGGGACTACTACCTCCACCCTCTAGTTGTTTAACTACTAATGAGCTCCAAGGAATCGAGAGGCTTAACCTCAACCTTGAACATATCACACAGTTATTCCACCCACTAAGGGGGATTGAGAATCCACTGCAAAACTGAATGAAACAAGTATAGGAGGCACTAGAACTTCTTTATAGGACTCCAAGGGCTAAACCTCTACCCCCTGTTGTCAAGGGACTCTAGATAAAACTCATATCTAGTCTCCAACCCCTCAGAGTGTCCTGAGATTTACCCTTACCTAGAGAATGTTAGGTCCCTATATTACTAGTATAGTCCCTTGTTGTTGCTAGTGTAACCCCCTTATTGTTATTATTGTACCCTTGTAACCCCCATAGTGTTATTATTGTGCACGTAAATTATTATTGTTAGGTCGGCTAGGATTACATTGTGGCCTAACTAGGATTACATTGTGGCCCCATGGACTCCTATATATAGAAAGGAGGTTTTGTAATTTGTATCATCCAAGAATTGTTCATTCATGTAATGTATGGGAGGTTTCCCCCTTGAAGTGGCTTATTTCTAAGGCGTTGATATCTCTTTTCTTCTATTTTGGAGCTGGTTTCACAACATTTGGTATCAGAGCTTTGGATTCTAGGGTTTCGCTGCTCCAAACAAGTCATCGTGGAAGTTTCACAATAAAAAATTTTCTACAGAGGTTCAGAAGCTGAAATATTTAGAGGGCGAAGCCAAAATCCTGAGGAACATCTTCACAAAATTTCATAGCTTGGTTCACAATATTTTCTGAGATATGATCTGTGGAAGTTAGGGCTTTTTGCAGGCTCCTGAATTTCACTTAAAATGGTCATCGCAGAATTTTCGTTATCACTTTGTTTCTACGAAGGTTCAGAAGCTGAAATTTTTAGAGTGTGAAGCTGAAATCCTAAGAAACATTGTCGCAAAATTTCAGAGCTTGGTTCATAATATTTTTGGAGATATGATCTGTGGAAGTTAGGTCTTTTTCAAGCTCCCGAATTTTCATCTCAAAGAGGTGATCTTGGAAAAATATTCATAACTCTCTCTCTGAGCATTGGATTGGAATTCTATAAAAATTGACTGGAAGCACACAGACTTTAGTTTCTCATCTATAAATTTCAGAGCCAAAGGAGCAAACAGTGACACGTAGCAAGTTGTATAAGTTTGCTCTACTGAACCAGTCCATAATTAGGTCATTGTGGGAGATTGCACACAACTTTTCCTTGAAGAATATAAATCAAGTCAGACTTGTGGAATTTGAAATAATCTTCAGAGGACTACTAGAGGGCTGAATTTCAGAGATTTAGGAACTACAAGTATAGAGATAAGTTAATTTCAATATCGAGCTCCTCAAAAGAAAGTAAAAGGTGTGTATTTTTTTTTCGAATTGCATAAGTCTTGTTTGAAGAATCAAGTTGAATTGATTCCAAGGGAATATTATAGAATAGATATCAGTATTGTATTCTCAAATGGCCCCTAAAAATAATTCAACACCCATTAAGCCTTTAGAAATCTCTACTATGACTCATGAAGATGAAGAATGGCAACATGACATATCAAAATTACAAGAACAAGTGCAACAAATTTCGCTCTTGCAAAGAGCAACAAAAAATGACATGGAAGTTTTGAAGAAAGACGTGGAAACTAAGATGGATGGTTTGAATAAAGGCGTGGAATCTAAGATGGATGGTTTGAAGAATGGCATGGAAGCTAAGATGGATGGCATGGAAGCTGGCATGGAATCTAAAATGGAAAAAATGAAGAATGATCTAAAATCATACATGGAAGGTTTGACAAAGTTAATACAAGAAATGTTTCCTAATGGTGAAAAGATAGTAGAGGAAAATCATGACGAGAACAAAATAAATGTTAATCGTGATTTCATAAACTCTAATGTTGGAGGGAAGAACCACCATATTCCAAAAATGGATATGAGGAAGTTTGATGGAAAGGATCCTGTAACATGGATACTACAGATGGAGAAATATTTTGATCTCAATAATGTGCAAAACACACAAAAAGTACGCATTGCAACTTTATATTTAGAACAAAATACATTTGTATGGTATTGATGGCTTTGCTCATGTAAAAAAATTGTCACTTGGTCAATTTTTACAGACGAAATGATAGCACATTATGAGGATACAAAGAGCAACACTTTCTTTAGCCAATTGATAAATCTCAAACAAAAGTGTTCAGTGGGGGAGCACATTGAGGACTTCCAAAAATTGAATATAAGGGTAACTGATATTCCAGAGGAACACGGGATTGATCTCTTCATAGGTACTTTAAAGGATAACATCCAACATGAAGTTCGCGTTTTGGAACCTGATTCATTGGAGAAGGCATTCAGGTTGGCAAGAAAAATTGAATGTAAAATTTTGGCGACAAGGAAGCCTACCACTCACTTCTATAAAGAGGGAAGTGTTGCTACTCCTAGATTTCAACAACCTGCAAGGTTGACACCACAACAATTGGAAGAAAAAAGAGCAAAAGGGCTTTGCTACAGTTGTGATAGCAAATACACTAAAGGTCATAAGTGTGCTGAGAAGAAATTATTTTACATATATTGTGAAGAGGAAGAAGAAAATGAACAAGAATCTTAAAAAGAAGAGGATATACACCAGGAACCAACCCTAGAAGAGGAAGAAATGAGTCTGACCATATCGTGTAATGAATTGGTAGGAATTACCACTCCTCAAACTCTCAAGATAGAAGGACATATCAAGAAGAAAAAAGGTAATAGTGTTGATTGATTTAGGTAGTACCCATAATTTTATTCATTGTAAGGTAGCCAAACAATTGAATTGTTTCCTATACCCAGCACCAGAATGTCAAGTGATGGTTGCAAATGGAGGAACTATAAATTGCTCTGGAAAATGCCATAATATCAAGCTAACCATGGGGGAATATGTATTTAATAGTCAAATGATTTCCATTCCTATGGGAGGTGCTGATGTTGTACTAGGAGTACAATGGTTACAATCTTTGGGGACGGTAGCTTTTAATTTTCAAGAACTTTTCTTGAAATTTGTTTCAGAAGGAAAGGAAGTCGAATTACAGGGTATTGAAGGGAAGCCGGGAAGGATAATAAGCTATAATGTCATGACAAAGCTTCTAAAGAAAGAACAACGAGGCGTAATTGCACAATTATGCTCACTAGAAGTTCCAACATCAAAATCATCTATTTCTGCAGATCTCCAACAAGTCTTGGACAATCATTCCAAAGTGTTTGAAACTCCCAAAGGACTCCCACCTATTCGTGATCATGATCATGCTATTCATTTGATTCCAGGAAGTGTTCCTCCAAACATCAGGCCTTATAGATATCCTTACGTCCAAAAGAGTGAAATTGAACATATGATTACAGAAATGTTAGAGGCGGGTATAATTCAACCTAGTCAAAGTTCTTTCTCTGCTCCTGTAGTATTGGTACACAAGAAGGATGGATCATGGTGCATGTGTCCGGAATATAGGGAGCTCAATAAGCTCACCATTAAAGATAAATTTCCCATTCCTGTGATTGATGAATTATTCAATGAATTACATGGAGCAATTATTTTACCAAATTGGATCTTCGTTCAGGGTATCATCAAATTAGAATGAAGACTAAAGATATTCTGAAAACAGTATTTCGAACTCATGAGGGTCATTATGAATTTTTGGTCATGCCTTTTGGCCTTACCAATGCACCTTCTACATTTCAAGGGTTGATGAATTCCATTTTCAAACCCTTCCTTAGAAAATTTGTGCTAGTATCTTTTGATGATATACTAATCTACAACAGGTCTTGGAAGGATCATGTTGAACATGTTGACAGGGTGCTCAAACTATTGCAGGAGAAACAATTATATACAAAAACATCCAAATGTTTCTTTGGAGTACAAGAGGTGGAATATCTGGGTCATATTATATCTCACGAGGGTGTTAAAGTAGACCCTAACAAAATTAAAGCCATTAAGGAATGGAAAGTCCCCACGACCATAAAGCAGTTGCGAGGATTTCTCGGGTTAACGGGGTATTATCGCAAGTTTGTTAAGAATTATGGGAGAATAGCAGCACCTCTAACAACATTATTGAAGAAAGATGCATTTTCATGGACTCTTGAAGCAACTAAGGCCTTTGAACATCTTAAAGAGGCAATGTGCCTAGCACCGGTCTTAGCTACGCCGGACTTCACAAAAACCTTTATTGTGGAATGTGATGCCTCAGGAAATGGAATTGGTGCAGTTTTAATGCAGGAAGGAAGACCCATTTCTTTTGAAAGTCATCCAATCAAAGGAAAATATTTACAGAAACCTATTTATGAGAAGGAAATGTTAGCAATACTGCATGCACTAAAGAAATGGCGAACTTACCTAATGGGGAGACACTTGAAAGTAAAAAATGATCACGATAGTCTTAAACACCTTTTGGAACAAAGATTATCTTCAGAAGAGCAGCAAAAATGGGTCACAAAGATGTTGGGTTATGACTTTGAAATAATATACAAAAAAGGGAAGCTAAATGTTTTTGCAGATGCACTCTCAAGAAAGAATGAAGAGGTGGAAGCATTGCTTTGTGCCATTTCTATTATCCAACCAGATTGGATAACCGAAGCAAGAGATGAATGGAAGAAGGACGAAGAAGTGTGGACACTCATTCAAAAGTTGCAGCAAGATCCTAGTACATCTGATACATTTAGTTGGAAAAATGATTCCTTATGGTACAAAAATCGCTTATATCTTTGTAAGAATTCCCAACTAAAACAAAAGATTCTTCTGGAATTGCACACTTCTCTTTTAGGAGGACACTCAGGATTTTTAAAAACTTACCACAGGGTGAAGAAAGATTTTTTTTGGGATGGCCTTAAATCTGATATTCAGAAGTTTGTGGATGAATGTTTGGTTTGCCAGCAGAATAAAGTGGAAACAATTAAGACCTCGGGACTTCTACAACCTTTATCCATTCCAAGTCAACGTTGGGAGGAGATTTTGATGGATTTTATCACAGGTTTACCTAAGTCCGAAGGAAAGAGTGTCATCATGGTGGTAGTTGATAGACTTACCAAGTATGCACACTTTTGTGCATTATCTCATCCATTTAAAACAAGTACAGTTGCTACTACATTTATGGACAAAATTCAAAAGCTACATGGAAGCCCAAGGGTTATTGTGAGCGACAGAGATCCCATTTTTACTGGAAATTTTTGGACGGAGTTATTTTCTTGTTTGGGTACTCAATTAGCTCATAGCTCATCTTATCATCCTCAATCTGATGGTCAAACTGACATAGTAAATAAATGTTTGGAAGGATATCTTCGTTGTTTTGTATTCGATAAACAAACACAATGGGTCAAGTGGTTACCTCTCGCTGAATGGTGGTATAACACTTCCTTCCATACTGCAGCAAAAATGACCCCATTTATGGCACTTTATGGATATTATCCACCATCCATCACATCATCTTTAAGTAAAAATTTGAAGGTTCAAGCAGTGGAAGATCACATCAAGCATCAACAAGAAGTTCTCCAACTCTTAAAGGATAACCTGAATTTGGCACAAAATCGAATGAAACAACAGGCAGATCAGCATCACAGCGAGAGAAGTTTTGATGTAGGAAACTGGGTGTTTTTACGGCTACAACCATGCAAACAAATGTCCCTCAAGCAAGCTAAGAAGGATAATAAATTATCGCCAAAGTACTATGGTCCTTACAAGGTGTTGCAAAAGATTGGTACTATGGCATACAAATTGGAGCTTCCTGCTTCTTCGCGAGTACATCCAGTTTTCCATATTTCATGCTTAAAGAAGGTTATAGGTGAAAATCTTCCAGTTCAAACAATATTGCCAGAACTTGATGAGGAAGGAAAAATCATATTGGAACCTGAAGCGGTCATGGAAACAAGAACTCGACAATTACGGAATCGATCAATTTCAGAGTATCTCATCAAGTGGAAGAACTTACCCACTGAAGATTCTACATGGGAGGATGAGAATTTTATACAGAAGCACCCAGAGCTACTCAAGCATTTAGGACAACACTTTTTTGAAGGAGAGGGGCATGTTAGGTCCCTATATTACTAGTATAGTCCCTTATTGTTGTTCGTGTAACTTTTAGCCAACCCCCATATTGTTATTATTGTTGCCTTAAATTATTAGGTCGGCTAGGATTACATTGTGGCCCCACTAGGATTACATTGTGGCCCCATGGACTCCTATATATAGAAAGGAGATTTTGTAATTTGTATCATCCAAGAATTTTTCATTCATGTAATGTATTGGAGGTTTCCCCCTCAAAGTGGCTTATTTATAAGGCGTTGATATCTCTTTTCTTCTATTTGGAGCTAGTTTCACAACAGAGAAGTTTCCTTTTATACCCCTATTGCTTAACTATAAATACTAGCGACTCCTATGAGAGCCCTAACACAAAGCAGAAGTGCTTCTGTTGGAAATACTGAGAGGGGGGGGTGAATCAATATTCCTTTCAATTGAGCAATAGCTAATCTTCAATTATTATCAGTGTTTGTACAATGATAGCAGCAAACAAGAGGAACACAAATGCACACAATTTTTAAGGTGGAAACCCACTCCGAGACAAAAACCACCTAATGCTTTTCTAATAATTCTTTTCAACTCCAATTGAAAATAAAGCTCCAACTTCCTAGAATCTAGAAAAGCATTCTTCTCCAGCTCCCACTGGATGGACACTCCAATGCCTGAGATTCTTCAGTAGTTAACTGAACAAATGCCCCAACACCCAATGAGCTACAACTCACCCTAGCACGACCCTACCACCCTATAGAAGAATAAAAAATGAATGGACTCCCGTACCAGGGAAAATGGTCCACTTTACAATGATATAGAATGATGTAGAAGAAGAAGATATACTAGACCATAACCCCAACTTTGACACAAACACCTAATGATGATCTTAGACCTCCCAACGCTGCCTCTTCAACCCTTGGCAGATAGATACTAGTACAATTTGTACAATAATGTATTTACAATGACTAGGTACAATGAATGATTGTATGCAGTGTTGCCCACTTGAAGACTTCATATGATGAACTTCTTGTTGCTGTTATTCACCTTAGATGCTACTCTTTTCATGCTACCCTTTGCTGCACCTTGCTTTGCTTTTCTACCGTAGAAATTCTGGTCCTTTGTAACCCTTGACAACACATGATCTAGCTTTTTATTGCCTTCTAGGAGCTCGATATTGAATCCGGTGTATCTCTGAAATTTCAGATCCTCAATATCTGATTTTTGGTCTTGTAGTAGTCCTCTAAGTCATCTTTCCAAAGCCACAGGTCTGACCCAATTTGGATTCTTGAAGGGAGAGTTATACCCAATCTCTCACAATGCCCTAATTATGGACTGTTTCAGAAGAGCGTGCTTGTACGGCATTCCACTTGTCACTTTTTCTTCATTTGTTTCTGAAATTGATAAAGAAAAAAGTACAGGTTGTGCACTATCTGTCACTTTTTATGTAATTCCAATCCAATACTTAGAGAGAGAGTTATGACGATTTTACCAAGGTCACTTCTTTGAGATGAATTTCAGGAGCCTGAAAAAACCCTTACTTCCACAGATCATATCTCCAAAAATATTGCACAACTTGATCTGAAATTTTTACTGTAGCTTCCTCAGGATTGTAGTTTCTCCTCATAAAAATTTCAGCCTCTGAACCTTCGTAGAAAAAAAATAGAGCAAAAATTCCACGATGACCTGTTTCAGATGGCCAAATCCCTTACATAAGGAGGAAATGAAGATCACAATATATATGAATGCTTAAGTTGAGAGGGGCTTCAACAAGTGAACGTGGGAGGGATTTTAGGAGCATAAATTATATTAATTATAACTTTTCAATGACCCATGCCCCAACCCCATGGGGTTTTAGCCCACTAACTGGGGTACAAACTTCAAACATGAATATCTCTCAAACCGTGAAGAATTACATGGCGTGCCATATATCAATGGAAACATCTCGACAAGTAGAAACCATAACAAGCATTATTGACCCAGAATATATTAATTTGGTAGGTCAAACTTCCCATTCAATTTTTGGTTAGCCCTTGGTGCTGCTTGGGTTGACATCAATGACAACCGCTTATCAACAGCTTCCACTGTTAGATTTCATTGTCAATAAGTTCTTCCTCCACTTGCGAGTGTACACGTATTAATCCAATACCAATCCCATGCTCTTCTATGTATCCCTGGTCCTTTGCTTCAATAATTCTGTTTATCCCAAGTGTTATCTATTTCTCTACATTATTTTCCTTATTTCTTTATCTTACAGGTGTATCCTTTGTTTTAATGCCTCCCTCTAGTCTGGAGTGTCCCCACGATAAAATTACAACCCCCCCTCCTACTCTTCTCTTTATGTGTTCATTTTCCTTCCTCTTTCCTTTCCTTAATTGCATGCTTCGTTATGCGTGATTGTTGTTTTCTAAGTGTCCTTTATCCTCTCCTCCACAAAATTAAGACCGTTGTTGAATTCCTCCTCTAGCCAGTTCCCTACGCTTAATATTTCATTAATTTTAGCCCTTATTTGTGTGTTGTTTCTTGCCCCAAGTAACATGGGTCTATGTACTATTTTTGCGACCCATAAATTAAGAAAATTAGGTATATTAAAATGATAACAACTAACCTTCAATGGTTTTCCAAAAGTAGTCTGATTTATATTGTAGCAAGTAAGTTAAACATCTCAAGCAAGTAGCCACCTAGTCTTTGAAATCAATGTCCCTCACTTAGCTCCCTTTTTTAATTTGAAAATAAAAATACGAAGTTTTTTTTCATGGAATTCCTAAGAAAAATACAATCAAAGCTATCACAGATACCAACATGATCCAAGATTTTTACCCTAGTGATGTTATACATAATTTCATACAGAGCATGAAAATACCATAAATGAAACACCCATGAAGAAGAAACACATAAAGAAAACAACATAGGCGATGCACTAGAATTTTATAATGAAGTTCACTCGCAATGTGTGAGCTATGTCACCAGGCCTAGCTTCAAAGTGGAGAGGGATTTTCATTATCTCAACAAAATAATGGCAAAACACATGGAAATAAATCACTTTTGGGGATAACGTAAAAAAATTCTACTAAGATCCCAATTTTTAATGCACTAGTGGATTCATTGCGAAATTTCGAGAAAAAATGTGTATAAACTTCATAGGGTTCTAAAATTGTCACCTCTAAACACACCTAAAAATTTTCTCCTAAAATTTCATGCCACAATAGCAGAATATTCTAATAATATTCCTATAGAATATTCCTTATAACCTATCTCAAAAAATGTGCCCACACTGGGCACAATTCCATTGTCTCCTGCGTTGAGTTTCGTTCAGTACCATGGCCTGACCTCCGCTCTGCCAACTATACCAACAGATATACCAATGTGGTCATTGGCTAAGTTGGTTGGTGTTGTTATGTTACATTGTTGGCCTATAGGGGGTCCTAGGGTCAGACCCGCGGGCCCCTAATTATTTTTGTATTATATATAATATATATATGTCGATTTGAACCATTTCCAAGTTTAGTCGAGTGCTTCCAAATCTAACGATCTGCCAACTTTGGCCCTATCGCTAACCTAGTCTGGTGCTTCACCAAATCTTTCACGGTCTAAGTTTGAATGGACAACCATGGGGTGCCACATGGTGCCTAATGATTGCGTCACATGTCATTCATGCATTGATTGACATCATACTATGTGTTTTTTGAGTCACTTGATGATTGTGCTACGACATGTCACTTAGGTCACATGTCATTTCACCATGCCACGTTAGTTGTGGGTCCCACATGTTGACTGGGTGCCATATGTCCTCTCTTGGTGGTGCCACACGACACTATATTTTCCCCTATTTTTGCATGTTTTCCAAAAAATTCAAATGATCATAACTTTTTCATATAGACTCGATTTGATGTGTCGTTCACGTCATTGAAATCATCTTGAAAGATCTACGACTTGGTTTTCATTTTGATAAGATTTGAGGACTTAAAATTTTGAGTCTTTTGCATCCTCCTGGATCACGCAAGGTAGTGACTCTTTTTTCCTCGATACCCAAGGGCGATGGGGTTGGGCGCATCCCCTTCCCATATGACCCAATCCCATCTCTTCAATTTCTATCAATACAATGGTTGGGTTTTTCATCCAAGGAATTGAAGAATTTAATGGGGTTAGCTATGGTCTACTCACAACATAAAATAGGCCCTCCCGTTAGGATTTGGATCCATGTGTCCCCACCTCTAATCAGCCATCAATCAAAAATTACATTTAATTTTAAGTGTTTTCAAGTTCAAATCCAATCAATGATGACTCTCACATTGTTGATACACATTTATGTCTACATATGTGGGGATGAAGAAAAATGGTTGTTGTAGACCCTACCCCCTGTTAGAAAATTATATATTACAGAGTAATGCAACACATAAAATATGCAGAAACATAAACACAGAAAACATATAAAACAAGAGACACAGATATATGCGGTTCACCCAATTTGGGCTACGTCCACCTCGAACATCCAATCCTTCCTTTCTATTATCCAGCAAAAATGAAGAGACACAACCTGCAGTAGATCCATTGTAATATCCTCTCTTCTCTCTCACATTATCCCTATCTGTTTCTCGCTAATATAATACACATACAATACCAAGTTGTAATACAATACCCTCATACAATATGAGGGGTTTCCTTCTAGGGCAAAAAACCCTAAATTAAACATAACTCCAACCGTTAGATCAGCCCCCCCCCCCCCCCCCCTTGGACCCCCCAGGCAACATTTAATTACGAGCGATGTTGCTGCCCCGTTAAGAACAAGGGTCCAACGTTGTGATACAAAATAAAGAAGATAATCAAGCTCCACACCCAACACCCCCTTAAGGGGACACTTCCCTCACTGTTATATAAACATAAAATATAAATAAATAATGATCTATACATATACTTCACTTACATCCATTTATACATTAAATAAAAATGGGTAGATCGCCCTCATTCGATCTTCTATCTCCTAGTTTTCTTCATTTGGTCCAAAGTGCTTCCATTGCACTTTGACCTGCTCTATTACTCAATTCTAGAGCACAATCTACCTCTTTTCCATGACGCATAACGGTTATGGATGGAATTCTCCCTTAGAATCCACCTGTATCATGTACTAATAAACAACATGATTAGTGTCACGTACATACCTTTTACGCAAGTACATCATGTTCTTTCACAGTGGGTGGTAAGGCCAATCCATAAGCCATTGATCCCACTCTTTCCAAAATTTGAAACAATCCATAAAACCTGGGTGCTAACTTAGCACAAGACCCTAATTTTAGTGAGATCTTCCTTGGTCTAATGTGGAGATATACATGCCCTCCCACTTGGAAATATTTATGCATTCACAGTTGATCCACATAACTCTTTTTCCTATTATAGGAAACTTTCAATTTATTCCTAATATTAAGTAATTTTTGCTCCATTTCCTTCAATATGTCGGGTTCAATAACCAATCTACTCACTTGGTCATCCCAGCTAATAGGATTGTTACATTTGTAGCCATAGAATGCCTCAAAGGGGATCATATTTAATTACTCTTGAAACCCATTTTTTTATGAAAATTCAACTAATGGTAGAAATTTCTCTCACCTTTTTCGTTGATGCATGACATACATCCTCATTATGTCCTCTAAAATTCAATTTACCCTTTCTTTTTGACCATATGTCTAAGGATGATATGATGAACTAAAGGATATATGGGTCCAAAAACTAGCAAGAAATTCCTTCCAAAAATTGAAAGTGGACTAATTATCCTGATCAAATATGATCTTCTTGGGTATGCCATGGAATCTAGCTATTTCCTTCATGAAAATATGAGAAATGTAAATGGTTTTTTGGGTGGACTTGATAGCTATGAACTGAGATTCTTTACTCAACTTGTCCACTACCACCATAATGGAATCATGTTGCTCGGATGTCCTTGGAAATACTACATTATAGTCCATATATATCACTTCCCACTTCCATTTAGGAATTAGGATTGGTTGTAGCAATCTTGATGGGTGCCTACATTCCACTTTGACTTGTTTGTATTCCAAGCACCTATCAATTAGCAATCCCCTTATTCAATCCTAGCTAATAATATGATTTATTTATGGCTATAATTTTTTTATAACCATGAATACCTACATAATAAAACTTATGAAGCTCCTTTATTATGAGCTTTTTCAAGTCAGATACACAAGGTACATACCATTTGTCTTTGAAGAACAATATACCATCACCAGTGATCTTGTAATTATTGATCATTGATCCCTTTGGTTCTCGTTTTAATAATTCCTTCACAGGTTAAAAATTATCATAATGTATCAATGCCTATTTGATCCTTTCTTTGATTACAACTTCATAAGTGCTCATGGTTTCTAATTGATCCACTTGTAGACTTCTACTAAGTGCATCTACCACTTTGTTCTCCTTACCCTTAATATTTTTTATCTCAAAATTGAACTCATTGATTATAGTTAATCATCTGGCTTGTCTTGCAATTATTTTGGGTTTATCAAACAAGTATCTCATCCCTCCATGATATAACATCAACACAAACTTTCTCACAAGCAAAATAATGCATCCACATCTTTAGTGCATGCACGATTGTTGCTAGTTCTAAGTCATGAGTAACATAGTTATTTTCATTATCATTTAGTTTCCCTGATTTATGATAAATTACATGTCCTTATTGCATAAGGACTCTCCCTAGTCCCTACTTATAGGAATCTATGCATACCAGGAAGTCATTTTTTGGGTATGCTATCCTAAAAATAGGTGCATGTGTGAGAAATTTCTTGAGTTGTTAAAAATAGTTGTACATTCATATGTCCATTCAATTTTGACTCCTTTCCTTTGTAAGGTTGTGATTGGATGCCCAATATTTGATGAATCTCAAATACACCATTAGTAATATATGGCCAATCCCATGAAGGATATAACCTCTATGACATTTCAGGGAGTGAGCTACTCAATTATGTCCTTAATCGTTTCAACATCCACATCAACTCCTTCCCTTGAAATGGCATGCCCCAAGTATTAAACTTGTGATTGGAATAAATCACATTATTTTATCTTGTCATACAACGTATGCTCCCACATTAGTTGTAACATTGCTTTAAAATTCTCTTCATGCTCTTCTATCGTTTTTTATAAAAATAGGATGTCATCCATAAAAACCAATACGAACATATCCAAATACGAGTTGAGGAAATTTTTCATCAAACATAGAAATGTGGCTAGGGTATTTGTGAGCCCAAATGACACCACCATGAACTCGTAGTGTCCATATGTTGTCCTAAATGTAACCTTATGGATATCTTTGTCTTTTATTTGGACCTGATGGTCACCAAATCTCAAATCTATCTTAAAGAACACTACAGCGCCACTCAATTGATCGAATATGACATCAAATTTGGGCAACAATTTATTTTTCTTTCACTATAGATTTATTCAACTGCTAGCAGTCAATAGACAACTACAATGTGCCATATTTATTATTTAAAAATGACATTGGGGCTCCCTAAGGTGACACATTGGCTTTGATATACCCCTAGGCCCTTATCCATAATTTATTTTAGTTACAACTATAGTTCCACCAATTCTCGCAAGATCATACAATATGAAGCTTTTGAAACATCTATTAAATTTATAGTCCAAACATATATTAAATTCATAATCTAAGATATCATGAAATTCATTAACATAACGATGATATTCATCATTTATGCATTCATTAACACTTAGTAATATATAATATCTCATACAAACATATGCAATTCATCGAAGATATCAGTTAATAAATAAAAATAGCAATGCATTTGACTTATTTGAGTGTGTAGAGGTGGTTGGAAACTAAATGAGGGACTTCAACTCTCCACCCAACCATACGCCAACAACACTACAATATTTCTTGCAGCCGAACACCCCCAAGATGGTTCCAAATTATGAGGGCGTGCTTGCTTAGGAAAATCACAGCAAAGGCTTGGTCACATACCCAAGAGATGGATTCCATTGTCTAGGTGGTTTATCAACTACTCTCTAGCAGTAAGCACCATAGTGGCTCACTTACTTATATTAGTTTAATCACAGGGTTTCACCCAAGGTCCATATCAGGTATTGATCAATATAGGAGGTTGAATCTATTACCCAAGTGTTTTATCAACTACCTTTTCATAGTAAGCATCACAAGGTTATGTATTCCAGTGTCTAGGTGGTCAAAAACTCTAATAACCACCATAGTGACTCAGATTACCCTCTCCAGTTGGTTAACAACTATACAACAAGCACCACAATGATTCGATCATCCACTGAGATTCCCATTGACCACGCATGCTTAGAAAGATAGTCCAGTGGCCTGAAAATAAATAAATATAGGGAATATCATTCCAAATCATGAAGTACTAGGCTTTGTCACAACTCCAGCACAGGTCCTTACTTTCGCTCCAATAGTCCTTAAATTACACTCTATGTTCTCTACTTCTCCAATCTCTTTTTGTGGCCTTCCTCTTTTTCTCCCCTATTTTCTTCCCAAGGTATTTTCTCTCCTCACCTCGATCCATGAGGGGGATGGGGATGGGCATAGTCCTTTACCCATATGCCCGAATCCCATCTCTTCAATTTATGTCAGCATAATGGTTGGGTACTTGTGAGCTAGGGTTTTGAAGAATTTAATGGGGTCAGCTATGGTCTACTCATAGTACGCAACACCCCCCACCCCCCCTTCAAGCTTTGGATTTTTGTTTCCCCTCCTTAAGTTTGCCCTTAATTAAAATTTTCATTTAATTTAAGTGTTTGCAGGTTTAACTCCAACTAGTTATGACTCCAAGGATCCTGATACATATTTATGTCTACAAACGTGGCTATTAAGAAAAAGGGTTATTAAAACTAAAATTATATTAGGAGCATCATAAATTATAAAAATTCCAAATAATGAAATACATGGAAAAACATGCAATATCAAAATTCATGCAAAAAATTATAATGCAAATTAGGCGACCCAAGAAGTGATAACTTACAAAAACTCAAATACCAAGTTATGAAGTTTACACAAAGAGTTAAAACCCTAGACTAGACATATAAGATATAATATATGGGCATAAAAAATTAAATTCACAACAAAATAATTATTAGAAACAATGAAATTTTATAGAGGGAAATGCCACAAAATTAACATTAGGGGAATTTTAATGGGCCTCCGAAGGAAAATAATAACATTAGAGATGTATTTTTAAAAGAAAATAAACAAAAAAAAAAAATTGTAATTCTGGTTTATCTTATTATATTTTTACTCAAACTTATAAGAGTTTGTTGGATGAAAAATTGATGTAGAATTAAATTCCACATCCAATGAGTACCCACTTTGCATATATTTGAGTAGACCCATGCCAAAAAATTTGAAAATACATGGAAAAACATAATTTTCATGTATTTTTCTTTTTGGTACCAAAAAAAATTGAAAATACATGGAAAAACATGTTTTTTCATGTATTTTCAATTTTTCACACACCAAAAACAAAAGTGAAAATACATGGGAAAAATGTGTCTTTTGTGTATTTTCGATCTTTTTGGCGTGAGTCTACTAAAAGGTATGAAAAATGGGCACTCATGGATATGAAATTTAATTCTACATCCAATATGTGCCTACACTTAACACTTGAGAAAACCTATAAGGAGATAAGCCAAAAATACAATTACAAAAATTAGTTTTCTTCTTTTCCTACCAAAAATATTAACCCCTTGGGATAACATCATCATCTTGAATCTTGTTAGTTATTTTAATGTTGATATTTTTTATGTTTTTGTTTTTGTTTTGAGGCCCATTTTTAACCTCATAATTCCCCTAATTAATAATTAAACTGAATTATGTGCAATGTTGCAGCTAAAAACCACCACTACAGTGACCCTCTCACCAAATCATAAGAGGGTCACAATCATAAGAGCTAATGCACAAGTGTTGCACTAAATTTTGTAATTATAAATATAATTAGACAAAAACATGCTAATCACAGAGCACATGCATCAATTTCTAGATTTATTACACCATTTAATGACTTTAGGGCTTGTGACAAACCAACTGACCATAACCAATGATAACAACACCCACCATAATGGAAAACAATCTATGTTGTAGAATGAATAGAAGTGCAAGCTACAAATATTCCATGAAGCCTTTGAATATGAGCAACTGATAGTTATATAACTTATAGTATTGCCTTGCTTTACGGATGAAAATCTATGTACCTCAAACTATTTAGGAATCCAATGTGCCACCATCATAATAGCTAGGGAACAACTAAACTAAAGAAATAAAATGCAAGACAAAATTCCTTAAGGTAATCAATGATAAAATGCATTAGTTCATGTTGTACATAGACTATTAAATGTTGTAGGACATATGGCTAAGGCACTATGAAGAGATCAACAAACCATGTAGGTCAACTTACATTACATGTGGAGAGGTAAGCCCCTCAAAGGATTGATCTAGATTGGATCACTATATTGTTTGTCATCCATATTGATGCTTTTAGAGTGGGAAAATTGAGGAATAAACTCACTAGACTAATTTTACCAGTGAGTCATAGTTTGGAAAATTGGGGTCTAAAACCTTCTTGAGGTATTTTGAGGCATAAAATGACATTTTTAGTGGTAAAGCTTTGTTTCCTAATTGCAACACCCTTTAGCGCTATTCTACACATAGATTCATTTCCAAAAAGTCAAGAATCACCTTAATTGGAGTATGTATTCAAAATTTCTACCAACTGAAAGTTGAACTTCATATTTTGACTACCATCATTCAAGAGGATTCCATGTCAACCTCCACTATTCATAGAAAAGGGGCTAGCCACGTAATCATGATGGATGAATCTCTAGAAGAGTCGATATTGTACCTCTAGTTAAGAGTTTAAGAAGTGAAACTTAACCACTAGGAGGATATCAAATTGTGTTATAACCAGTCCACTAGGAGGAAAGGGGTGCCATTCTATTCGAGTGAATTTTGTTCCATATATGAGAAGAGTATTCGAGAGTGGATACGTAGAGAAAAAAAAGATGTTTTGGGCATTATAGCAGCCCATGAGCCATAGGCCTCATTTTTTCGTACTTTCATCCATTTCCATTTAGAGAAATAGAGCAGAGAAACCTCACTTTCCAATGGGGTTTTCTCCCGAAAGGGTTTCCCGGGTTATATCTTGTGTTAATTTTTGGTTTGTGAGATTTATTTAATTTTTCTCTAATTTCTTCATATTTTATCTATTGTATGCATGAGCACAACATAATAATTAATCAATCTAGAAATCTATGGAGAAATCAACTATCATAGTGTAGATTTAATATTTTAAGTATAATTTCATCAGATTTGTTGTGATTAATTGTCCAATGGAATATACACAAAATTTTACAAATAATATTGGTAGTAGAGAATTTTTATTTAGGTATATTATTGGGAATTATAGGGGATCCATATCGGTTAAGCCGAAAGTCACCAAACCCTAGTTCAATCAAAATCCCACAGAGGAGAGGTTTGCATGGTTCAAAGCACAAGTTGTAGATATAAATCGTAATTTGATCCTCTTCATGAAGTGTTGTACCAATAGGCTCAAGTTTTTCAGAGAAAGAGGTTCTAAGGCATAGGTCAGATCAGAGGGGAAACCACATACCAGGAAGAACCAGAGAGAGATTCTAAGAAAGAATCTGAAAAATATCAACCCAGTTTGAGTTCCATGAACTATTCACAATATTATTCAAAATGGAATTGAAGGTCAACATCAACATGTATCAAGGTTATATTGACACCCTAATTTGAAATCACTGAATGCAATAATTAGAAGCTTATTTTAGTGTTCATCATATAGAGGAAGAAATTAGAGGGTCATGCCTTGACTTGGTGTGAAATCCACATAAAGGCCATGAGGATGGAGGGATATCCTCTAATTACTAAGTGGGATTATTTCAAAATACCTATAAATTCACAATTTTACCCTATCGGGTATGTAGAGGACAAACAAATCAAATGGAATTACTTTAGGCGAAAGATGTTAGGTCCCTATATTACTAGTATAGTCCCTTATTGTTGTTAGTTTACCCCCCTTATTGTTATTATTGTACCCCTGTAACCCCCATATTGTTATTATTGTGCCCTTAAATTATTATTGTTAGGTCAGCTAGGATTACATTGTGGCCCTATTAGGATTACATTGTGGCCCCATGGACTCCTATATATAGAAAGGAGGTTTTGTAATTTGTATCATCCAAGAATTTTTCATTCATGTAATGTATTGGAGGTTTCCCCCTCGAAGTGGCTTATTTCTAAGGCGATGATATCTCTTTTCTTCTATTTTTGGAGTTGGTTTCACAACATTTGGTATCAGAGCTTTGGATTCCAGGGTTTCGCTGCTCCAAACAAGTCATCGTGGAATTTTCGCTATAAATTTTTTTCTACGAAGGTTCAGAAGCTGAAATTTTTAGAGTGAGAAGTTAAAATATTGAAGAACATCGTTACAAAATATCAGAGCATGGTTCGCAATATTTTCAGAAATATGATCTTTGGAAGTTAGGGATTTTTGCAGGATCCTGAATTTCACTTAAACAGGTCATCGCGGAATTTTCGCTATAACATTTTTTCTATGAAGGCTCAGAAGCTGAAATTTTTAGAGTGAAAATTCTAAATCCTACGAAACATCGTCGCAAAATTTCAGAGCTTGGTTCGCAATATTGTGGGAGATATGATCTGTGGAACTTAGGTATTTTTCAGGCTCCTGAATTTCATCTCAAAGAGGTGATCGTGGGAAAATCTTTATAACTCTCTCTCTGAGCATCAGATTGGAATGATGTAAAAATTAACTAGAAGTACACAGAATATAGTTTGCTGTCTATAAATTTCAGAGCCAAAGGAGGAAACAGTGACACGTGGCAAGTCGTACAAGTTCACTCTACTGAACTAGTCCATAATTAGGTCATTGTGGGAGATTGGACATAAATTTGCCTTGAAGAATCCAAATCAATTCATACCTATGGCATTTGAAAGATGCTTCAGAGGAATATTACAGGGCCAAATTTCATATATTGAGGATCTGCAAGTATATATATAAATCGATTTTAATATTGAGCTCCTCAAAAGCAAGTAAAAGTTGTGTATTTTTTTTTGAATTGCATAAGTCTTGTTTGAAGAATCAAGTTGAATCGATTCCAAGGAAATATTGTAGAATAGATATCAGTATTGGATTCTCAAATGGCCCCTAAAAAGAATTCAACACCCATTAAGCCTTTATAAGGCTCTACTATGACTCATGAAGACGAAGAATGGCAACATGACATATTAAAATTACAAGAGCAAGTGCAACAAATGTCGCTCACGCAAAGAGCAACGAAAAATGACATGGAAGTTTTGAAGAAAGGCGTGGAAACTAAGATGGATGGTTTGAAGAAAGGCATGGAATATAAGATGGATGGTTTGAAGAATGGCATGGAAGCTAAGATGGATGGCATGGAAGCTGGCATGGAATCTAAGATGGATGACATGGGAGCTAAGATGGAAAACATGAAGAATGATCTAAAAGCAGACATGGAAGGTTTGACAAAGTTGATACAAGAAATGTTTCCTAATGGTGAAAAGATATTATAGGAAACTCATGATGAGAACAAAATAAATGTTAATCGTGATTTCATAAACTCTAATGTTGGAGGGAAGAACCACCATATTCCAAAAATGGATATGAGGAAGTTTGATGGAAAGGATCCTGTAACATGGATACTACAGATGAAGCAATATTTTGATCTCAATAATGTGCAAAACACACAAAAGGTATGCATTGCAACTTTACATTTAGAACAAAATACATTTGTATGGTATCGATGGCTTTGCTCTAGTAAAAAAATTGTCACTTGGTCAATTTTTACGGAGGAAATGATAGCACATTATGAGGATACAAAGAGCAACACCTTCTTTAGCCAATTGATAAATCTCAAACGAAAGGGTTTAGTGGGGCAGCACATTGAGGACTTCCAAAAATTGAATATAAGGGTAACTGATATTCCAGAGGAACACAAGATTGATCTCTTCATAGGCACTTTAAAGGATAGCATCCAGCATGAAGTTCGCGTTTTGGAACCTGATTCATTGGAGAAGGCATTCAGGTTGGCAATAAAAATTGAATGTAAAATTATGGCGACAAGGAAGCCTACCACTCACTTCTATAAAGAGGGAAGTGTTGCTACTCCTAGATTTCCACAACCTACAAGGTTGACACCACAACAATTGGAAGAAAAAAGAAAAAAAGGGCTTTGCTACAGTTGTGATAGCAAATACACTAAAGGTCATAAGTGTGCTGAGAAGAAATTATTTTACATAGATTGTGAAGAGGAAGAAGAAAATGAACAAGAAGAGGATATACACCGGGAACCAACCCTAGAAGAGGAAGAAATGAATCCGACCATATCGTGTAATGCACTGGCAGGAATTACCACTCCTCAAACTCTCAAGATACAAGGACAAATCAAGAAGAAAAAGGTAATAGTGTTGATTGATTCAGGTAGCACCCATAATTTTTTTCATTGTAAGGTAGCCAAGGAATTAAATTGTTTCCTATACCCAGCACCAGAATGTCAAGTGATGGTTGCAAATGGAGGAACTATAAATTGCTCTGGAAAATGCCATAATATCAAGCTAACGATGGGGGAATATGTATTGACTATTCCAATGCTTTCCATTCCTATGGGAGGTGCTGATGTTGTACTAGGAGTACAATGGTTACAATCTTTGGGGACGGTAGCTTTTAATTTTCAAGAACTTTTCTTGAAATTTTTCTCAGAAGGAAAGGAAGTCGAATTACGGGGTATTGCGGGGAAGCCAGGAAGGATAATAAGCTCTAATGTCATGACAAAGCTTCTAAAGAAAGAACAGCGAGGCATAATTGCACAATTATGCTCACTAGAAGTTCCAACATCAAAATCATCTATTTGTGCAGATCTCCAACAAGTCTTGGACAATCATTCCAAGGTGTTTGAAACTCCCAAAGGACTCCCACCTATTCGTGATCATGATCATGCTATTCATTTGATTCGAGGAAGTGTTCCTCCAAACATCAGGCCTTATAGATATCCTTACTTCCAAAAGAGTGAAATTGAACGTATGATTGCAGAAATGTTAGAGGCGGGTATAATTCAACCTAGTCAGAGTTCTTTCTCTGCTCCTGTAGTATTGGTACACAAGAAGGATGGATCATGGTGAATGTGTCCGGATTATAGGGAGCTCAATAAGCTCACCATTAAAGACAAATTTCCCATTCCTGTGATTGATGAATTATTTGATGAATTACATGGAGCAATTTATTTACCAAGTTGGATCTTCGTTCAGGATATCATCAAATTAGAATGAAGACTGAAGATATTCCAAAAACAGCATTTCGAACTCATGAGGGTCATTATGAATTTTTGGTCATGCCTTTTGGCCTTACCAATGCACCTTCTACATTTCAAGGGTTGATGAATTCCATTTCAAACCCTTCCTTAGAAAATTTGTGCTAGTATTTTTTGATGATATACTAATCTACAGCGGGTCTTGGAAGGATCATGTTGAACATGTTGACAGGGTGCTCAAACTATTGCAGGAGAAACAATTATATGCAAAAAAGTCCAAATGTTTCTTTGGAGTACAAGAGGTGGAATATCTGGGTCATATTGTATCTCACGAGGGTGTTAAAGTGAACCCTAACAAAATTAAAGCCATTAAGGAATGGAAAGTTCCCACAACCATAAAGCAGTTGCGAGGATTTCTCGGGTTAACAGGGTATTATCGCAAGTTTGTTAAGAATTATGGGAGAATAGCAGCACCTCTAACAACATTATTGAAGAAGATGCATTTTCATGGACTCCTGAAGCAACTAAGGCCTTTGAACATCTTAAAGAGGCAATGTGCCTAGCACCGGTCTTAGCTACGCCAGACTTCACAAAACCTTTATTGTGGAATGTGATGCCTCAGGAAATGGAATTGGTGCAGTTTTAATGCAGGAAGGAAGACCCATTGCTTTTGAAAGTCGTCCAATCAAAGGAAAGTATTCACAGAAACCTATTTATGAGAAGGAAATGTTAGCAATACTGCATGCACTAAAGAAATGGCGAACTTACCTAATGGGAAGACACTTCAAGGTAAAAACTGATCATGATAGCCTTAAACACTTTTTGGAACAAAGACTATCTTCAGAAGAGCAGCAAAAATGGGTCACAAAGATGTTGGGTTATGACTTTGAAATAATCTACAAAAAAGGGAAGCTAAATGTTGTTGCAGATACACTCTCAAGAAAGAATGAAGAGGTGGAAGAATTAATTTGTGCCATTTATATTATCCAACCAGATTGGATGACTAAAGCAAGAGATGAATGGAAGAAGGAAGAAGAAGTGTGGACACTCATTCAAAAGTTGCAGCAAGATCCTAGTACATCTGATACATTTAGTTGGAAAAATGATTCCTTATGGTACAAAGATCGCTTATATCTTTGTAAGAATTCCCAACTAAAACAAAATATTCTTTTGGAATTGCACACTTCTCCTTTAGAAGGACACTCAAGATTTTTAAAAACTTACCACAGGGTGAAGAAAGAATTTTTTTGGGATGGCCTTAAATCTGATATTCAAAAGTTTGTGGTGGAATGTTTGGTTTGCCAGCAGAATAAAGTTGATACAATTAAGACCCCGAGTCTTCTACAACCTTTATCCATTCCAAGTCAACATTGGGAGGAAATTTCAATGGATTTTATCACAGGTTTACCTAATTTTGAAGGAAACAATGTCATCATGGTGGTAGTTGATACACTTACCAAGTATGCACACTTTTGTGCATTATTTCATCCATTTAAAGCAAGTACAGTTCCTACTACATTTATGGACACAATTCAAAATCGACATGGAAACCCAAGGGTTATTGTGAGTGACAGAGATCCCATTTTTACTGGAAATTTTTGGACGGAGTTATTTTCTTGTTTGGGTACTCAATGAGCTCATAGCTCCTCTTATCATCCTCAATCTGATGGTCAAACTGAGATAGTAAATAAATGTTTGGAAGGATATCTTCGTTGTTTTGTATCTGATAAACAAACATAATGGGTCAAGTGGTTACCTCTCGCTAAATGGTGGTATAACACTTCCTTCCATATTGCAGCAAAAATGACCCCATTTATGGCACTTTATGGATATCATCCACCATCCATCACATCATCTTTAAGAGAAAATTTGAAGTTTCATGCAGTGGAAGATCACATCAAGCATCAACAAGAAGTTCTCCAACTCTTAAAGGATAACCTGAATTTGGCACAAAATCGAATGAAACAACAGGCATATCAACATTGCATCAAAAGAAGTTTTGATGTAGGAGACTGGGTATTTTTACGGCTACAACCATACAAACAAATGTCTCTCAAGCAAGCTAAGAAGGATAATAAATTATCACCAAAGTACTATGGTCCTTACAAATTGGAGCTTCCTGCTTCTTCACAAGTGCATCCAGTTTTCCATGTTTCATACTTAAAGAAGGTTATAGGTGAAAATATTCTAGTTCAAACAATATTGCCAGAACTTGATGAGGAAGGAAAAATCATATTGGAACCTGAAGCGGTCAGGGAAATAAGGACTCGACAGCTACAGAATCGATCAATTTTAGAGTATCTCATCAAGTGGAAGAACTTACCCACTGAAGATTCTACATGGGAGGATGAGAATTTTATACAGAAGCACCCAGAGCTACTCAAGCGTTGAGGACAACACTATTTTGAAGGAGAGGGGCATGTTAGGTCCCTATATTACTAGTATAGTCCCTTATTGTTGTTAGTGTAACCCCCTTATTGTTATTATTGTACCCTTGTAACCCCCCATATTGTTATTATTGTGCCCTTAAATTATTATTGTTAGGTCGGCTAGGATTACATTGTGGCCCCATGGACTCCTATATATAGAAAGGAGGTTTTTTTAATTTGTATCATCCAAGAATTTTTCATTCATGTAATGTACTTGAGGTTTCCCCCTCGAAGTGACTTATTTCTAAGGCGTAGATATCTCTTTTCTTCTATTTTTGGAGTTGGTTTCAAAACAGAAGCAAGGTTAGAGTTTACAAGAGTACACCACTGAATTTAGAATAATGGCCATGATGATATTTATATCCCCAAATAATCAAGACATACTCCTCAAGTACATGAGGGGTTTACAAATCCACTTGCAGAAACGGGTGATGTTGTTCAAACCTAGAACGATGGATGAGGCCTGTGTACAAGCACAATACCTATAAAACATAGGCTTGAAGAAAGGGAAATAAAATGGGTCAAATACAAAGAATCACAAGGAAGCTTCCAAGGAGGGGAAGAATAATTGTAAAGTGGGAAGGACAAAAAGACAACAACCATACCAAATTATTACAAAAATTCGAGAAACCATTGCTACAACTGTAACATTGATGTTCATACATAGGAGAAGTGTTGGAAGTTGCATCGAGATCTCAACCTAAAGAAAGAAAAGAAGGATACTAAGAAGAAGAATCTCATAGCCACATATACAAGTAACTTAGTGGAAATTATTTCAGACATGGATAAAAATATTATATGTACATCAGTGCTAAAGGGGGTGAATTTGAGTAGCGTTTAGGAACAAGAAGAGCATGAAATGACTAGAGTATTCCATATAAAAACACAGGTCAAGGAGATAAATATTAATGCTCTGTTCGACTCAGGATCACAGGAAAATATCATTGCATTAGAACTGGTCATCAAATTGGGATTAAAATTTCATGATCATCCAATTCCATATCCATTAGGATGGGCAAATAAGGATGCAGAAATAAAAGTAACCAAATAGAAAGAAATCAAATTTGTTATCAGTGATGATTTTATTGATGAAGTAGAAAAATATATAATTCCCCTTGATGTATGTGGAGAGGTGTTTAGAATTCCTTATATGTAAATTTTGGATGCAATCTTCATGCAAATATCCAACCAGTACTAGCTCATCAAGGATGGAAAATCCTTCACAAATAATGCACACAAGGGCAAGTCCAAAATTCCACTAGTGAGTGCCAACCTGTTAGGCCCCTATATTACAAGTATAGTCCCTTATTGTTGTTAGTGTAGCCCCCTTATTGTTATTGTTGTACCCCTGTAACCCCAATATTGTTATTATTGTGCCCTTACAATATTATTGTTAGGTCGTCTAGGATTATATTGTGACCCCATGGACTCGTATATATAGAAGGAGGTTTTTTCATTTGTATCATCCAAGAATTTTCCATTTATGTAATGTAAATGAGGTTTCTCCCTCGAAGTGGGTTATTTATATGGCATTGATCTCTCTTTTCTTCTATTTTTGGAGTTAATTTCATAACATTTGGTATCAGAGCTTTGGATTCTAGGGTTTCGCTGCTCCAAACAGGTCATCGTGGAATTTTAGCTATAATGTTTTTTTCTACGAGGGTTTAGAAGCTGAAATTTTTATCACTTAACGCTGAAATCCTGAGGAACTTCGTGTAGAAATTTCATATCTTGGTTCGCAATATTTTTAGAGATATGATCTGTGGAAGTTAGGGTTTTTTCAGGCTCCCGAATTTCATCTCAAAGAGGTGACCATGGGAAAATCGTCATAACTCTCTCTCTCTGAGCACTAGATTGGAATTATGTAAAAATTGGACACAAGTACATGGATTGTAGTTTCCTGTGTATCAATTTCAGAGCCGAAGGAGGAAACAGTGACACATGGTACGCTATACAAGTTCTCTCTACTGAACTAGTCCATAATTAGGTCATTGTGGGAGATTGGGCATAACTTTTCCTTGAAGAATCCAAATCAGATCAGACCTGTGGCATTTGAAATAATATTTATAGGGATACTATATGACCTAATTTCATATATTGAATATCTGAAATCATAGAGATAAATCAGTTTCAATATCAATCTCCTCAAAAGTAAGAAAAAGGTGTGTATTGTTTTTCAAATTCCATAAGTCTTGTTTGAAAAATCAGTCTGAATTGATTCCAAGGGAATATTGTAGAATATATATCAGTATTGGGTTCTAAAATTCCCCCTAAAAAGAATTCAACACCCATTAAGCCTTCATAAGGCTCTACTATGACTCATGAAGACGAAGAAGTGCAACATGACATATCAAAATTACAAGAGAAAGTGCACCAAATTTCTCTCTCGCAAAGAGCAATGAAAAATGAAATGGAAGTTTTGAAGAAAGGCATGGAAGTTAAGATGGATGGTTTGAAGAAAGGTGTGGAAGCTAATATGGATTGTTTGAAGAATGGCATGGAAGCTGGCACAGAAGCTAATATGGATGACATGGAAGCTAAGATCGATGAAAAAATGAAAGACAACATGGAAAACATGAAGAATGATCTAAAAGAAGACAGGGAATGTTTGAAAAAGTTAATACAAGAAATTTTTCCTAATGGTGAAAATATAGTATAGGAAACTCATGATGAGAACAAAATAAATGTTAATCATGATTTCATAAACTCTAATGTTGGATGGAAGAACCACCATATTGCAAAGATGGATATGAAGAAGTTTGATGGCAAGGATCCCCTAACATGGATACTACAGATGGAGCAATATTTTGATCTCAATAATGTGCAAAACACACAAAAGGTACATATTGCAACTTTACATTTAGAACAAAATACATTTGTATGGTATCGATGGCCTTGCTCCCATAAAAAAATTGTCACTTGGTTAATTTTTACGGAGGAAATGATAGCACATTATGAGGATACAAAGAGCAACACCTTATTTAGCCAAATGATAAATCTCAAACAAAAGGGTTCAGTGGTGGATCACATTGAGGACTTCCAAAAATTGGATATAAGGGTAACTGATATTCCAGAGGAACATGGGATTGATGCCTTCATAGGGACTTTAAAGGATAACTTCCAACATGAGGTTTGCCTTTGGGAACCTGATTCATTAGAGAAGACATTCCGGTTGGCAAGGAAAATTGAATGTAAAATTATGGCGACAAGAAAGCCTACCACTCACATCTATAAATATGGAAGTGTTTCTACTCCTAGACTTCCACAACCTACAAGGTTGACACCACAACAATTGGAAGAAAAAATAGCAAAAGGGCTTTGCTACAGTTGTGATAGCAAATACACTAAAGGTCATAAGTGTGCTGAGAAGAAATTATTTTACATATATTGTGAAGAGGAGGAAGAAAATGAACAAGAAACTTAAAAAGAAGAGGATATACACTAGGAACCAACCCTAGAAGAAGAAGAAATGAGTCCGGCCATATCGTGTAATGCATTGGCAGGAATTACCACTCCTCAAACTCTCAAGATAGAAGAACATATCAAGAAGAAAAAGGTAATAGTGTTTATTGATTCAGGTAGTACCCATAATTTATTCATTGTAAGGTAGCCAAGGAATTGAATTGTTTCCTATACCCAACACCAGAATGTCAAGTGATGGTTATAGATGGAGGAACTATAAATTTCTCTAGAAAATTCCATAATATCAAGCTAATTGTGGAGGAATATGTATTGAATAGTCCAATTCTTTCCATTCCAATGGGAGGTGTTCATGTTGTACTAGGAGTACAATAGTTACAATCTTTGGGGATGGTAGCTTTTAATTTACAAGAACTTTTCTTGATTTTTTTTCAGAAGGAAAGGATGTCGAATTACGGGGTATCACAGGGAATCTGGGAAAGATAATAAGATCTAATTTCATGATAAATCTTATAAATAAAGAACAACGAAGCGTAATTGCAAAATTATGCTCACTTTAAGTTCCAACATCAAAATCATCTATTTATCCAAATCTCCAAAAAGTCTTGGACAATCATTCCAAGGTGTTTGAAACTCCCAAAGCACTCCCACCTATTTGTGATCATGATAATTCTATTCATTTTATTCCAGGAAGCGTTCCTCCAAACATCAAGCCTTACATATATCCTTATGTCCAAAAGAGTGAAATTGAACGTATGATTGCAGAAATGTTAGAGGTTGGTATAATTCAACCTAGCCAAAGTTCTTTCTCTGCTCTAGTAATACTACTGCACAAGAAGGATGGATCATGGTGCATGTGTCCAGATTCTAGGGAGCTCAATAAGCTCGCTATTAAATATAAATTTCCCATTCCTGTGATTGATGAATTATTGGATGAAATACATGGAGAAATTTATTTTACCAAGTTGGATCTTCATTCAGGATATCATCAAATTAGAATGAAGACTGAAGACATTCTGAAAACACCATTTCGAACTCATGAGGGTCATTATGAATTTTTGGTCGTGCATTTTGGCCTTACCAATGCACCTTCTACATTTCAAGGGCTAATGAATTCCATTTTCAAACCCTTCCTTAGAATAATTTTTCTAGTATTTTTTGATGATATACTAATCTACAGCAGGTTTTGGAAGGATTACATTCAACACGTTGAGAGGGTTCTCAAACTATTGGAGGAGAAACAATTATATGAAAATACATCCAAATGTTTCTTTGGAGTACAAGAGGTGGAATATCTGGGTCATATTTTATCTCACGAGGGTTTTAAGGTAGAACTTAACAAAATTAAAGCCATTAAGGAATGGAAAGTCCCCACAACAATAAAGCAGTTGCAAGGATTTCTCGAGTTAACAAGGTATTATTCCAAGTTTGTTAATAATTATGGGAGAATAGCAACACCTATAACAAAATTATTGTAGAAAGATGTATTTTCATGGACTCCTGAAAAAACTAAGGCCTTTGAACATCTGAAAGAGGCAATGTGCCTAGCACCGATCTTAGCTATGCCAACCTTCACAAAAACCTTTATTGTGGAATGTGATGCCTCAGGAAATAGAATTGGTGTTGTTTTAATGCAAGAAAGAAGACCCATTTCTTTTGAAAGTCATCCAATCAAAGGAAAGTATTTACATAAAGCTATTTATGAGAAGGAAATGTAGGCAATACTACATGCACTAAAGAAATGGCGACCTTACCTAATGGGAAGACAGTTCAAGGTAAAAATTGATCATGATAGTCTTAAACACTTTTTGGAACAAAGACTATCTTCAGAAGAGCAGAAAAAATGGGTCATAAAGATGTTGGGTTATGACTTTGAAATCATCTACAAAAAAGGGAAGCTAAATTTTGTTGCAGATGCACTCTCAAGAAAGGATGAAGAAGTGGAAACATTTCTTTGTGTCATTTCTATTATCCAACCAGATTGGATAACCGAAGAAATGGATGAATGGAAAAAGGACAAAGAAGTGTGGACACTCATTCAAAAGTTGCTGCAAGATCCTAGTACATCTGATACATTTAGTTGGAAAAATTATTCCTTATGGTACAAAGATCGTTTATATATTTGTAATAATTCCTAACTAAAACAAAATATTCTTTTGGAATTGCACACTTCTCCTTTAGGAGGACACTCAGGATTTTTAAAAGCTTTCCACAAGGTGAAGAAATAATTTTTTTGGGATGGCCTTAAATCTGATATTCAAAATTTTGTGGAAATTTTTTTGGTTCACCAGAAAAATAAAGTTGAGACAATTAAGACCCCAGGTATTCTACAACCTTTATCCATTCCAAGTCAACATTGGGAGGAGATTTCAATGGATTTTATCACAGGTTTACCTAAGTCTGAAGGAAAGAGTGTCATCATGGTGGTAATTGATAGACTTACCAAGTATGCACACTTTTGTGCATTATTTCAGCCATTTAAAGAAAGTACAGTTGCTACTGCATTTATGGAAACAATTCAAAAGCTACATGGAAACCCAAAGATTATTGTAAGCAACAGAGATCCCATTTTTACTGGAAATTTTTGAACGAAATTATTTTCCTGTTTTGGTACTCAATTAGCTCATAGATCATCTTATCATCCTTAATCTGATGGTCAAACTGAGATAGTGAATAAATTTTTGGAAGTATATATTTGTTGTTTTGTATATGATAAAAAAACACAATGGGTCAAGTGGTACCTCTCATTGAATGGTGGTATAACGGTTCCTTCCATATTATAGAAAAAATGACCCCATTTATGGCACTTTATGGATATCATCCACTGTCAATCACATCATCTTTAAGAGAAAATTATAAGGTTAAAGCAGTGGAAGAAACATCGAGCATCAACAAGAAGTTCTCCAACTCTTAAAGGATGACCTAAATTTGGCACAAAATCGAATGAAACAACAAGCATATCAACATCACACCAAGAGGAGTTTTGATGTAGGAGACTGGGTATTTTTACGACTACAACCGTATAAAAAAATGTCCCTTGAGTAAGATAAGAAGGATAATAAATTATCGCCAAAGTACTATGGTCCTTAAAAGGTGTTGCAAAAGATTGGTACTATGGCATACAAATTGGAGCTTCCTGCTTCTTCGCGAGTGCATACAGTTTTCCATGTTTCATGCTTAAAGAAGGTTATAGGTGATAAAATTCCAGTTCAAACAGCATTTCCAGAACTTGATGAGGAAGGAAAAATCAAATTAGAACCTGAAGCAGTCATGGAAACAAGAACTCGAAAGCTACGAAATCTATCAATTTCAGAGTATCTCATGAAGTGGAAGAACTTACCCACTTAAGGTTCTACATGGGAGGATGAGAATTTTATACATAAGCATCCGGAGCTACACAAGCGTCGAGGAAAACATTTTTTGAAGGAGAGGGGCATGTTAGGTCCCTATATTACTAGTGTAGTCCCTTATTGTTGTTAGTGTAGCCCCCTTATTGTTATTGTTGTACCCTTGTAACTCCAATATTGTTATTATTGTGCCCTTACATTATTATTGTTAGGTCGGATAGGATTATATTGTGACCCCATGGACTCCTATATATAGAAGGAGGCTTTGTCATTTGTATCATCCAAGAATTTTCCATTTATGTAATGTAAAGGAGGTTTCCCCCTCGAAGTGGCTTATTTCTAAGGCGTTGATCTCTCTTTTCTTCTATTTTTGGAGCTGGTTTCATAACACAGCCAAGTCAAGAAAGTTATCATTTCTAGCAAGAAGTATGAATTAATGTTTCTAAGAGAAAATCAATATATAGAAGAGTCAATGAGAGCAAATTCATCCTTAGATGGGTTTACTAAGGAATGGAAAAGCAACTGTAACAGTTGCTACATGAATATAAGCGTGTGTTTCAGGTTCCTAAAGGGATATCATCTAAGAGGGGAGTGGAGCATGAGATCTATTTTTTTCAAAACATTGGGAAGTACAGGAAGTTAGTTATAGAATCAAATGAGATGAAAAAGTAGTTTCAACAACTATTGGAACAAGATGACATTCAACCAAGTACCTCACCATGTGGGTTGCTAATTATCATTGTGCCAAAGAATGATAAGACTTGGATAATGTTTATTGATTATGGTGTTAAAAAAATGTGCTCAAGAATAGCTACCCCCTTCCCATGTTAGATGATCTATTGTCTCAGTTGCAACAATCCAAAAACTTAACCAAGAAGGAATTAAAGTCAACATATCACCATTTTCAGTCAAAGAAGAAGATACTTATAAGAGCACCTTTAAAACTAAGAAAGGTATGTATGAGTGATTAGTAATATTTTTTTGCATATGTGATGCACTAATTATTTTTATATAGTTAATGAATGATATATTAAACTCTTTTATAGATTCAATAGTTATCTTCTGTTTGGATGATATATTGGTATATAATGCTACCTAACCAATACATATCACATTTGATGCCGGTGCTAGGTACATTAAAGAAGCATCAGTTGTTGGAAAATCTCAAGAAATGTGAGTTTGCACAACAATATTTGGTTTATCTAGGGTATGTGATAGATGGAGGAGAGTTGAATATAGATCCTACTAAGATGGAGGACATCATGAAGTGGTTAATGCCTACAAATATTTATGAGGTCGAGAGTTTCGTTGGGGTAGAACACTACCTAATGAAACTCGTAGCCTCATTTTTTGTAGTAATAGCACCACTCCATGTTGTAAAAGTGAATGGCAACAGTTTTCAATGAGGAAAGGATAGATAGAGGGCCTTTGAGGAGCTAAATAAAAATATCACTCAAGCACCAGTTCAAGTATTACTAAGCTTGTGGTAGCCCTTCAAAGTGGATATATATGTGAGTGGTTTTGTTATGGGAGTGATATTGATGTAGGAAGGATGGCCTATATGTTACCATTATGAATTATTTCATGGGATGATTCTCAACTTCCCTACCTATGACAAGGAGATTTATGCCCTAGTGAAAACTATGAAGAAGTGGAGACACTTTCTGATGGGACAGGATAAATAATCCACATAGATCACCAACCACTATAGTATTTTCAATACCAAAGTAAGCTACAACAAACTAGGGATTACTAGTGGATGTGGTTTCTACAATAGTTTCATTTAGTGATAAAGTAAAAAAAGGGAAGCCCAAAGAAGTGGTTGGCATGCTTTCTAGATGACCAACATCAAAAATCACAACTTTAGGAACTATTATGCATATGGATCCTTTCACCCATGATGCATATAGATATGGATACACAAAGGATGAGGATGTGTTTAAGAAATTATAGATCCATAGTCATCTACAAGATGTTGCAACACAATTGGTTTACTCTATAGGTTATATATGTTAAGTGTTCCTAAAGGAGAGAAATTGCAATTGATCAAAGAGGCTCACACCTCCAATATTTCCAGACATTTTGTTATAAGGTAGACCATGACCAACATGCAGAGGTATGTTTATTAGCCCAAACTTGTAACTAGGTTCATAATAGGATGCATTCTTTTTTGTACCAACAAGCCAAATAATAGGAATCATGGTCTATACCATCTCTTACGTGTACCCACTCATCCTTCGGAAAGCATTTCCATGGACATTGTGAGAGGTTTATACATAACTAGGAAGGGACGTGAATACCTATTTGTGGTAGTTGACATGTTTAGTAATATGTACATACTAATTCCCTATAAAAAGAAAATAAATAGGAAGAAGCAACAAAGTTGTTATTTAGATAGGTCTAGGTTCACTTATGGATACCAAGGAGCATCATATCAGACAATGATGCAAGATTTTTCAATGCATTTTAGACTACATTGCAGGAAAATATGGACATGAAGTTGAAGAGGTCTACCACATCCCATTCATGGAAAGATGGGAAAACAAAAGTAGTCAACATGACATTGGTGCATCTTTTGAGGGGTTATCATCAAAAGCATCCAAGTACATGGTATGAAAATTTGGTATATATACAATAGTATTATAACAGAGAAATCCACATTTATACTAATAAGTCCCAATTTAAAAATCATTTTGGATTCTTTCCAACTTCACCTTTGGATATTTCATATGGGTAGAAAAGAGGAGTTAGAGAGGATCTTACAGGGGATGCTTTAATGGCTGAAAAATTTGTTAAGAAGATCAATCAAATCCATCTACAAGTATATGATACATCATAAAAGTCATAGGAAAAATACCAGGGTAGACATGATTAGCATATAATAGAGAAGTCCTTCAATGTGGGAGATAGAGCATGGTTACAATTGAACAAAGGCATGTTACAGGGTGCTGGTAATAAAATCAAGGCTTTGTGATATGGTATCTTTGAGATACTAGAGAAGATGGGAGATAATTCCTATAAACTCACTATACCCCCATATATGCACATTTACTTAGTGGTGATTGTAGATGTTTTGAAACTCTATGAGAATTCCATGCTAGATTAGGAAGAGGAATAGGTCCTACCTTCTATAGAGGATTTATCACCAGATGCTTCAAAAGAGTTGACATATGATATTATTTTGTATAATATGGCTAGAACTACAAGACAAGGGCAACATGACCTATGGGAGATTAGGTTGAAAGGACAGCTTCTAGGCAAGGCTAAAATGTTACACTCAAGAGAAGGTTGAGGAAAATTTTCCTCATCTCTGTAACAACCCTGATTTTATTTTCCATATAAATGGAAAGAGATTATAAAGGCTAAAATAAGACCAAGGTGACGGGACACGTATACCAACCTGAATGGAGGGAAAAACATTAAAGTGGGTATCACTTGTGGTTAATTAATCGCTATGAAAATTGGAATTCACATTGGCAAAGGCAAAGGGAAATAAAGAGAAATTTAATATAATAAATAAAGGAAAATAGGAGAAAAGGAAGATGAAGGGACAAGAATATGCATGCAAGGGAAATTAGAGAGAAAAGGAAGGAAAAGGAAAGAAAAAGGAAAAGGAAAGGAAGAGACATCAAACATAAATGATAAAAAGGAACCTAAGAAACAATTGACAGCTTTTGACAATTTTTGGATAAGCTTTTGATCAATTTTAGAAATCGAACTCTAAGAGAAGAGGAAAGAGCACTTGGACACTAGAAAGCAAGCAATAAAATGACAAGCAAAGGAAATCAAGGGAGCGCAAGGAGAATGTTGGAAGAGCAACTACAATAGGAATATTTTGCAAGTAACAGGTTGCATGTGTGATTTCCTTGTTGATATTTGAATGCATGGTACATGCATTTAGTTATTTGGTTATTTTTTTATCATTGGAATGGGATTTATCTGGATTGAAAGTGGTTTTAGTTTTGAATTTCCATTTCCTAGATAGTCATGGTATGATGGGATTCATTCTTGGTTGAGCTTTGGATTTCCATAATATTTTAGATTCGGGTGAGATGGTCTAAGGAAAATCCCAATGGTTGGGGTGGAGATAGTTTTCTCTAGGAAGCCCTTGATAGGTGGGTGGAGACAGGATAATTCCTCTGGGTATGGTGAAGAAATTTTAAGTTATCCAAGCTTGTGTTGGTTAGGTTATTTCTTCACTAGTTTAGTGAAATCACTATGGTTGAGGGTGGAGGTGGTTTAGCCTCTGGATGCTCTGGTTTTTTTTTTTGTTTATTCAATGATATCCCACATTCATGCTTCGAATATGGCACAAGGGTGATTGTCTGAAAGAGAGATTTGATTCAACCTAATATATCGTCGGGTGGTATGTGAAGTCCTTGACTTGGTTGGATTGATGTATATGTTCTTAAATTTTGTTTCTTAGTGAGATCAATGATAACATTTGTTGGCTATTGTGTTGATTTTATGACTGGTTTTTCATTGCCTCATTCTGGTTAACTTTTGGTTATAGGCATAGTTAAATGATGCGATCTTGTTATGGATCTTGTTCATGATTTGATAAGTTATTAAATGTGTTAGGGTCCTATAATAATAGGGATCATAATTTTGAATTGACTATGTTAAAGTCTTGTAATATTGTACATACTTTTGATTTCTGCAAAATGTTTTCCCATATTAAAAAATGTAAAGAGGGTAAGTCCTAAAAGAAAAATCAAAGGACTAAAAGAAAAAGATCAAAAAATAAGATAAAGTACGAACCCCACAAAAAGAGATAAAAATAAATCATGAAAGTGCGCACATTCAAATGCCACTCCTTTAGTTACTTTCCAAAATAAAACTTGTGTGCAACTTGTTTAAAATACCACAATTCATGATGGTCAAACATTTTAATCTTGACTCATTCATGCTTTAATTTTCAAGTATTGATAGATAGTGAATAAAGATCTAGCCAAACCATTTAATCTTGGCAGATCAGTAGTTAGGTAGAGAAATAAAAATGAGCTCATCAGTTTAATCTGAGCCATTTGAAGTTATAATGTTAGAATTAGATTAGTTTTCTTATCAAAAGAAGAATAAATGGTCAACAAGCTCAAATGCACCCAATAAATGAAGAAAAAATGTTAGGGTAAATGATGGGTAGGAAGAAGCACTTTCACAAAGCATGGAAAACATCAATTGGTCATTTCATATCTCACTAACATCCCCCAAAATCCCCTTCCCTTTCCTTAAAGACCCAATTTATCATTCTTAAAAGGAATTTTCCCTTGTTAAAATATCTATTTCCCTTCATACTAACTTTCTCCCCTTATTTTACCCATTTTCCCTTCCTAAAACCCCTTTCCCTAGTTTAAAAATCACATTTTCCCTTCCTAAAGCCCCTTTCCCTCCCCGATGTCATTTTAACACTTATTCTAATGTTTTATTAATTTCCCGCATACATATTTCATTAACCCCCGATATCATTTTAACTTATCCACTTTATTATATTAAAATCCTTGTTTTATTAAATTTACCCCGTATTATATTAACTCCCGCTTAAATATATTTCCCCAAATCCTTTATGTTAGTTTAATATATATTTTTTGTTTTATTAAAATCCATCCCATTATAAATCCAGGGTCCCACTTCTATTTTAATACCCATCGCATGACTCATCCCTGGGCCCCTCTTATCAAATCCCCCCTATTCGTCCATCCACCCGATCTTCATTCATCAAATCCAACAGCCAATATAACCTTTTGCACTCTCCAATACCCGAAGTTTAAATAATTGGAGAGGTTGCAAAATGGGTGGTTTCACACCCCCGCTCCCTTGCTATGTGGCAGCCCCACATTGTATCGCACTCCCTAGCTGAAAACCATTATACCTCTTTTTACCGTGAAATAAATAACTTATCTTGTTTTCGCCCATTACAATGATACCACCCTTCTTTTTTAATTCAAAGTCCGCGCCAATGTCTAGCCACTATTGGTTAAAAACAATAAAACCTGCTCTTTACCATTTATCCACCATTTTTGTTAAAAAACTATGAAAAGGAAGCCTCGCCAACCTATTTTGAAGCCAGTACTGACTCAAATTCAACCTTTTGCTACCAGAAATCGTTGTTGACTCAGTCTAAATATTTACAAGACCAAGGAAAGCCCCTGTTGCAACCACAACCTTTTCTACATACACAAATTACCATTTCCAGGTATTCCTAAGCGTTGAAATCCATTTCTTAAGCTAAAGAAAGTAATAAATTGAATAAAATAAACAAATCTATGGCTTCCCAGGGCATTGTGACTATTAATCCCCTGCAACCTCCTATTGTTGATCTTGAAAATACCAAGCTTTCAGACAAAGACTTCAAAACCAGTGACATAGTCACTAATTTTAACCTCCTTAAGCTCCACTGCTGGAGCTGTAATAAATTTATGGACTAGGCTGATGATATCCATCTTTGGGACTCAAAACTACCCAGGTATATTTTCCCACAGACCTTCCAATTTCCATAAATTATCCTCCCAATGGAAGAGCCTTAGTAACCCCCAGTAAAGAGATTTTGTTCACCATTACTGCAGAATCAATAAACCAGATGTTGTGAATCCAACCCAAGCCTGATGAAGCCCCTTTGTCAATTGAAATTCTCACTGAATTATATCTAAAGCTAGACTTCCCAAAGAGGTTTCAAATCTTCCAAACCTTCTTACCTCCATCAGTTGAAACCCCAAAGAGTAACCCTCCTTATTCAGCTTCAATTTTTTTAGAGAGAACAAGACAGATTGTCACAATGTTGTCTTGCATTCTAGGCTACTTTGCAGATGAATATGTATATGCTTCAATCCTAGGTTTTCTGTCCATTTTCTGCCCAGGACAGCCTCCATCTTTCACATTTAACTTTGCTCAATACTTATCAGATGCCATCCATGAGCAATTAGTTAAATTACCAGAGGAAGGGATGTTTAAGTATTCATCTGTTTTGTTTAATTTGTTTCCGTATTTCCAATCTGAAATGTTTGCAGTTAGCCTTCAAAAACTGGACATAGAGGGTAACCCCCAATCTATAGTCTTATGGACTTCATTAATCATGAAATATTCCACAGAGTTCACATACAAGGACTTCATTGATTCATTTATTCATCCAGTTGTCAACATGCTAAGCAGTAGCATTGAACCGAGGATCAATGAAGAAATAAATAAAGTATTGCAGTTGTCAGAACGTAGTAGAACAAGAGTCTGGTATTTATACCAGAAGCACATTGAAATTAGGGTGTATGGATTTCAACTCACTCCATAAAAGCTACCCAAATACCTCCCAATGAGGTTATTTTCACTAGAATATATCAAGCAGATCCTAAATTCAGACGACGTTAATTTTCTGTCAACAAAGAAGAAAAATCAGTTTAAAATAAAAAAACCAGCTTGGTCCTTTCATTTGCAATAACATGAATGTTGGTCAACAAGAAGAAAAGTGTTTACAGGAATTCAAGTTCAGTGATAGTTTCAAATGGAAGTATGATCCTTTGGGAGTTATCAGAAAACTAAGAGTCAAATTTAAATTAACTCCTTTTATCTATGAGTCCAAGCCAGAGATTGAAAAATACTCCAACCAGTCAGAGTGGTTGGATAATACTTTGAAAGAGGTGGAGAAACCAGTTGAGACTAGTTCTATCTTACATACTCTAGCCCTACAAGATAGGAACTCGAAGAGACCAAGTGAAGAAGGTTCATATTCAGCTGAAACCACCACTGAAACTAAATTCAAACTAATGTACAGGAAGAATCCTAAGATGAATTGAACAAAAGGAAATAACTGTGAACACAATTGAGATTATTGATACATATTTGAGTGTTAGGGACAATGCACCTCCTACTGTTTCAGAGGAAACTCATCAGCCTTCAACATCTAGTGCTCAGATCATTCAGAATCAACATAGTATCGAAGTATCTTCATCAAGAAAACTAGTAGACAAATAACAAGATATAATGGAGAGGTATAAAAAGATAAAATTGAAAAATGAGGCATTGAAAGCAGTGACTTATGCCCAATATTGGAAACAGACACCTCGTGACCGGAACAGGTTACTTTCTGCCTTTGATTATAAAACTAGGAAAATACAAATTACCTTTTTACATCCCACAGTGTAATATCCAAAGTCATCTGCTGATTACAGGAAAATAGCATTTGAAGTCATGGCTAAATATGTTCATCCTATACACCAAATTTAATTTCATAAGCAAGCTGGAGAAATTCTATATTCTACTATGATTAACAAAGCTATGAGTGTCCAAAAATTACAAAATTCTCTAGAGAATATCAAAGCTCAGTTAAAACTAGAGAAGGCTTCCTCACAAGCCAAGGACAACAGAATCAAATCACTTGAAGAATTGGTCATAGGGGTTGGATATGATCCCAAAAATGTCAAAGCAGTTGAGGAACTTATCAAAAATAAAAATGCAGACATTGTTGCATTGAAGAAGCAACTAAAATTACCTCCCATTGAAAATCCACAAACAAATAAGTTCTAGAAAATGAAGGCCAAAAAGATGAAATGATGAATCTCATCATTCAGTTGATAGCTCAACTGAAAGAGATGGAGAATGAGATGGATAATTTAGTGCAGGAAAAGAAGGAAAGCATGGAAGCAGTTACAGTGATTGACATTCCCATAGCTTGAACATCAACTTCAGTGGCTACAAAAGTCCCCACTACTACAACAATTCCAGTCACAACACAAGTTTCAGTAGCAACAACTACTACATCAACTAAAGCAGTAGCTCATCCTAGTGATGAAGAAGGTAAATTGGTTAAATCTATGCAAGACATGTCAATCCAAACAAATGAAATTAATAGACTGAAAGAACAAGTAAAGAATCTTGAAGATGAAATGAAATTGGCACAAATGAGGCATACAACTGAAGCACAGAAGTCAAGTTGATTGACTAGGAGAGTTCAAAACTTAGAAAGAGAGTTGACATTAGCAGAACCTTTGGCTCAAGCAAAGAAACAATTATGGGCCAATATCATTAACTCTATTAATGATATTTGGCCATCTATCCAAGTCATCTTTGAGTAGAAATACTTGATAAAAGAAGCTATTAAAGCCATCCAGAAAGTCAAAGAAGAACTTGACAAAAAACCAAAAGAGGGCATAGAGGTAATTAAGTTTCTAAATTATAAGAACAAGCATGAGTTAGAAGAAATTGGAGTAAGTGACAAAACTGGAACAATTTTAGAGGTTAAAAAGGTAATTTCCAAAAGAAACTTAATGGTATAGCTTGAAGACAAGTGCCAAGCCATGGAATTAGCAACAAACATATTTATGAATAATTTTGATGTTCTAAGGCAGAAAGGTCTGCCTAATCCATTAGTAATTAATGACAGACTGATGAGGTAGTTAGACTATGACAAGAAGATCAGAGAAATGGCCAAATAAAAATCCAAAAATTCATCTTTGAAAGGAATTCCAACAGGAAAGGTACTCTATCAAATTTTTGAAAAATTGTTTTACCTCCGGCATGAGGTAAATCGCCTCTTTGTGAACAAACCTACTTTCACCAAGTACACTGAAGTTGATGAAATTTACAGAAGGATGATGAAGATTAAAATCCCAGATGAAGAGACCTGGGAGAGATTGTATGAATTACTGTGATAGTGAAATATAAAAAGAGGTAAAACAGAATAGTCAAAGTAAAAGAAGGTAAAACAAAGCAGTCGGGGTTAAAGGTGAAAGCAGAGACAGGTAAAAACGTGAACAGGTCAGACAGTTTAAAGTGAAAAATAGAGTTTAAAGATCATAAAACATAGTTAAAGAAAAGATAACAGCCATTGTAAAGCAACAGTCAAAGAGAATAAACAAAAAATATCAAAGAGCAAACAACAAATCCAAATAAGCAGGGACAACTAGCATTTAGTCTCCTAGGTGTCTCTATCTTCTTGCATGAACATATTTTATTTTCCTTGAATAAATCCTAAATTAGTTTTAGGATATTTTGTATTAGTTTTTGTATAAATACTTCATAAATTCGAAGTGTTAGGGGGGATTCCTGAACATTTCTATAATTGTAATTGATCCAAACACTCGAGGGTTTATTGTACAATTTTCAAGTCAGCAGACTAGACAAGTAATAAAGGCATTGCATTATAGTATTCATGTGTTGAGCTAATTTAGTGAAGTACATTTCAATTGTTCATTTTTATTTCTTAAGTATTCCATAAACTTGTATGTTTTTTCCAAATTTAAGTGTTATAACAGGAATATTATTGTAGAAATTGTTTAAGTACACTTTGTCCTGAACTGTTATTCATTTTAATGTTTTCTTTGATATCTAGATCTGAGAATCCTTAATTGCTCTCCCATCTTGATTGACCTCTTCCTCTTTCATTCATCATTATGGTTTAAGGAATCCTTAACTGCTCCTTGATCCCGATTGAAAACCACTTCACCATTCTGCCTTTAAATATCTAATCTTGCTCAGCTACCCTGCCCTATGAACACTTCCTTTAGAACTTGATTCTTGTCCTGTTTTCTTGATATTTTGACTCCATAGCCTAATGGAAAAGTAGAAAAGAAAACTATCCATCTAAATCAGTAATTCCACCAAACCAATAAATCTTTGATAACTAGCCTAAAATCAACTAAAAACAACAAAGTTAAATCATAAAGAGAGAGTCCTCTTTGAGCATTAGGAAGGCTAGATCCTGATCTCAAAGTAATTTCATATTTACCTCTAAAAATTTCTTTAAAAATCATAACAACCCTGGGAAATTATTGGAGTGATAACATACTGGCGACCATACTCGGGAAAATTATTCCTCAGTTAAATAAACCTTAAAAGGAAACACTTTTACTCATCTTTTCACCCTAAGTTTTATTTAGGGTTGTTAGATTTTTCATTAAAAATTAAAATTTTGGCTTCCAAAAGAACATACTATACCTGGTCTCATCTTGATCCACAACCTGCTATAATTATGGATGATCCTGACAGAATTTTAAAGAAAAATAAAAAAGTATAAAGTTTAGGAAGTAGTAGTCAATTAGTCAAATATAATTCACTCCCTAAAGAACTATCAAGCTTACAAGATATTGAATTCGATTTATCATTTTAGCATTCATTGTTTAGAACCAAATCTGAAAATTTCATCTCTAATATGATAATAGATCTTGATGTCATTCAATTTATTGAAACAAAGAAGGAGACTATTTCACTTGATTCAGATCAAAAAGCTTTAAATACTTTTGATGAACTTGATGCTTTGACCTCAAATTTGATTAAAGATATTGACGAAGCCTTTTTCCAACAATCAGTTGAGTTAGCTTCCCTAGTTGCTGCTACCCCTAAGTATTCTACCATTCCTTCAAAAACTGTAAAAACAGATCCATTTAGTTTCACTTCACCCATAATCTTCACTACAGTTTAGTCCATAGAACCATTCATCCCCAAGCTTCCTCTTCAACCCAAAGTTATATACCCAGAAGCCCCTACTAAGAAAAATGTCCAAACTCAAACCAAGAAAATAGTAGAAGCTCCTGTGAGTAAAGTTTTACAAATCCTCCCTAGGGAAACCTAGAAAAATTCAAGTCCAAAAATTGTAGACATTACTGATATTGCTACTCAAACTACAACTGATGCTAAAAACACCACTGCCACTCAAATTGTTCCTGATAAGAAAGTTGAAAGTAAAACAGTGGAAACACAAATTGAAACACCCAACTGTAGATAAAAAAGGCATAGGTAAACAAGCTGTAATTGGTAAAGATGAAATCGTTCAGTTAGGAAAAACTCAAGTACCATTTAACATTCAAGTTGAGTTAGCCAAATTGAAAAAACTAGTTCCCTTAACAAAACTAGTAAAGAATGATTCATACCCAAATCACTGAAACACTGAATATATGTGAAGGAAAAGACTTTGTTAATATAAATGATGATCAGCCAGAATTACTTCTTTGCCCTGAAGTCAATGGTAAACACCAACAGGGAGGTGTCCCTCCATTTTACATTAGCTTGAAAATTCATAAGAAAATGTTATGTAATGAAATGTTAGATTCAGGAGCATCCCACAACTTAATGCCAAAAGTTTTTATGGAAAAGCTGAATTTAGACATCACTAGACCATACAAAGATTTGTTTTCATTTGATTCCAGTCAAGTTAAATGTCTTGGCTTGATAAAATATTTGTGTGTCACCCTAGTCCAATACCCAGCCAAAAGTATTATCATGGATATTGTAGTTGTTGATATCCCTCCAAAGTATGGAATGTTATTATCTCACTCATGGGGAGAAAAACTACAGGTATCACTACAATTAGACATGTCCTATGTCACAATTTCAATATTCGGTCAGCCCAAAAAGCTTTACGGGGAAACTTTAATCAAATTCATGGTCAATAGTGCAGAAAAACCCTCAAAATTACCCTATTTATTCTCTGCATTTTGATATGGATTCTTTCATTTTATGCAATTTGGACACTAGAAAAGATAAAATTACAGCAGTAGAACAGAAGCATAAAGAAGTTGACAGTGATGATATATTTCATGAATCAATGTGGCACTTAGATTTCGATGGTTCTATGAATAGATTAGGAGCAGGAGCCAGATTTTGGATTCATAACATGGAAAATAATCATTCTGAAGGTCATGCCTTTAGGTTAAACTTTCAATGTACAAATAACATGGCAGAGTATGAAGCTTTAATATTAGGACTGCAGATTGTGAGAAAACTAGGAGCCAAGAGACTTTCTATCATGGGAGACTCAGAACTTATCATAAAACAAATCAAAGGAGAGTATTTTGTGAATAATCCTAGACTTAGCCAATACGGGGAAACCGTTCTAGACTTGATAAAATGTCTTCTTGAAACTAACTTTGTTGTTATTCCAAGGAAACAAAATATGCAGGCACACAGTTTGGCTACTTTTACCAGTACATGCAGATTGCCTTTTTATCCAAACCACTAGTACATTGCAGAGGTAACACATAGGCGTACTATACATGACAACTTGAAATATTGGTAGATATTTTCACAAGGTTCTCAAATCTACAATTTTATGAATGCTGAGGGAGAATTTCAAAACTGTAATGATGCAGGAGCATCCTGCTTGGTTTTTATTAAAATATTGTGTAATTAGGGGGGTGATGTCTTTTAATTATTTTATAAATTATTATGCTCATTTTTTAATAAATTAAGAGAGAAAAATGCAAGTGAGGATTATTGTAAATATTCTTTTAATAAATTAAGGATATGAGTAGAGTTGAATTAGGTAGATAATCTAGGGATTAGGAATTCCTTAAACGAGACTTAGTTGAGTCCAAAAAAAGGATAAATCTAATTTATATTTTAGTTGAGATGTGTGTGGAGGAAATTATGGATTGGAATAAATTCATTATTATGTATAAATATGAGGAGTGTGTGAGGATGAAAAACAGTGAGGAATATAGAGAGAGATCAAAGAGGTTTTGTAAAAGGGCTGAGAGACGAGAGGCCATCTATTGTAATATTCAGCATATTGGTTTGAATCTGAATTTCTTGTGTTATTATTGTATGCCAGTATTAGTTTGTGTTTGCTCTCTTTTCTTTTTGTATATGTTGAGCTGAATAAAATATAGTTTTAATGAAGTATTTTCTTGAGGATTTTCATGCTGAAAGAAGCACACATGCTATTATATGCTGGGATCTGTTTTATAGCAGATACCTGGCATCATTTTGGTATCAGAGCGAAGGAGATGAGTTTGGGGATGAATATCTCCTACGTCGAGGCTATTTTGTTTGATTGCTAGTTGGGAGCATGAATTAGATTGCTAACTCAGTTGCAAATGGTTGTTTTGACTTTGTTTAAACTATATGAATGGTGGCAACTCCAACGCACTGCAGTGATTACTTTACTGTAGTGGAGTACGTCCCAGTCAAGCGTGGTGTGGACACAGGGGAGTGCTGTAGAGATTACTAGCACATTCGAAGACGACGGATTTGTATTGTCACAGCTTCGACGGAATGGTGAAGGGTGACTTGCAGTTGCGGTTGGGTGTGCGACTCTAGTTCCTGGAGTCTGCGTGAAGGTTTAAACAAATCCGTGGCATATGGTATAAATTATCTTATGGAATATGTGTTAAAAAAGTTTGTATAACCGTGGGGTATGATATATACAGTCCCTGTGGATCACAGTATGTATCTAGCATGTGTTAGTGGAAGTGTATATATATACTGTGCATTCTGATTGTGGGAGATGTGGAACGAGAGTTTCTGTGAAGTCATGACAGCATAGGTGGAAGGACGGTGAAATTGTCAAGGCCACAGCCTTAACGCACTGTGTGAAGAGCAGCATCAAGCGGTGGATGCAAGCATCGATGTCACAGGCATCGATACCATAGGTAACGTGGTTTATTGCTGTGAATACGTGCAGCATATGATATCACATTTCACATGACATCACAGGTATGCGAATAAGATATCACAGTGAGTAGCAATGGGTGAACAACGCCACATGATATCATGGTTATGATATGAGAAATGGATTCGTGGTACATGGTAAGCAGTATCCATAGATAACACAGGTTCCTGTGGTATGCTATAAGCGTAGTGTGGTTTAACATTCTATGGAGGCTGCGTGGACATTCCCGCAGAATCGTGGAGGTTGTGTAAGCTTTAACATCAACAGTGTATTCCTGTCACCGTTGACATCATATTGTTGGTTACATTTACTTGATGGCTGGATGAGGTTTTGTGACTGTGGTCTCAAAAAAATGCAACATTTAATTTCTTAAGCGGATACCAAGTTTAACAATCATCGTGAAGCTGTGTTGGATTGAAGAGTTGTTAAATAAAATTTTCCCGTGGGGTCGAGGTGATGGGCAGCATATGTCTTATGTACGATGCATTCCGATATACACAGTCACGTGAAGCAATATGCGTTTGAACTCCCATGTAACTGTAGAAAATTGTAAACGCAATTTGCGTGGATTGTTGGTGAAAGGCGCTCGGTTTTATGTGTCATAAAGATATATATATATATACAAACACCATTCCATCATTGTGGAAGCCTGCAACATTGTTGATGAGCAGATAGAATTGAGAGGCACCCCTCTCGAGCTGGTGTTCGTACTGTGGACCTAGTGGAAAGTGCACTATTAACTTTGTCAAATATGAACTTGCCTACCTATGGAAACCAATCGTATCAATGCACTTCAAGAAGGCATGTGTGGGGTTTGTGAAAGAGGTGTGGTTCTAGCGGAACATTCAAGGTATGTATCCAGTGTTTCCACAGTACCACCTTCCAGCGTAAGAAAAGTTCACTGGGATTGATCGAGGTAAGTTTTTTGCAAATAGTTCATGTATGTTTTTGGAGAATGTAACCTTGGAAGGATATTCCGTTACATTAAGGTTTCATGTTTCCAAAGCCAAGTAATTGAAATTGAAGAGAAACTCGAGAGATTGAGATGAGGGAACTTGGCTTAAGCTAAGAGGGGAGATTGTGCGTACCTTTAAGGTTTACAAAAGGTTTACAAACATTGTTTGCTAGGAAATATTTATGTTAGAAAATTGCTGGGAAGAGATTTATTTGTTGGGGAGAGAATGGACCTTGCACATTCAAAGTAAAGTAAAGTAGGAATTCAATCTCATATGAAGAGTCTAATTTATTTGGAATTATATATATTATAATTTCTTGATACATTAAATACTAAAGTGTGCATTGGTTGATTGCATCGAATTTTGGTGTGGAGACAAAGTCTGTAAAGGCTTGAATGTATTTCTAAAAGAATACACGAGAAAAGGGTTGGATAATTTCAACCACAAGAAGATTCAAGGTAAGTTCTCATTGAATGAATCAATATTCATTTGAGTAAAGGTATTTTAAAATTTGGTTGATTCAATTTCCTTGCCATACGAAGTTGATATTTTGTAAATATTATGAATGAGTGAAAATGTTGCAAATGCGGAGGTATAAACGAATGGAAAATGAATGGAAAAGGAGAATGGGCTATCCTGGGTGATATAAAAAGAAGCATGCATTTTTATGTGAGAGGTTTTATTATGCATAATGTGGATTCTTCGCAGTTTTGGTTAAGTCATTTTGGACCAAAGCTTGTAGTTGGAATGGGAGAATTTTTTTGATTTGTGTTTAAGATTGAAAACCCAATTGCTTGATGTTGTAGAATCTTTGTTTTACCATCATGTGGCGGCATCTAAGGAGGTGTTATTTAGGATGGACACGGTGTATGAATTGTACATTATTTTTCAAAGAGGTTGAAATATGAATAGCTTGTTCTATGTACACAGGTGAAGAGATGTGAATTGATGTTGTATGGTGCATAAAAGTGCAGGAAAATGTTTGCACTAAAATGACAAGCTTATGGTATGAAGGGCATGCGAGTATTCACAGTGACAAAGACGGCACAAAAGAGTGGAATCCAGATAGTTGCAAATGCAAGGGAAAGGTTTATTAAATAACCTTGAAGGGAGCATAAGGTATGATAATTCAGAAAGTTATTTTTGAATGTTGAAAATTGAATGGTTTATTTATTTTCACCATAAAATAAATCTTGGAAAACATGGATTGCATTTTGATTAAAGACTTCAGTATCATGTGAAATGATAATGGGAAACTGATGATCTTTTCATAAGAATGAAGTATGAGAGAGAGTGAAGATTTTACATCCTAAAAATGTATTAGGGGTATATGTTCATTCGAAGACTGTATAACTTGGATTAAGTCAACTATCCACTATCATAATTATTGAGTCAAGCCTTGAAGTCAAAACAGATGTTAGGGTCAAAATGAAAGTTTGGATAGCTTGAGTTAAGATTGAGTATTTTTTTTCCAAGATGAAGAGTTGGTGTAAAGTCTGAAATCAAAGAATCGTAAGGTATGAATGTAATTGGGTGCATGATTGGCAAAGCCCAACAACCAAAGAATTGGTCATTGTAACACAAGCATGACTAAAGTGTAGCAAAGAGGAGCAAGAGAATTGTCAGAGATGATTCCAATATAGAGAACTAAAAGTGATCAAGCGCAGGAAGAGAGCTTTCATTGTTGAATGGCAAGTATGGAGGCTTACTGAGAAGTGGATTGAATGAAATCCACACGTGAACAATGAAGTTCACAAAGGCAGTGAAGATGATTGGTGATAGTTATTTTAGAAGATCTGATGAAGACCACAACAGAAGAAAGAAGAAGGAAAATTCCAAGGTAAATGGCATATGTAAGCAGTTGACTGATGAAGAGTATGAGCGGGAGAAAGCTGAGATAACAGTTCACCTTGAGTTTTTTATGGAATTGTTGCAGAGAAATAAGGACCAAACACATGGTTGGATCGTCAGGAAGAAAGTGAAGTGGCAGAGGCTACACGCAAAGAGGGAACAACAGGTAAAAATACAGCTGATAGAAGAGCTGAGGAAGCTCGAGTAGATGATAAGTGTTCAAATGGGATGTGAAGAACTTAGATAGGCTGAGTTAAAAATGGAATTTTCCATTTGTGGCCCAGAGCAGGGTGAAATTCTAGGTGAAGAGATCAATGAGGATGATCTCATGAACTATTGGAATAGTTCAGAAGAATCTGAAGATGTGTTGACAAGAGAAGCAGATGAGGATATGAAGCCTTGTATTTTTAAATCTCACAGTTTGTGTATGTTTGCAGGATGTGCAGAAGATGGTGGACAGTCTGGTGAAACTGTCACAAAGATAAATGAAACTCTTGAGGTGAAGTGTGATGGAGAATGCCTTTCAGAGAAGGAAGGTACTGATTTGTTGTATCAGGAAGAAATCATAAATGAATTATTGTTTGGTGTAAGACAGACAGTTGAAGCTAATATGGAGCAGAAGCATAAGAAAACTGCCGAAGTGATATTCCAAGGAGGTAAACAACTGAATTTGTTTAATGAAATTGTTGATAGAATTTTGCAATGTGATGAAACAAAAAATAGGATAACTCAGGAAGATTGCCGGAAAAAGAATGAATCTGGGAATGAAGGTTGTGATGAAATGTTGGAAAGTTTTCACAAGGAAATAGATTTCTTTGAACAATGGCTTAAGGAACCTGAGGGAGAAGTGAAGCCTGCAGAACCTGATACAGAAAAGATTGTAGTTATTGTGCATGATAGGGGTGAAATGTTTTTAACATTTACAAAGTTGAGTGAATTTTATAAATTTTCAAATAATAATGTGGTTGTAGGTACATAAGGAGAAATTAATAAATATGATGTCGAAATCAAAGAAATTGAGAAAAAATTATTTGGAGTTGAGATGAAAGATCAGGGCCAACAAGAAAGTTATGTCTGTAGAGACATAAAGGAGACAAAAATATTGGTCCAGTAGGATAAAGATGAAACCAGCCAGCAGTTCAAAACAATATTTGTTGAAATCTAGAAAGTCAATCATGGGAGATTGGTTCTTGAAGCATCAAAAGAAGTCGAAAGGTCTTATATTTTTAAAACTAACGGCTTGTTGATGAATGCAGGTACAACACCAGATGAGAAAGTTGTTGCTATAAAAGAAATCAAAGACTATAGTTGTAATCAAGAAAGAGTTCTTGATTATTTTTCATTGCATAAAGTTAAGTGTTCAACACAATTCACTACAAGAAAAAAACACATTGGTGAGGGGCGAAAAATGTCACCATAAGCTCATTGGTGACGGTCAAAAGAGTCTTCGTCACCAAAAACTGAACGTCACCAAAGGAAGTGTCGCTGAAAGTATAGGTGTTGTGGTGACATTCAAGGTCCATCACCAATAATGATTTACAGTGACGAATAGTGACCGTCACCATTTCATATGAGAAATGGTGACGTACAATAGCCTCTGTCACCAAAAAATTGAACGTCGCCAAAGGTGGCGTTGCCGAAAGTATGTGTTGTGGTGACATTCAAGGTCCATCACTAATATTGACTATAATAACGGATAATGACTGTCACCATTTCATATGAACAACAATGATTTTTTGTGATGGACCTTTCATAGCCATCACTATTGGTGCATATATATGGTGACGTTCAATGACCCTCACCATTTCATATTTGGTGAGGGTAAAAAAATGTCACCATAATATCATTGGTGAGGGTCGAAAAATGTCACCATAAGTTCATTGGTGATGGTCAAAAGAGCCTTCGTCGCCATTCCATATTAATATCAGGGCACGATGGAATCAAACCACCAACCTCCTGCTTGTAAAGCAAGTGCTCTTCCATTGAGATAGAACCCTTTAAAGAACTAGACTTTATAAAATTAAACCTTGAAACTTTATAAATTCTAATTTATACAACTTTTAAGAAATTATAAAAATTTGTAAATTCTTGGCAAATATTTACTAAACAAGAAAAATAACATTGAAGTTGCAAGTGTCTACCTAATGGTTATGGAAGTTATGAAAATCGAGTGGAGGTGTAAATGAAGTGTTGGGAAGTACCAAACATACAAGTAGAATACATTTATTCAATTCTATAAGTCTTAGAAAAAGTTTAAGATTGTAATCTATATGAACTAAGTTAACTATTCTGTGTAAAATATGCATATGCTCCAATGAATAAATCAAGACTGCTAAATGTATATTTGTGCTATGAAGATTTGTATCCTGCACCAATATGGAATAGATAGTGTTAGCCAACTGCAAAGTAATATACATGTCAAAGACAAAATCAACAAGAGGAAGTTATTTCTATGACTTTTGGGGCACAATTTCTACACTACCTATCTTTGAATGTCCCTTGTGTAAATATATTACTACCTTTAAATCTCTAGCATATTATAGGACCAGAAGAACACTTCCCATATTATAGGTAGAGAACATGCCTTATCATCTGTAAAGATCTGCAGTTTACAGTTATGTTGACCACTAAAAGAACCCATTTATCTCAAGAAAATTTATAATTTTATGAAGATGTTTAGCCTTGATTAAAATAATGACTGGTGAGGGAAAATGGGAGTAGACCTTAGTATGTGTAGGGATTGAGTGGGGTATTCCCTTGCAAGTTACATAATCTTACAAAATTGATGGTGTTAGATGTGGTGGTGAATGTTAGTGGACCTACAATTGTTCTCAGCAATATGGAACATCGGACATGCATGTGTTGAAGATAAACAACAAAGACAAACATTTATATTGTTTTCAAATTGTTTGACGAAATCATTACATGGAGTATAGCAGTGATAATCTGTAGTGTATTTGTTTTGCAGACATAGTTTGGTTTAGTTGAAGAGGGTTTTTCCCTAACCAGACTGCCATCATTAGAGAAAAATGGGTCATGACCAGGTTTTCAATCTTCATTATATGCTCATGGAGGAAATTGTGAAGGCGTGTCTAGCCATTATTAACTTGAATGTAGTGTTGAAAATGCTATTTACTAGTGGTAAAATTCTATTGAGGCTCGGTTTGAGGAGAAAATCATTGGCTCAAACTTGAAAATATCCCACTCAATTTTACACTCATGAAATGTACATCAACATTACAAAGGTTTCCCAATTGCAATATTTCATTAATGTATATGCCAGGAATGTTTCTTATGTTGGGCATGGGGATTGGTATCACATACTACAGACTACTTCACTAATACACTAGAAATGTTGAAATCTAGAAGCAATTCTCCTTGGACATCAAATATGGAAACATTTTCCACTTATCATTAAGTCGATTTTTGTCAGTGTGGTCACTAAGTTAAAGAATATTCATCTCAAGCATTCTTATTAAATTTTACTTAAGTATAAGAGTCCATACCTGACCCACATTATGACAGAAAAGGAACCCTTTTTGATAGAAGTGACAAAATATTAGTTCGAACAATAGTCTATTCTATGGAGTACCAAAAAGGACATGACAAATTAAACATGGTTCTAGCATTTATACAACACCTTAGTGTGTGATGGCCAAGAAAAGCAGAAGATAAATCCAAATCTAACTAATACACTAGATATGCAAAAATCAGCATGCAATTCTCCTTGGACACTTCAAATATGGAACCTTTTTCGACTTACCATCAAGTTGATTTGTTTCATTGTGATCATCATTAAGTTAAAGAATATTCATCTCAAACATTCTTACTACAATTTACTTAAATATAATAGCCCATACCTGGTCCACCTGGGGGCAGAAGAGGAAACCTTTTGGACAAGCAAATGAATACTAGTTAGAACAATGGTCTAAACTATTAAATAGAGTACTAATGAGGATATGACAAATTAAACATGGTTCTAGAATTTATCAAGTACCTTTGTGAGTGATGGCCAAGAAAAGCAGTAGATAAATCGAAATCTAACTCCAAGATTTTGTGAAACCATCCATCAAAGTCTCCATAGAACTCAATCTAATGTGGACAATCAGAACAAATAACCGATACCAATGAGTTCAGTGCATATTAGATTTCTATAAAATTCTATAAAAGACAGATATAGGTTGACTCCTATATAAGAGAAAAAAAATATTATATATAAGATCTCTTCTGAAGAAGAGATATAAGTACAACCAAATAGCAGGATAGTTTCCACCAAACAGAGGTATTCACTTGTAAGTTGTAGCATAGACCCTATAGAACCCAAATTACTATCGAAAAAAAATTTACAAGCACTCTGGGATCAGAGCATGTGAGTTTTCTAATACTTCCTACAGAGCATACAAAATATTTTCCAATACTTTCTACTATCCAAAAACAAAACTACAAAAACTCTCCTTAACAAGACATCAAAATATCCAAATACAAAGTTGGTTCCATACACAATTTCATCCAAGCAGATGTCAGAACCTTTGAGTTTTGATGCTTCATTGGCTGAAGAAATTTGTAGTTTTTGTATAGATCCTTAGGTTTTCATAGAAGCTCTTTTCAGGGTGACACTTGTACATATCGTCAAACAACGTTTCCAAACTACTAAGAACTCTACTTTTAAAGTCTTCATACTTTTGTTGGCTACAATCCAAGATTTTGGTAGCATAGACAATAAATTCTAGGAGACTGATGGTTTTCTATTAAAAAATTGTGCGTTGTCGAGTTGCCATTTCCTCCCACTCCATGGTAAAATCCTTCATCTGATGGAGTTCAGCCAAATTTATTTTATTGGAGAAACTTTGTTACAACTATGGGGACAATTATCCAAGACTGAATGCTCATGCTGAGTCATGAAAGCAACAAACCAATCCTGGGAATTAAAAGGATTTCCCTCTTGTTAACTTCCTGTTGCAACCAAGGCTTTTCCACTGGTGAACTTGATCTCAATGCATAACTCACTCAGCCATCTTCAAGGGAAGAGACTTTGACACCTTGGGAGAGAGCTCAAGAGAACAAAGGTGTTGGATTGTCTTCATGCTGAAAATTTAATGAGGGATGGCTATTGTTAGGACATATGTTTAGACATGTGTGTCTATTGTGTGTAATTTTTACTTGTCCATTAGGTACACATCACATGGTTCTATATATATAGTCACATGAATTTATGCACATGTGAATAATCACATGTATTTATCGACATGTCAATAATCAGATATAATCGCATGTAGTCAAACTTATTTATCCATATGTAATTATCTTCTAGGAACTTATAATTTTTTTCATTTTCCCAACTACCTTTCTTACCCTGCGTATCAGTTGTAATCTAAATCTATATATTGGAGGTATGTGGAATGCATTTTGTAAGAGAAATGTGACAAAGGTTGCAATTGTCACCATGCGTCACTGGCGATTATTTTATAGAAAAAAACTATTCCCATATCCACTTTATAATTGCATGTTTTGATATTTTGATTACAGTTAGTAGGAGATCATTTCCATGTTGGCAAACAACAACATAAATTCAAGAGAGATGGCACACTTGTAAGGTTGGTCCTCATGAGTTCGATTTTACTTATGGGCCCTCCCTTCTATTTTGGATTTGTAGGGGTTATTGTGCATTCATGAAGTAGGGCACATACCATAGAGAATCTTCTCTTGTAAGATTTTGGGGCATAAATCCCTCTGTGGCACATTTATGCTTGGAAGTTACAATTGTTGTATAGGGCTACACTTACCAAGGAGCATTTATTGCGAAGCAGGTGCCTGCATTTACTTTGGGAGTTACACTCCTTGAGGGATTTAATTAGCCAAGAATGGTGCACTCCTTGAGCCCATTAATGGCCAGTTTGTAACCCCCTCCTCTTGGATTAAAAAAGACCGAAGGGCACATTACTATTTCAGACAATAGAGTTGTATGTGTTGTATCTTTCAGATGCGTAGAGCTTGAGCATGATGCAAAACTATTATAATAATTTATTTCTGAGTAATACATAAACCATATGATTGTTGTTGGAGCCTATCCTTGCCATCTAGAACATTTCTGATTGTTGCATGATGTATATCAAGCCCTATTTAGCTGGTATAGCTTACTATCATAATTTTCAAATTGCAGATTTTATGTCAAGTAAACATTATTTATCTTCTATTGTAAATTGTCTCATGAAATGCATTCTTTGTACTCCTAAATATTTCCTTACGTTATTTTAGTATATACTCATCTAAATTTTTGATAGGTGAAATCTATATTATAAATTTTAATGTTTTAGGAGCTGTAAAATTCATTCTTTGGGTAAATTGTAGATTCATTCTGATGTATATCAGGCCCTATTTAGCTGGTATAGCTTACTGTCATAATTTTCAAATTGAAGATTTTATGTCAAGTATACATTATTTATCTTCTATTGTAAATTGGCTCATGAATGCAGTCTTTACACTCCTAAATATTTCCTTGCGTTATTTTAGTATATACTCATCTAAAGTTTTGATAGGTGCAATCTATATTCTAAATTTTAATGTTTTAGGAGCTGTAAAATTCAGTCTTTGGGTAAAGATCTTAAACATGGTGTAGAAAACTGACATAGTATCAAAGTTGTACATATGAAATCTCTCAGCAAATCCACATATGAATGGGACTTATTTCTGTGAGATAGAGATATCAGAAGATTTCAATGTGTGCAATGCCCTTATTTTTTTTCTTGAAGCTGATCTGCCCCCAAGATAGGCACTTGGACCTGTACGAGATTCGAGGGTGAGATGCCCATCCATTCGTTTGGTTGAGCACAATAAGAAGGTGGCCAAAAAGAAGCAAATTTTCCTTGATTCATTCAAGGACCACTTGATCCCTCACATCACATAGAAGAAGACAGGGGAGAATTTCTATCATGCCTCATACATTCTGTATCAAAGTGTGAAGTTTGAACATATCCCACAAGATGCTTTTGAAGAAAAAGCTCATTAGTAACCACATGAGCAATAGTAATACTATGGAAAGCTATCGAGTGAAGATCACCAAGTTGAGAGATCAACCTACAAACATAAGAAACAAGGTTTATGAAGATGAGTTAGTTCAAATAACTGTAAATGGATTCTGAGTTTCTTGACTTACATTTTTCCAAGGAAAATGGGAATGTGTGAAGTTTTCCACTTTTGAAACATTGCGGGATGACTTTGTCCAAGAGGAGAATTTGTCAGTCAAAGTGGAAGAGACTCAAAATATTCCACTTATTGGGAGGATGAATAAAGGAGGACCCAAGAAAGCCAAGGAAAAAGAGGTTTGTTCATCTCATTATGAGGAGGAGGCTATGATCCATGTGACATGTTTCAAATGTTGTAAGAAGGTACATTATGCAAGAAAATATACAAAAAAGGGAAGCAGCTACAAAAGAAGTTTGAGATGAGTGTTGAAGCTGAAGTGGACGAGTTGGCATCCAAGTTGGAGACATCCTTCTCCACAATTTCTTGTTTCTCAACTAGTACCACTTTATTGTTGATCAGCATGTAGACAGTGGAGGATCAAAGCACATGACATTCAACTGTGAGATATCTAGCATGTTTCAAGAGCAAAAGGAGACATGCAATTGGAGCTGAGTGATAATGCTATCTATGTAATACCCCTATTTTTGATACCTAGAATATTAATGTATATGCCTACATGATAAATGGCTAAAAATTCGAACAATTGAATATGTAAAGTGGTACATTGAATCATAATACTAACACATCACAGAGTGCAGAAGGAGAAAGGAAAAATAATGGGGGGGCTATGATCCCACAAGAAGGGAACAAAAGGGGGCTAGCCAATTATTCTGTAATTTACCATTTTATTACTCCCATCTGTTCTTTAACCTTAACCTTATTAAACCTTGCTTTATGGTTATCCTAAGTCTTATTAACCTTGGAAATTTGGAATTGGTGGTTAAGAGACAGACATGTACTTCTTATGAAAGTGCATGGTATCTCATATGCATGCAATATAATCCATGATTTTTGAGCATGCAAAAGAGATTTTGAAATCCATTCTTCTATGAGAATTTTCTCTCAATGCTTAGGTTATTGTATTAATGCTACAATAGAATTATGGAAAAAAAATTCATGAAAGTACGTGGAAATTATGACAATGTGAAAGGGAAATGATTGTCATTGAATAAACTTAATTACAGTTGATAATCTCTGGAGTCCCAACAGTGAGATTTCCTGGCTGGTCAATGCTAGAGCACTAGAGGGAAGTGGGATAACCTGAGGGACTGCATGACAAAGATAGGGATCCCATTCCTTGGGTTGTGCAACCTGATGGGAGAGGTCTAGTATATTGAGACAGTTGTAAGAGTTTATAGACTAGGAAAGCCTAGGAATTAGACTATGTGAAGGGAGCTAGAGCCAGCAATAGGTGATTTTATCCCCGTGGATCCTTGGTCCAAACAATTAATTAATTTATATTAGTCAATGTCCTATGTCATATGACCCTATCCCTGAAAAAAGAGTGGTTAAAGGAAATTTTATAATATCGGCCACCTTTAAACTATAACCCAAGGCCACCATTTTAACAAAATACTCAAGATTGGAGATTTATGAAGCTAATTTCTTCTTGTTGTTTTTGCTGCTTAGTGGAATTTGGCCTATTTTATTGTCCCATGTTTAATTTGTATGTTTTTCATTCTGCAACTCATTCCCTTGTTTCCTTAATATGGTTGATGTATCAATTTTTCTATATTGAAACCTTCAAATATTCCTAACCTCTTTTAAATAGAGAAGAATTTGAAAAAAATGATAGAACTGCTTACCAGTGCAGATTGGGGTTCCACCATAGGAATGAATGGAGTCCATTCACTGTGAGAAAACCATAATCACCTTTCCACATAAGCAAAACCCTAGCCTGGTGTAGCAAAACCCTCAACAGCCAAGAAAGAACAATGACAAATGAAGGGCAAAGGGGTAGTCAATCCCATCATGTGAACAACCAAAAAATTAAGACTGTTTGTTTTCTCCAAGAGCATCCAAAATTTCAACTCCAATTTTTAATTTAAAATAATAAAAAATATCAAAATAATAATTTAATATAAAATAAATAATTAAGACAAAATGACATTTTTTTTAAAATAAATGTCTTATATCAATATTTTGGTGTAATAGTGGCGGTAGGTGACTTACCTCAAGTTTCAACAAATTCTATCACCTAATTCCCACAATAGTTTGGATATGGTTTTCTTCAAATGAACGAGATCTAATCACCCGATAGAATGAGGCTCGTGAGGTGATATTGTATGGCTACAGCCAAGAGCAATCACCTAGGTGTTGTGAGTGACCTGTCGAGTATGAAATATTCCCATCTCAATATTCAGATGATAGATATTGCAAAGGTGTACACTCACATAAAAGAAATCAGCCAAGAATATTGTGGAGTTATAAAATTAAGTAAAAACAACCTAGCTCCAATACCATTAATGTATCAATTACAAGTTGCTTCACCTCCTTAATGGCTTGGGTTAGAAGAAGATTATGGCTATGACCAAAAGGGTTGTATCCTTAACATATTTTCAACTTTGCCATTGAAAAAAACCATGATAATGTTTCTGTGTGGCAACCATGAACAAAAGGTGCAAGATAGATTTGATTCAACACCTAGTTTTTTAGAATTTCCTTATGTATTTCCAAAAAAAAAATTCGGCTCCCACCCACGCATGATATCAAGTTCACCATTGAACTCAATGCAGGATTATTCCTATCTCCAAGGTTCCTTATTAAACGATTTCACCCATGTTATATGAATTACATATGCATCTATAATAATTGTTGAGTTTTGGATTGATCTTGCTTAATGCAAAATTTTGAGGAGGTTACTATTTTTGGTGATGAAGAAATATTAGTCAATGGAGATTTGCATTTACTATATATGGTTTAATAACATCACCATCTAGAATCAATATTAGTTCTCATAGATTGATGAATTATTTGATCAAATGAAAAGGACCATAATATTCTTAAAGATTAATTTGTGATTTTAATACCACCAATTAAGAATTTAAAAGGGCATCCCAGATATTGCATTCAAACCATGATTAAGAAATTATGATTTTGTTATGTTACCTTTTAAGTTTACCAATGCCCTAGTAGTCTTCATAAAACTAATGAATGGGTTTTTTCAGAAATACCTAGGCAAATTTGTTCAAGTGCTTCTAGATGATAGTTTGATTTATTCATGTGTTACAAAGGAGCATGAGGAGAACCTAAGGTTGATATTTTAGTGACTTGGGGAGAATAAGAATGATTAAAATCTCTTTGAGTGTTCCTTCTTCTAGTCAAAGATCCATTTTTTGGGCCACATTACTTCTGGAGAAGGTATAGTCATGGACCTTGCCAAAATCAAGGCCATTATGGAATTCCTAACACTAAAGGATGCTCATAAGCTACACTATTTCAATGGATTGGTTGGGTATTATAGGAGATTCATAGAATAATTCTCCATGATAGCTAATCCCATTACCAAGGTCAAGAAGAAGAGTCAGGAATTTGTATGGATAAAGTAGTTTCAAGTTTCAACATGCCATTTCAAGGCTCACAAATTTGTAAACCACTGCTCTAGTCCTAAAAGTCCTAAAAATGGACCAAGATTTTTAGTATTTACATATTATAGAAATCATATTATTATGTAATGAGTAATTTATCATCTTATGGAGTGGTTCATTAATCAAGCCACAAGATCATTATGAAGCTCAAGGCATTAAGAGGAAGTCCTGATTAGTTGGGAAAACACTTGTGTTCCACAATCATGCATGTGGACATCAAGGTGTATATGAAGGTCCCCATCTTGAATTAAGTTACCATCACAAGCAAAGGCATTCCTCATTGTTTACTGCACATCATGCCTCCATCTATGTTAATCACATGTGCATCTCTATGTGTATAGACTATCTCTTAAGTAAGAGTTACATGAAAATTCCCATGATGTAAGATCCTATGTTTTCATCTTGAGAAAATGGAGTCCTCTCCAGGTCACTCACGTAGATTAGGTTGTCATAAGAAAAGTAGGTGCTTTTCCATAAGATGTGAACATTTCATTTTAAGCACTGTGACAATGTGGTTTCAACAGGACATTAAAAGATGGAACGAGCATGCAGATTTAGGATGTTAGTGTTCTGCTTGAGGCATGAGTGCACATCTAAGAAGACTCTAACAAGGGTTGAAAAGGAGGAATATTTAGAGATGTTGGGATGTTTTAGTCTCACTTAGAGGTGTAGACAAGCAATTTAAGCACCATGAGAAGTTATGAAGAAATATTAATACTTTTGACGAGCTGAACAAAGGCAACTTGTTAATGTTACTAAGTGAACATTCCTTGATCGAAGTTCATAGCCTCTCCTTGGCACTATCACTTTGCAAGATGAAGAAGAAATGTGAAATATATGTGCAACCCACTAAAGAAATTGGCAAGGTTGTTGCAACATATATAGGTGGTTTTGTCGTGGTGCAAAAGGAGTTGTTGGAACTTGGAAGGTGACCATTGGAGTATATTTGTAAGGGATTCAGGGGGGTGAAAGGATCTGATAAGGAGCGAATTACAAAAATCTAACAAAGAGGCAATATTGGAATAGGATATAACTATTTTGGGACATCCAAAGTTGAAGGTGCATTACGGGTATCTTCGGCTTTTGATATGTGTTAGTGGTGTTAGTGCATTTTGTTTGATGAGCATTGGCTAGAATGTGTTCCATGAAGGAAAAAAGCCCACAAGTTTGAGATGGCTTTAACCATTTGGCATTGTAAGCTGTGTTATGCCTTGGTTTTGAGGAGACAATTAGAACCATCTTAGAGTGTGTTGGGTTGTAACATGGACTTACTTCCACTTGCATGGGTTTAGGTGTAAAGGTACCCCATGAGTTGAGGAAAATGATTGCAATGCTTACCTATATAAAGTGCTTATGATATAAGATTAATGATTTTTTGTTGGAGAATGGAAGAGGAAGATAAGAAAGGAGAGGCAATGAGGTTTGTTGTAAGTAAATCAAAAGGAAGGAAAAATGTATACTATTAGTAGGATTTTTCAAGTTGTATCTCTAATAGGAATAAATTTTAGCTAGAGCTAGGGATTTGGCCTCAAAAGCATTAATTGGGTACTCTAGAAATCCAAGACCTGACATATACAAGCTAGTCCATTCGATAGATTGATCTTGAGAAAATGTTGCAAATGCTAAGGTGCAAATCCCCCCTTCTTAATGTTGGTTTTAAGCCTTCTATTTTAGAATGCTAAAAACAAGGTCCTGATCTTGAAAGGAGGTCCTTGATTTTACCAAAACTCAATGCCCATGCTTAATCTATGGTGTGATTCTATCTATTTGGGTTTGGCCTTGAACGTTAAGATCCATCTTTGAGTCTTGTTATCAATCTGCCATTTTTATGTGTAGAGAAGGTCTTAAAGGCTATGGAGGATAAGATGGTTATTTTCCAACACCCCTCCCTCAAAACCCTATAAAGAGATGTTGTGCCCCATTTTGTTGTCGTAATATTTCAACAATGAGCTCTTCCTATGAGGATGACCTTGAAGGGAGGGTATGTAAAGGAAGTGGAAAAAACAAACTTTCATGTTGTGTCGAAGGAGAGGTATAGATTGCAGGTGTCTCTATAGGTCTTGACAAAGGTGAAGGGAAATGGAATTTACCTCCTATTGCAACACCTTCTATTCCACCATTCGAGGTGTTAAAGGGCACTGAATTTAAGCGTCATAGCTGAAAGCTCATGGAGATCTTAAAAATGAAAAGGTAGGTGTGATTTAGCATAGGATTGATTCTTTAACGATTGACTTTTTGGGTGAGATTTCCAAGTAAATGGAAAATTTGAAGCCCTACCAATACCACCTATAGATTAAGTAGAGTATGATAAAATTCTTCCTAAGATTCAAAGAGTCTCTCCATCTGTTGTCCATGGGATCCATGGAAATTATGTTCAAGTGTCAATATCATCTTTGATTCAAGGCACATATTCTTCTTCAACTAGCAGTAGAGGGTCCAACCAATGAAGAGGAAATTTTGTTCATTTACAAGGTTGGCATCAATCAAGTATTCTCCCTCTTTGCCAAACTCTAAGATGAGTGTGCATAATGGACTTATTATTGTAAATAATTGCAAATATTGGATTATGTTGAAGTTTAAGGGCTTGAAATGGTTGCCTCAACCTACAAATATTTAAAGGAACTATGTGTTTTTAAATTAAACCCTTGAGGTCAGGGAGCTACAAAAAAGGCCTTACGGCTATTTTTAAGGGGAAGAATCTGTCATTTTTTTGTGAGTTTGATTATATTTTTGTTTCCGTCTAATTTGATGTTAGTAAACTAGTTATGCATTCATTCAGTAGATCTGTAATCTGCTAGGTTTGCAAGAAAATTAATATTTATAAAAAATTTCAAAGATCTGCCTTAACCAAACAATATAATGAATCGAATAGTCTCATTGTATGGATGGCGCTGAGGTTATTTCCATAGTTGATAACTACTCGAAAAGAATAGTGAAATCCATCTAAATGACGAGCACTCCGTGAAAGCTTTGAATTATATGAAATGGGTGGAGCATGCTTAGAAGCAATAGATGTTGATATTCTGGTATTTGAAACCCTATTTTGTTTTGCATCTTTACCTGCAAAGAAAGGAGTCTTACCTATAACATTGCCATTTCCAGCATTATTAGAGTTTCTCAAACTGTTTCCACGACTAGTAAGCTTAGGGGAAGCTAAAAGTTTTGTCCAAACTTCATTTCCCAAAAGCTGCAATGGCTTAGAAACCTTAGGAAATGATCTCCCAAGCACCTATGTTGCCTCGGACTATAAGGAAATTGAACTTGAAGTGGATTTATTAAGGCCATGGAGATGTCAGGTCCGTGAATTCTTTTCACCATGAATATTTTTTTGTGCGATTTATTGGAAAGTTCAGGGGTCTCCTGTGACTTCTTATTTAATTGATCTTGCAAAGAAGGAATTCGATTTGGCTTGCCAAATCTGATGTCAATTTCATCGATTCGAGGCTTCTCTTGCTTTCCAAGTGATCCAAACCTTGATGGTCAATCTGTATATTTACACAATTTACTGAAATGGAATTGAAATCTTATCGATAATTTTCACAGAATTCACCCAACCTAATGTGGCAAGGGTTAGAAGAACAGAAAATCACAGAACATCCAAAAATGTTGATTTCAAATCTCATTGGGTAATGTTACCGGGAGAGCTCCAATGGTCAATCTGTCCAATTTCACAATTTCTTTAAGATATCACAAGAAATGAAGTGACGGTTTGCAGGGCAGCAAATTGCCAAACATCCAGAGGTTTTCTTTCAAATGTGCATTCAGCCTTGGCCTTAGATAATATTTTCTTATGACCTCTGCAATAATATTATAATAAACCATTCTCAACTGGGATGGAGACAGGTAGGGCCCAAGTGGGGGAACTTAAGACACCGATGAGGGGATTCATTGTGGGCAAGGATAGAGTAGGACTGAGGATATTCCGGAAGGGAGTTCGATGCTCGTCAGCAAGACAAAATACCAACATGTGAGTCTCAGTTAGAAATAGTCCCCGCCCTTTGAAAAAAGAAAGGGTTTCTAGATGAGTATGTTCCCTTGAGTATAACTGGTTGCCTTTCCATAATGGTTTGAAGTATGATCTTCATGATTGGGTTGGGTTTTGTTAAATAATATAAATTTGATTTAACATTCTGGCATTTTCCACATACAGTTTGTTCGAGATAAACAATCAGAATATATGAGGAATTAAGTAGATCTATGTGGCAAATTTGATGAATACATGCGATCTGGATTGAGTAATGAGAAAAGGCATTAGAAAAATTGTGGAAAGAGGCAAGATATATTAATATATTTACCTTCTCAAGTAATCTTCGAGCCACCTGAAGCTTTGAAGAAATCGATCCAGCCATTATTTTCAAGCATCTCCAGGATGATCAGAGCCTCCGACTAGCCTTTCCCTATGCAAACCCTTGAACCGGTTTGAACCAAGGTTCGAATTGACTACTTCCAATGCTTAAAACTATGGGCAGCGAGGAGCCGGGGATGGGACGAACGCGCTATTCTATACCGGGGATGGGATGAGCTATTCCAGGTAATAAATTACATAATTATCTGATATATAATACATAATAATAAAATATCTCCTTCGAAAGAGAAAAATTCAGTATAAAAAAACGTTTACGTGGGAAAATGGATTCAAAACTCAAAAATCGGTATCCAGAAAAATTTATGTGGGAAAATGGATTCAAAACTCAACTACCATTAATAGAGAATACTTCAAATGGAATGGGTTATACATTTATATAAATGATACAATATTTAAATTCAAAACTTTTTCTGATGTTTCAATTGGGATGAAAGATAATAATCAAATTAGAAATAATTCCCTAAGTGTGATTTAGCATGGAATATTTTAAAAGAGCAAAGTAATTTTATTTTATTTTTGTCTTATTTTATTATTTAGTTTAATTTATTTTTATTTTTGAAGATCTCAAAAGATCATTTATCTGAATAAAGATGAAATCATTTTTAATGAACAAAGTTTAAATTTTAAGCTAGATGTTACATTTTGATAAATACAATAATATTATGAGAAATTTATTTAAGTCTACTCAAACCATCTTGGGACTCTTTCAAATGAAACTTTCAAAAATAAGGAAAAATTTATTTCATCATAGAAAAAGTGAAAGTGATTTCATGGATATTTTTAGTCCTCATGTTGTCCATACATCTAATTATTTTGGAAGAACTCCAATATCTATCCCAATTTGAAGGAATAATTTCATCAAGGACATTGATGTGACCCTTGAGAACTAAATCCAAGAATTGGTCTTTGCTTAAAATATGATAGGGAAATTCATCTTCTCTTATCATGTACCCACCCCACTAAGTGGCATTAAAAAGATGATTTAATGTATTTTTTCCTCTTTAAGTACTATTATAGGGTCTCTTTTGAGCTTGTATATGTGTTCTGATCAACAAGAAATTTCCAACCATTGTATTCTTGCTTAATTATGGGTCATGCATAGAAATATATGACCTTCCAAAAATTTCTTCAAGTTCTCTTGTTCTCAACCACACTAGCAATCATACTAGTGATGTGGCAGCAAGTTCACCCAGCATCTGTATTATGCCATGTCACAACTAGAATAATTCACCCTTGGGTTCACACTTGTTGAGACATTCATCTTTGCTTAACCACTTATTGGGTTTTTTGTTTTGTTAATATTATAAGAAAAATCATCTTCTCTTATCATGTGCGCAACCCCCCTAAGTGGTATTAAGGAGGTGAGTTAATCTATTTTTTTCCTCTGTATGTACTATTATAGGGTCTTTTTTGAGCTTGTATATGTGTTTTTCTCAATAAGAACTTTCCAACCATTATAATATGGCTTAATTATGAGACATCCGTAGAAAGATATGACCTTCCAAATATTTCTTCAAGTTCTCTTTTCCTCAATCACGTCAACAATCACAATGGTGATGTGGCAACAAGTTCACCAGTCATCTATATTATGCCATGTCACAACTAGTATGATTCACCCTTGGGTTTACACTTGTTGAGACATCCATCTTTGCTTAACTTCTTATTGGGTTATAATGCTACTACTCCACAATTCTATCACATTCTCACCAATCTTCTCATCGTGCCAAGCCTTTTAGACCATGTGACACAATGCACATGAACATTTTATCTATGCAATGTGTCACATAGAGAAAATGTTATCCTATACAATAGCACATCACACAACTTTTATTTTTACGCATCCTACTTTTATGTGTGTTTTCTATGTCCCCCACCTCTTCTTCCTTGCTCTTTTCTTCCTCTATCTCTTATCTTTTCATTTATTTTTCTCTCTTTCTTCATTGCATGATGAAACTATTTTATTTTTTGGCAACCCCCTTTCCTAATATTGATCACATCTACAAAGACTATAGACATGCAACAACCAACCAATGTGTGACATGTGTTAACCTCAAATTTTACAAGAGGCGCAACAGCCAATTAGAGCATGACACATGTCCTCCTAAACGTTTTCAATGATATGACAATGTGACACATGTCACAGGACAAAGATTTCCCAACTCATGATATTCCAATGAGGATTTACCACATGTCCCTTCAAAATTTCATGGCCTATATCATATCACACAATTTTTTTTTTTGTGCATTACAACCTATATCACATAAAAATAATTACATGCAATACATAAAAAAACATTAAGAAAGCCTTGAAAACCATCCAATGGGTTAAGGGCTTATGGGTTGTGATAATGGGGCCCCTAATCCCCTTATCACCCTTTGAAAGCAAATACATGGAGGATATTTGGGGGAATTTTGATTGTCCATAAAATGTGGGTCAAATTTGAGGACCTTGTGACTATTTTCCTTGAACCCTAGTAGTGCTTGGAGGTTGTATTTGGAGCGGTTAGAGAACAAAAACCTAATATGACCAAGAAGATTAGTGTTGGAACACCTATGCTTTGGGAGAAAGGTTTAGGGGTTCTAGAAGTTAAGGGGTGTAAAAATTCCTTGAAATCATGCAACTGCTTGAATGAAAAAATATGAAAGTAATTTTGTTACACCAAGACACAAGATTTCTCTATGATAGATAAGCAGCAGAACAAAAACACAATCACACATAATAACACAATATTTTTATGGGGAACTCAAATGGGAAAACCCTCTACTTGTTGTAGATTTTATTGGCGGAATTTAGGCAAATAGAATACTTTACAAGGAAAATTGTTCCAATAGAGTATAAGGTTCTTCTCTCTTCTAATACTTAGCTCGAAACCTCCCTGTAAGAACTCGACTTAACCCATGTTTCTTTGCGTTGTAGTCTCTTATTTCCTAGCACTGGACAAGCTCCTCGAAACACCTGTTGACCCAATTTTTGAAGATGCCACCTAAAATACTCTTAGATTTGTGGAGCATCCTGCCCAATTTACATCTGTGAAGCCCTCAAACATCACTCCATCAACATGTTTATACCACAATATGAAATCTATTGTGCCTCTAAGATACCTCAAAACATTTTTCACAGCAATCTAGTGAGCTTTGGTTTGTTCCATTATGAACTAACTCATTTGGTTGACTTCAAAACAAATATCAAGTTGTGTATTGACCAAGTACATCAATGACACGACGAGTTGTATGTGTACTATAAATTCTGTTCACTCTACTCTACTAGCATCCACCTTCCTCCAGTTTGTGACTTTATGTGTGGCCATGGGTCTGCAATCCTGCATATGAAATCTCTAGAGAATCCTTTGTAGTATACTTCCATTGTCCCATGAAGATATTACCATCACCTTACCAAACCTCCAATGCAAGGAAATAATGCGTAAGCCCATATCCTTCATCTCAAACTCCCTTGCAAGGTCCTCCTTGCAATTGGATCAAGGTTTCTACTTCAGTCAATATAAGGTCGTCAACATAGAGCACTAGAATGAGTGGAAGCCCTCCAACCATGATGCGGTACAAGTTTGCATATGCCTCACTCTTAGTGAAGCCTAATCCTCAAATGTAGCTATCAATATGAGTGTACCATGCTCTTGGAGCCTGCTTGAGCCCATAAAGAGCTCTCTTCATCCTGCACACATGTGTATCTCTATCAAACTGCTGAAATTCCTCTATTTTCTCCATTTAAAGCTCCTCCTCAACCACTTTGTTGAGGAATGATATCTTCACGTCCATCTAGTGGATCTTCCACCCCATTTATGTTGCAAATGGATGAATAAAATGCTACTGGGGTAAAGGTATCTTCGTAATCTATGCCCTCAATCTCTGAGAATATCTTAACCACAAACATGGCCTTGTGCTTCTCCACACTCCCATCTGCTCCATGCTTCACCTTGTACACTAGTGTGATCCTACAACTAATTTTCCCTTAGGTCATGGCACAATATCTTAGATAGCGTTCTTCATGATGGATGAATATTCCTCCACCATGGAATCCTTCCAAACTTGCTTAGAAGCTACCTCCTCATAACTAGAAGGCCTAATTTCCACCACTCTTGTCATCAATTCCATATATTCAGTGTACCTTTGTGGCTACTCACTCTACTTGAACATGGTTCTAGGAGCTTCCACCTGCTCCTCGGCCTCCTAAGTCAACTTCGTGACCCGCTTAGCTTTCTTCCTTCCAATGTTAGGAGTCTACTCTTGTCTTGGTCTCTTCTCCTATGATCCTAGCTAAGGCTCCTCATTGGGAGTGAGTAGCTCCTCCATCTTAGGTACTCCAACCTACTCTCACTCTAAGGACTCCCTTAGAACTATGGACTCCTGAAACATCACATCTCGTATGAGAAAAGTCTTCTTGAGTCCTAGCAGATACACCTTGTATGCATGAGTTGTCTCATTGTATCCCACAAAAATACCATTTTATGTTGTGGGCTCCAACTTCTTCCCACTATATTTGGACACATGGAAATAAAATTGTGTGCCAAATATACAGAAGTGTGAAACATCTGGCTTCTTCCCTGTGAAAGCCTCATCCGATGTAACTCATACAAGAACCTTGTATGGACTCTTATTTTTTATAAATATTGCAGTGTTGCATGCCTCTACCCAGAAGAACATAGGCAATCCCTGATCATGCAACATGGCCTTGGTCGCTCCAACAATACGGTGGTTCGTCCTCTCATCCAACCTATTATTCTTAGGGTTATGAGGTGTTATAATCTCTCTCCTAATGCTCTCCTTCACACACAAAGCCTTGAAGGCATTATAGGAATATTCTTCACCATTGTCACTCCTCATTGCCTTGATCTTCTTCTCTATCTAGTTTTCTACCAAGGCCTTAAACTCCATGAACTTGGTTATGACCTCATCTTTCTTCTTCATAAAAAATATCCAAGTTTTCCAAGAATAATCATCAATGGAAGTAACATAATACCCATGTCTCATAAGAGATGGAGAAGAGAAGGGCCTGCATACATATGAATGCACCAGCTCCAAAATCTATGTGGCTCTGTTGTCTCAACCTTGAAAAGTAGTCTTGGCATACTTTCCATGTGTGTACCCCTTGCACACATCATGCTAGTCAAAACTATACATTGGTAATCTTGTGTTTATTTGTTGAAGAATCTTCAACACCTTGTTATGCGAGTATCCAATGAACTTATGCCAAAGTTCTCCAACATCTCTACTCTTCTCACCATCTGTCTTGTTGCTCAAGGCTACGCAAGTCTCTACCTGTAACTTGTACATTTTCCTCGCCCTCATGCCTATCTACTTCACTAATCCAGAAGCTAAGTGCTTGAGGTATGCCTTACCTATGTTTAAGATGAATTCATATCCCTTGTCCTCAAGGGTTGCTACTGAAACAAGGTTCTTCTTCAGTCCTAGAAAATAAAGAACATATCTAAGATGGAGAGAGATTCCAGATTCCCTCTCAAAGATGACGGTACCAACCCCCATGGTCGTGTACTTTCCATTATCTCCTAGCTCAATATGAACCTCCATGTTCTTCTCCTCCAAATCGTTGAAATAATCCTTGTTCCCATTCATGTGGAAGGAGGCTCCATAATCAATATACCATGTGTTTTCCCCTACTAAGCTTTCCATGCAAGTTATCAATGATAAATATTTCTCAAACTGAGAAGCAAACCCATCTACCTCAATTGATGCAACCACATGATTCTTACTATACCTCTTATTCTAATTAGGAAACTTAGTAGCACAGTGTCCAAACTCATGGAAATGAAAGCACATGATCTTACTTATATCTTTCTTCTTTTTCTCTCCCTTCTCACTAGACTCAGTCTTCCCTTTTCCCATCTTTCCCTTGGCCTTATCTACAAGAGAAATATTATTCTTGTTCTTGGTCTTTGTTGATCTACCATCTCAAATTCCTCTCCAGATATTCTCCTGAACATATTCAGTCCTGAACAAGACAACACTTGGCCTACTTGCTAATGGTGGCCACACACAACCCTTTCAGCCCACAAGGTTAATGAGAGCACCACAGGTTTAATGTTTGGAGAAAAAGGGGCCACCCCCTTGTCCAACACTTTTGATGGGTCCCATGCATCATTATGGCACTCGTGGACCCTAGTATGCCTCATAGAAAGCCCTAGGACATCAATTGACCACTTATGAGCCTTATTATTCCATGTATGAGAGAGTTTGGTGGGATTGTCACCAAAATTTAGGGTTACTTGCATATTATTTTATGTTTAGGGGCTAATGTAGGCCCATAAGCTAATTCTATCAACTCCTAATAAATGTATAAATAGGAATTAGTAGGATTCATTTGTATCATCACTTGACTTGGGATCTCTCTATCTTTACAGAACTTCGCATTTTTCCTTGGAGGACTATTTTGGATGATGGATGCATCTTGATGTATGGATTTGGGTTAATTTTATCTTGGAGCTTTTTTTTTGAAAATGTGAAGCTAGTTGGATATACTCTCTAACATTGTGAGTGCAAATTTAATGTTATCCTTCTTGTTATTGCATACTATTGAATTTCATTATAACTAGGGCTAAGTGTTGCATGATGGAAATGTGGAATTATGTGTCTATTTAGCTTATTTAATGTATGGGCCATTGTTAGATGAATTAAATGTCCTAGATATCATTTTATCTCAATAATCTTGCACCATTCGTATGAAGTATAAATTCTTGAAGGTCACTTTTTGTTTTCCTCTAACATTGGACAAAGTTGACTTTCTGGGCCTCCTTGATCAAGAAACCAAATTTTTGTTCACTATCATCCCTAAGTCCATATCCCCAAGTGAATTAGGCACTTTTCCCTCAAAAAGGGTGATTATTTCCCCCCCTTTTTTCATAATTTTACATTTTCCCCTATTTCTAGCCTCATTAGGTCAACTAGGGCATCAATTTCCCATGAATATAGCCATAGGAAAACTTCAATTTCCTAGAGAAAACTACATTGGTGGGTCCCCTCACTCTCCTCAGAATTTGGAGCAATTCTGATAGTGGAATCTCTGGATACCTCAAGCCCTAGCTCTAGGATCAAGTTTTGCCTAGGTGTTCCCAGGGCTAGAACCTAGTAGGATCTATTTGACCCATCGAAGTAAAAAATATTTCCTAATCCTTCCCCCTCACATTGTCCATGATAGGAACATCATTGGTTGCTAAATTTCATCCCCGAAGTTGGGTTGGGTCCACTCGGCCCCGTGTGATCCCATTTGGTGTCAAAGGCCTTTCATCAAGGATCATTTGGGAATCCAAGTTCCCAAATTATTTTCTGGATTGAGAACTTCCTTCATAAGTCTTACTCTTCTCCATCAACCCTTCAATCCGCCTCCTCTCTCCCTATAAGATCAAGTTCCTTGCTTAAAAGGCAAGCAAGTCCCACTCTTTATTCTATCTTAGGGGAAGGGTTTCTAGGGTCACTTCCCACCTATTCATTTACCTATACTATACAAATGACTTCCTAAACTACTGGGACTCCTCCCATCTTTGAAAGTCCGTGAAGATCAAGGAGCCTTAGCTGTGGTGATAATGGGCTAAGCCTCCACCGTTGCCCTTGTCCTAACAGTTGCCCTCTTAGGAACCCTTTTTAGGTCCACTACTAGTTTGAGTGGTAACAAGTTGTTCACAACTCCATTTGTGAACAAATCTTTGGTATGCCCACTTTTTCCATACTACGGCTCCAAGATGAGAAGTCTAGGGCTATGGAGGTTTCCCTTCTTCTCACTGAATTAATCCTCTACAATATAGTGAACTATGGCTAGTTGGCTAGCCCACTTAACTACAACTTTAGTCCTTCAAATCTTGCACATCCCTAGGCCCTCCTTCTACCAATCTTGTTGTCCTTCACAAGTACAAGATTTAGGGCTCTTCTTTGACAATCACTTAACAACCCTCCAACTGTTTTGGACTACCATCAATCTGCCCAACCATAGTCAATTCTTTTTACTGATCTAGGGCCCACAATATTGTCTTCATCTAGGGCTCTTCAAATATTCCACCTAACAATGGTTTGAGTCCTCTCAAAATCGTTGTTCTTATGTATCGATAATTTGATCTTTGTTGTCCAATCTATGAACAAATCTAAAATATTCCTCTTATCATCCTTAAAACAATCTGTAGATGACTGAACTAGGGTCACAAATCAGCCACTAATAGTCAATATTGTCACATGAATTGCAGTAGCCAAGGAATTGATTGGGTTCCCAAGTCGTAAAAAAGTGTAAAGGCTAGTTGTGAGGATATGAGTGCCAAGGCATGCTAGGGAATGCTAAGATGTGTCATATAGTGCAAATGCATGTCAAACATGCTAAGGTGTTCTAAGTGATAAGGCATGCCAAGATGTGCAAGGGTGTGTGAATGCGTTCCAGGGACTATGAAGGTAACAAAAGGTAGAAACAAGTTAAAATACAAGGAAATGAACACATAAGAGGGTTAATAAGTCATCAATTTACCTTTTCCAAGAGGGGCATGCGAGGCACACCAAAACTAGGCACCAATAGGTGCCAAGTGCAAAGTCTTAGTGCATTCTAAGTGCCAAGTCTTCCTTTGTTTCTTCTCATCTACTTTCCAACAATTGATCTCAAATAAATTTAATATTAAACCATGCCAAATCATACCAAGGAATGTCAATGTATTCCATACAAGCTAAGACTTTCCAAGCACCAACACGTGCCAAGTTTCAATATGTGTCTGAGAGTGTTATGCATGTTATGAAGTGGAAGGGCATGTTGAAGAGTGCTAAGGTGTTTTAGAGAGTGCTAATGCATGTTGAGGAGTCTTAAGGAGTACTAGGAAAAAACATTAAGGGAGCACTAGGTAAAAATTCATGTAAGTTAATGAATATGAGGAACATTTTCCAGGGAATAGTGTTAATGAGTGCTAGTTGTCATGCCAAGGAGGGAGTGACAAGGTATGCTAATGATTGGTAAGGCACGCTAGGGAATATCAAGGCATGTCAAGAAGTCTCAAATTGTGCTTGGGAGTTCCAGGGTGTGCTAATTATATGTTGCAAATAGTGCCAAGATATGCCAATACGTGCCAGGTGCGAAGGATGTGCAGGGTGCTAGGGTATGTCAATATGTGTCAAGAAGTTTCAAGGAAAAAAATGAATAACCAATAAGAGGGTTACTAAGTCAGGACTTTATATTTTTCAAAAGAGGAATGCTAGCCACACTAATAATAGGTTCCAATACATGCCAAGTGGCATTATGTGCCAAGTGCTAATGTATGTCAGTGCATTCAACCAAGGTGTTCCAGGGCATACTAGGGACTACATGCATGCCAACACATGCTAGGAGATTTCTATGTTGTGGTAGCACATGCCACCATGTGCTTGGGCGAAAATATCATGACAATATGTTCTAGGTACAAAGATGTTCCAAGACATGTGAGGTGCTAAGAAATGTTAGTGTGTGCCAAAGAATTAATTTAATTAAGGTGTGCCTGGATTTTTTAGGAGTGTTAGGTCTTTCTCATAAATATAATTGATAGAGCTTGATTATGTATTAAATAATATATTTCCTACAAGCACTGGGACTTTATCTAAAGGTAATTTTCTAGATAACAAACTTAATAGATATGAATCATGTGTTGACTCATAGGAAAACTCTATTCGACTAGTGCTTACTTGAGGGAAATTACTTCTTAAAAAATTAACTGACTCTAACCACTATGGCCTTGGACATATTATAAAAAAGACTCCACAATAATTGTATTAAATCATTGCCTTTTGACAAAAAATATATTAACAAGCACATAACGTCATAAAAAACGCAATGGAATGATCAATGATGATGAAGTTTTTTTGACCGTCACCAAAAGTAACAAAAAGAGCATCAGTGAGGGTCATTAAAAGTTCGTCACTAGAAGTGTCACCAAAGAGAGAATTAGTGATGGGCCTTTAACGAACCTCACCAAAAGTGTCATTGAAAATGGATTTGGTGACATACCTTAAAGTACCATCACTATATACACTTACAACGATGTTTTTTTAAGGACCGTCACCATATGTGACATTGGTGACGGACCTTAAAGGTCCGTCACAAGGATGACCCTCACCAATGTCCTTTTTTTTCTCAGAGGATCGAATCGAAGTATTTAGACAAAGAGAATTACTCCAAGGAATTGGCGGAAGCAATTGTTGTAAAGGTCGATGGAACTGGCTGACAGAGGGAGTGATGATACCAAACGAGTTGGGATACTTTAATCAACCAAAGGGGCGTAATAATAATAAAACAGAGTTTGAATCCCGGAGGGAGCAAGTCAAGACTAGTGGTCATGGCATTATTACATAAAAGCGATGCACTTACAGACAGGAGTCTATGGAAACTTCTCTACATGGGAGCCCGATGTAAGAGCATCTTGCTTGGTTTTTATTAAAATATCAGGTAATTGGGCGTGATGTCTTTTAATTATTTTATAAATTATTTTGCTCATTTTTAATAAATTAAGAGAGAAAAATGTAAGGGTGAGGATTATTGTAAATATTCTTTTAATAAACTAAGGATATGATAGGAGTTGAATTAGGTAGATTATCTAGGAATTAGGAATTCCTTAAATGGTACTTAGTTGAGTCCAAAAAAAGGTTAAATCTAATTTATATTTTAGTTGAGATTTGTGTGGAGGAAATTATGGATTGGAATAAATTCATTATTATGTATAAATATGAGGAGTGTGTGAGGATGAAAAATGGTGAGGAATACAGAGAGAGATCAAAGAGGTTTTGTAAAAGGGTTGAGAGCTGAGAGACCATCCATTGTCATATTTGGCATATTGGTTTGAATATGAATTTCTTGTGTTATTATTGTATGCCAGTATTAGTTTGTGTTGGCTCTCTTTTCTTTTTTGTATATGTTCATCTGAATAAAATATATTTTTAATGAAGTATTTTCTTGAGGATTTTCATGCTGAAAGAAGCACACATGCTATTATATGCTAGGATCTATTTTATAGCAGATACCTGGCATCATGTAACATAGATATTGATTTTATAGTAGATTACACTATGAATAGTGAAATAGATATAAGTGATGTGGATAAAGTAGGACCCACTAAATTCACTAAAGTAGAAATAGATAAATTATAGATTGTAGAAATAGAATGAATAGCAAATGATGAATCAGAGATCTTAAACCTTAAAAATAACTTTTTGCCTAAGGGATTAGCCCCATTAGAAGATATTTTTGATTCAAATGATGTAGCTAGAAAACCAAAAATGGAGCCCTTAAGATCAAACATAGAAGAATGTAACATAGGAATAGAAGAAAAACCTAAGCTTTTCAAACTATCCAAAGCATTACCTCTAGATGAAAAGCTGAAGTACATAAGTTTGTTTAAATAATTTCTAGATGTCTTTCCCTGGAGTTATGAAGACCTTAACTCTTATGACACCAGCATCATTCAACATAAAATACCCATCAAAGAAGACCAGAAGCCATTTAAACAGAAGCTTAGTAGAATTAATCCAGTTCGTATGCCATTGATTGAAAAAAAAGTAAAAAGGATGTATGAGGCACAAATCATAACACCTATCAGATATTTTGATTTGGTTCAAACTTAGTTCCCACTAGGAAGAAAATAGGGGAAATCATAGTTTGTGTTAATTTTCGAAACTTAAACAGAGTGTCACTAAAAGATAATTACCCTCTCCCCAAAATGGACCATATTTTACAAAGGATAGTTGGATCATCCAAAATGTCATTGCTTGACGGCTTTTCTAGATACAATCAGATCCTAGTTCAACCGGAAGATCAAGAAAAGACAGCATTTACCACTCCTTGGGGATATAGATTTTTCCAAAGAGATTCATGAACTTTTAGTTATTTATCTAGATGATATAATAGTATTCTCCAAACCAGACAATGAACATCTAGATCTTTTGAGAAGAGGTTTTATTAAATGCAGAAAATTTGGTATTTCACTGAATCCCAAAAAGACACTCTTTGGACTAGAAGAAGGTAAACTCTTAGGACACATCATTTCAAATGAGGGAATTAGAATAGATACAGCTAAAATAGAGGCAATTTTGAACATAAGTCATCCTAGAAACATCAAATAATTGTAGGCATTTTTAGGTAGAAGTAATTTTGTTAGAAGATTTATTTCTAATTTAGCAAAACTAATTAGAGAATTGAATAACATGTTAAAGAAAGATTCAGCACATAAATGGACAGTAGAGGCTAAACATTCTTTTGAGGCAATTAAAGAAGCTCTAACTAAAACACCTGTCCTTATAAGTCCTAATTTCAAAAAAAAAAATTATAATTTTTTCTTTTTCTTCAGAACATACTATTGCAGCAGTCTTGTTGCAAAAGAATGATCAGGGTTATGAACAACCCAATGCACTTTTCAGAAAATCCTTAAGAGATGCCACACTAAATTACAACATAATGGGAAAACAAGCACTTGGTTTAGTGAAAGATATTAAATATTTCGGAGTGTACATCTTATACTCCCACATAATTGCATATGTTCCAAATTCAGTAGTAAAGGACATTCTAACTCAGAATGGGCCTGATGGAAAGAGAGGCAAATGGATTGCCATTATATTGGAATATGACATTGAAATAAATCCTACAAAATTGATTAAAGGCCAAGTTTTAGCCAAACTCATTGCTGAATCGAACTGTCAGGCCTTCGATATTAATTTCATTTCTCAACTAGATGATCATGAAGAGATGGTGACTCCAAAGATCAACGAAGCTTTCATTGACTCACCTTGGTATGAAAATATCATATTTGTTTTACTAAACCTACAAGCTCCTCTTGGATTATCTAGAACTAAAGGTATATTTCTAAAAATGCAAGCAATGAAGTATTGTATTGTAGATAATGCTTTATTAACAATGTTACTGATGAAAAGGGAACTATTACCTCAAAATGGGAACTCTAGCCCAAAAAGACTCAAAAAACATGAAAAAACGCCCCAAAAACAAAAAGTGTGTATTCCAGAATGCATTTGTTTTTTTCTCAAGGTCAAATTTCACCTTTTTATAAAATTATGCTAAAAACGAAATTGTTTCTTGAAAAAATGATTGAAAAAACACCCTCAAAACAAAACAAGTTGATGCTGGAATAACAAAAAAAAACATTGTCACACTTTTGACACATTGTAACAATGGAATTAAAGACAACATATTAGGCCATTAAAAAATCGTAAAATTCTAAATTTTTTGATAGATGATGTTAAATGTAAACAAAATCATGTCTGAAGGCCTTATCATTTCGAACAATTTTTATCCATGGTGTTAAACATAAAATATCTTGACTCTAAACAACTCTAAAATTGTAATTATTTTCAACCATAACATTAAAAATAAAATTTCGCAGCGCATAAAAACCTTAATGACAAGTTGTAAATCTCAAGTTTTTAAATCTTAAGTTTTCAAGATACTTGAACCATGAAATTATGGAGAAATTATATGACTTAAACAATTTTTAAAAATAAACAAGTAAATGAAAATATTATTATTCATATATTTGTTTGTTTATATATTAAAACATATTTTTTAAATTTTTTTATTGTTTTTCTATATTTTAAATTATAATTGTTTTAGTTTTAAGAAATTAAAAATTAAAATCTTCTTATATATGTTTGTTTATATTTTAAAACATACTTAAAATTATTTTTTTATTGTTTTTTTATATTTTAAATAATAATTGTTTTAATTTTAAAAAAATTAAAATTAAAAAACAATTTTTTTTAATATTTGTTTGTTTATTTTTTAAAACATATTTTTTAATTTGTTTTTATTGTTTTTTATATTTTAAAATTTTAATTGAATATTTTTTTTGTTTTGTTTGTTTGTTTGTTTTTTTTAAATTTTTTTATATTAAACAATACATTTTTTTTATTATAGTAGTTTTTGTTTCAAAAATAAAATAAAATTTTTAAATAGTTTGTGTTTGAAAAAAGAAAAAAAAGAAAAAAAATTAATTTTCCGCCGTCGGGGAAATTTGGAGGTAGAGTTAGGCGACCCTTATGAGCGCACTTCCTGAGCCTCGGGCCCCCGGGAGTGCAAGCGAGAGGCGATTCTAAGAATCACAGGGTGATTCTAGGTGATTCTCAGAATCACCCTCTGCCCAGCCGAGGGTGATTCTTGGAATCGCCCTCCGCCCAGCTGGGGTTGATTCTCGGAATCGCCCTCCGCCCAGCCAGGGGCGGAGGCAGGCCGAGCAGTGCCGTCGATGGTTTCCCTGCCTGCCTCCGGCCCCCAGCTGGGCAGCCCTCGATGGCACCACCCAGCTGGCCTCCGGCCCTCGGCTAGGCAGAGGGAGATTCTCGGAATCACTCTCTGCACGGCTAGGGGCCGGAGGCCGGCCAGGCGGCACCGTCGAGAGCTGCCCGGCCTGCCTCTAGCCCCTAGCTGAGCGGAGGGTGATTCCAAGAATCACCCTCCACCTAGCCGCGGGTCAAAGGCATGCTAGGCAGCCCTCGACGGTGCCGCCTGGCCTGCCTCTAGCCCACGGGTGGGCGGAGGGTGATTCCGAGAATCACCTCTGGCTAGGCAGAGGGTGATTCCGAAAATCACCCCCGCCTGGGTGGAGGGAGATTCCGAGAATCACCCCTGGTTGGGTGGAGGGCGATTCCGAGAAACACCCCTGGATGGGCAGAGGGCGATTCCGAGAATCACCCCCAGTTGGGCGAAGGACGATTCCGAGAATCACCCTCCGCCTAGCCAGGGGTGATTCTTGGAATCGCCCTCCGCCCAGCCGGGGGCCGAAGGCAAGCTAGGCAGCCCTCGACGGTGCTGCTCGACCTACCTCTGGCCCCTGGCTGGGCGGAGGGTGCTTCTGAGAATCACCCCCGACTGGGCGGAGGGTGATTCTCGGAATCGCCCTTCACCCAACTAGGCGGCATCATCGAGGGATTCCTAGCCTGCCTTCGACCCCCGGCTGGGCAGAGGGTGATTCTCAGAATCGCCCTCCACCCAGCCACGGGTGAGAGGTAGGCTGGGCAGCCCACGACGGTGCCGCCCGGCCAGCCTCTGGCCCACGGCCAGGCGAAGGGTGATTCCAAGAATCTCCCTCCGCCTAGTAGAGGGCCAGAGGCCAGCCAGGTGGTGCCATCGAGGGCTACCCAGCTTGCCTCTGCCCAGCTGGGGGCCGAAGGCAAGCTGGGCAGCCCTCGATGGTGCCCCCCGGCCTGCCTTCAGCCCCCGGCTAAGCTAAGGGTGATTCCAAGATTCACCCCAGGCTTAGCGGAGGGTGATTCTGAGAATCATTCATGGCTGGGCAGAGGGAGATTCTGAGAATCACCCCTGCCTGGGCAGAGGGCAATTCCGAGAATTTTCCCCCGGCTAGGCGGAGGCCGGCCGGGTGGCGTCGTCGAGGGCTGCCCAGCCTGCCTCTGGCCCTTGGCTAAGCGGAGGGCGATTCTCGGAATTTCCCTTCGCCCAGCCGGGGGCTGGAGGCAGGCCGAGCGATGCCGTCAAATGAAGGAGATTGGGTTTTGGATCTATTTTCAGGTTCAGGTAAATTTTATTATACAAATTTAAATTTAAATATTTTATTTTTTACTTTTTATGTCTTTATAATAATTTTCTTACTTATTTCTTTTGTACTTGATGATTAGGTACAACACTAGCATGTTGCCTACCAAAAGGAAGAAATTGCATTGCCATTAAGAAAGACCTAGTACAATGCAAATTTATTCAATAAAGAATTAACGCTCTTGAACTCCCTCCAGATGCGAAGTAAGAAGTTGGTTTGAGGAAAGGGGATTTTAATGAATCACGTGTGGCAAAAAAAGCAAAGGAACCTCAACCACCATTATATGGAAGATTGGAAAGGGACACTTTGGAAGATTTGCAGACATGAAAGATCCATTAGAAGATGACAATGACCAAAATGAAGTAGAAAATGTTGCGGAAGAAGCCATCAATGATGTTCTAGATGATGTTGAACATGTATTAGTTGATATTGTTGAGGATCTTTAAGTTATGCTTGCAAATAAAACTCATTTTTTAGATCTATTAATCTGTTTTACTTGTAATGTTTAGACTTTGATATTTTATGAGAAGAATCCTTATTTTTTGCAAAAAAAATGTGATTACTATTATTTTTTGACATAAAATTCAATAAAAATGCAATTTTCTTAAGTTTTTTTGTTAAGATTTTCCCAAAAATTAGTTTATTTAACATGTTTTTTTAACAAAAAGTCTCTAAAAGTGTATTTTTGCATTCCATTTGTATTGAAAATTTGTTTTTTTTTGTCATATCGTTCAAAATATTGGTTTTTTAGCGACAATTATTTGATGTGCATTGAAAAATTAATTAGCAATACATAAACTTGTAGAAAATATAAACTTTATAATATTGACCATTTTTTCATTTTTTATCTATGTGAAAAAGTGAAGATATCATTACAAATTTTTATTTTCAAAAAAAATATTTTTTTCTTTTTAAAACACAAGTACATAAATGCACTTAAAAATAAACATCTCATGGAAGAAGAAGACATTAGAAAATGTATAGTGTCAAAATCAATCATCTAAAAAAAAGTTGGTAATGATACGCCACCACTATTCAAAATCGACATAAAAAGCATCACAGAAAAAAATAAATAAATAAATAAAAATTAAAGTGCCAAAAACATGCTCAAAAAAAATATTTGATTCTGCATCGCCACTTTTCAAAATCGGGTCTTTTTCTTGCTACGTCAAAAAGTAGGTACCAGTGCAGTTACCTATTTCATCAGTAACAGTGTTTATTTTGGAAAGATCATGGTGGCATTCTATTGAACTGTTTATTAAAAGATGAAGCTGATAAAGTAATGCAGGAGTTTCATGCAGGTGACTGTGGAGGACACCTCTACTGGAAAATAACGACCAATAAAATATTGACGGCAGGTTTTTACTGGCCCACTCTTTTTGCAGATGTCAGAAAGTATGTGACCTCCTGTCACAAATGTCAGATATTTGAAGGGAAGAAGAAAATATTACCACTGCCCCTCAAACCAATCTCTGTTGAAATGCCATTTCAGCAATGGGGTTTAGACTTCATTGGTGAAATTCACCAACCCTCCTCAACCCAACATAAATGAATATTGACAGCGACTGATTATTTTACCAAATGGATAGAAGCCATTCCTTCTAGACAAGCCACTGATTTTGTCATTATCTCATTCCTTGAAAATAATATCCTTTCTAGATTTGGATGCCCTTAGAAGCTCATTACTAATAATGCAGTTGCTTTCAACTCTAAGAAAATGGTAGACTTTTGTAACAAATACCACATCAATCTTGGCCATTCCACTACCTATTACCCTCAAGATAATGGACTTGCAGAATCCTCCAACAAAATCCTAGTAACTATCATCAAGAAACTGTTAGAAGACAACAAGAAGTCCTGGAACAAAAGGTTGGTTAATGCCTTATGTGCAGAGAGACTAACTATCAAAATGTCTATTGGTACATCTCCCTATAAATTGGTATATGCGATGGATGTTGTTTTTCCATCCTCATTGGGAGTGCCAGTGATGAAAATGATTCAAGAGTTGCAAGTAGAACCAAATGATATCCAAAGAAAGATAAATCAAACCATTCATTTGCAGCAAACCAGGGAAGAGGTTTATATAAAATCACAAGTGATCCAAGATATAATCAAAAATATATTTGATAAGAAAACTGAAGCTGATGATTTTTACATAGGTGACAAAGTACTTAAGTGGGATTCCAGAAGAGAAGAAAAAGGTAAACATGGTAAATTTGATTTTCTATGGAAATTCCCATACATCATTTATGGTTACAGAGGTAACAATGCATTTTTATTGAAGGAAATAAATGGAACAAATCTACCAGGCGGACCAGTCAATGGTAGAATGTTGAAGCACAACTTTTCTCCAGATTAGACATTAGTTCACTTATTTTACTCTATCCGTTGTGAATAAAATTGCAAAGTTTAGATTGGATTGGATGATTATCTTTTGAAGTTGAAGCCCAAAGAGAAGGCCCTAAGCTTTGAAAGGTATGACATCATATGATTGAATAAAATAGAGTTTAGAAAGAAGTTACAAGGCAAGCAAATTCAAAGTTCCAAGGCCACTAATCTTAATGTTCTTGACATCTCACCAGGAGATTCCATCCCCCTGTGGAGCCACTGTCAGGGTCCTATAATAATAGGGATCATAATTTTGAATTGAATATATTAAAGTCTTGTAATATTGTACATACTTTTGCTTTCTACAAAATGTTTTCCCATATTAAAAAATGTAAAGAGGGTAACTCCTAAAAGAAAAATCAAAGGACTAAAAGAAAAATATCAAAAAAGAAGATAAAGTATGAACCCCACAAAAAGAGATAAAAATAGATCGTGAAAGTGTGCACATTCAAATGCCACTCCTTTAGTTACTTTTCCAAAATAAAAATTGTGTGTAGCTTGTCTAAAATACCACAATTCATGATCGTCAAATAGCTTAATCTTGAATCATTCATGCTTTTAATTTTCAAGTATTGATAGATAGTGAATAAATATCTATCCAAACCATTTAATCTTGGCAGATCAGTAGTTAGGTAGAGAAATAAAAATGAGCTCATCAGTTTAATCTGAGCCATTGGAAGTTAGAAGGTTATAATTAGGTTAGTTTTCTTATCAAAAGAAGAATAAAAGGTCAGCAAGCTCAAATGCACCCAATAAATGAAGAAAAAATGTTCAGGTAAATGATGGGTAGGCAGAATCACTTTAACAAAGAATGGAAAGCATCAATTGGTCATTTCATATCTCACTAATATCTCCCAAAATCCCCTTCCCTTTTCTTAAAGACCCCATTTATCATTCTTAAAAGGAATTTTCGCTTGTTAAAATATCCCTTTCCCTTCATACTAACATTCTCCCCTTATTTTTTCCATTTTCCCTTCCTAAAACCCCTTTCCCTAGTTTAAAAATCGCATTTTCCTTTGAAAAAAGTAAATTCCCCCTTTACTAACATCCTTTTCAATTAAAACATGTAAAAACCCACTTTGCATAGTTTTAAAAGGGTTAAAGTAATGTCGGGCCCCACTGTAAATCCCTCCCCGATGTCATTTTAACACTTATTCTAATGTTTTATTAATTTCCCACATACATATTTCATTAACCCCCGATATCATTTTAACTTATCCACTTTATTAAATTAAAATCCCTATTTTATTACATTTACCCCGTATTATATTAACTCCCTCTTAAATATATTTCCCCAGACCCTTTATGTTAGTTTAATATATAGTTTTTGTTTTATTAAAATCCATCCCATTATAAATCTCGTGTCCCACTTCTATTTTAATACCCATCGCATGACTCATCCCCGAGCCCCGCTTATCAAATCCCCCCTATTCGTCCATCTTCCCGATCTTCATTCATCAAATCCAATGGCCAATAGAACCTTTCGCACTCTCCACTACCCGAAGTTTAAATCATTGGAGGGGTTGCAAAATGGGTGGTTTTGTACCCTCACTCCCCTGCTACATGGTAGCCCCACGTTGTATCGCACTCCCCAGCTGAAAACTATTTTACCACTTTTTACCGTGTGATAAACCACTTATCTTGTTTTCGCCCATTGCGATGATACCACCCTACTTTTTGAATTCAACTTCCATGCCAATGTCTAACCAATGTTGGTTAAAAACATTAAAACCTGCCCTTTAATTTTTATCCACCATTTCTGTTGAAAATTTGTGAAAAGGAAGCCTCGCCAACCTATTTTGAAGCCAGTACTGACTCAAATTCAGCCTTTTGATACCAGAAATCATTGCTAACTCAGTCTGAAGCTTTATAAGACCAAGGAAAGCCCCTTGTTGCAACCAAAACCTTTTCTGCAGACAGAAAATACCATTTCCAGGTATTCATAGCACTGAAAGCCATTTCTTAAGCTAAAGAAAGTAATAAGTTGAATAAAATAAACAAATCTATGGCTTCCCAAGGCATTGTGACCATTAATCCCCTGCAACCTCCTGTTGTTGAAATTCAACATACCCCCCTTGCAGACAAAGACTTCAAAATTAGTGACACAGTCAATGATTTCAACCTCCTTGAGTTCCACTGCTGGAGCCATGATAAATTTATGGACCAGGCTGATGATATCCACCTTTGGGACTCAAACTTACCCAGGCATATTTTCCCACAAACCTTCCAATTTCTATAAATCATCAGACTCTGTCAAGTTAATTATCTTCCCAATTAAATAGCCCTAGTAACCCCCAACAAAGATATTTATTCACCATTGTTGCAAAATCAATAAACCAGATGTTGCAAATCCAACCCAAGCCTAATGAATCCCCTTCTCATTGTATTATATCTAAAGCTAGACTTCCCAAATAGGTTTCAAACCTTCTTACCTCCATCAGTTGAAACCCCAAAGAGTAACCCTCCTTATTCAACTTCAATTTTTCAGAGAGAACAAGACAAATTGTCACAATGTTGTCTTGCATTCTAGGCTACTTTACATATGAATATGTAGATGCTTCAATCCTAGGTTTTCTATCCATTTTCTACCCAGGACAGCCTCCAGATTTCACATTTAACTTTTATCAATACTTATTATATGCCATCCATGAGCAATTAGTTAAATTAACATAGGAAGGAATGATTAAGTATTTATCAGTTTTGTTTCATTTGTTTCTGTATTTCCAATCTGAAAGGTTTGCAGTTAGCCTTCAAAAACTAGACACAGAGGGTAACCCCCAATCTGTAGTCTTTTGGACTTCCTTAATTAGGAAAGATTCCAAAGATTTCACATACAAGGACTTCATTGATTCATTTATTCATCCAGTTTTCAACATGCTAAGCAGTAGCAATGAACCTAGGATCAATGAAGAAATAAACAAAGTATTGCAGTTGTCAGAACACAGTAAAACATGAGAATGTTATTTATACCAGAACAACACTGAAATTAGGGTGTATGGATGTCATCTCACTCCATACAAGCCACCCAAATACCTCCCAAATTCAGATGAGGTTAATTTTCTATCAGAAAAGAAGAAAACTCAGTTTAAAATAAAAAAGTAGCTTGGTCCTTTCATTTTCAACAACAGGAATGTTGGTCAACAAGCAGAAAAGTGTTTACAAGAATTCAAGTTCAGTGATAGTTTCAAATGGCAGCATGATCCTTTGGGAGTTATCAGCAAACTAAGAGTCAAATTTAAATTAACTCCTTTGATCCATGAGTCCAAACCAGAGATTGAAAAGTACTCCAACCAGTCAAAGTGGTTAGAGAATACTTTGAAAGAGGTGGAGAAACCAGTTGAGACTAGTTTTTTCCTGCATACTCCAGCCTTACAAGATAGGAACTCCAAGAGACCAAGAGAAGAAGGTTCATATTCAGCTCAAACCACTACTGAAACTAAATTCAAACTAATGCACAGGAAGAAGCCCAAGCTGAATCTAGTAATTGAACAAAAGGAAATAGTGGACACAGTTGAGATTATTGATATAGATTTGATTGTTAGGGACAATGCACCTCCTACTATTTCAGAGGAAACTCATCATCCTTCAACATCTAGTACTCAGATCATTCAGAAGCAACATAGTGTTGAAGTATCTTCATCAAGCAAACCAACAGACAAAGAACAAGATATAATGGAGAGGTATAAAGAGATAAAATGCAAAAATGAGGCATTGAAAGAAGTGACTTATGCCCAATATTGGAAATAGGCACCTAGTGACTAGAAAAAGTTACTTTTTGTCTTTGATTATAAAACCAGGAAAATGCAGATGATCTTTTTGTATCCCACAGTGTAGTATCTAAAGTCATCAGTTGATTACAGGAAAACAACATTTGAAGTCATGGCTAAATATGTTCATCCTATAGACCAAATTGAATTTCATAAGAAAGTTGGAGAAATGTTATATTCTACTATGACTAACAAAGCTATGAGTGTCTAGAAATTAAAAAATTCTCTAGAGAATATCAAAGCTCAGTTAAAACTAGAGAAGGCTTCCTCACAACCCAAGGACAACATAATCAAATCACTTGAAGAATTGGTCATAGAGGTTGGATATGATTCCAAATATGTCAAAGCAGCTGAGGAAATTATCAAAAAGAAAAATGCAGACATTGTTGCATTGAAGAAGCAGTTGAAATTACCTCCCATTGAAGATCCACAAACAAAATAAGTTCTAGAAAATGAAGGCCAAAAATATGAAATGATGAATCTCATCATTAAGTTGAGAGCTCAACTTAAAGATATGGATAATGAGATGGATAAGTTAGTGCAGGAAAGGAAGGCAAGCATGGAAGTAGTTACGGTGACTTCCATTCCCATAGCTTCAGGATCAACTTCAATGACTACAGCGGTCCCCCGCTACTACAGCAATTCCAGTCACAACAGAAGTTTCAGCAACAGCAGCTACTACATCAGCTACAGTAGTAGCTCATCCTAGTGATGAAGCAGGTAAATTGGTTAAAGCTATGCAATACATGTCAACCCAAACAACTGAAATTAATAGACTGAAAGAACAAGTAAATAATCTTGAAGATGAAAATAAATTGGCACAAATGAGGCATACAGCTGAAGCACAAAATTCAAGTAGATTGACTGACAAAGTTCAGAAATTAGAAAGAGAGTTGACATTAACAGAACCTTTGGGTTAAGCAAAGCAACAATTATGGGCCAATATCATATTTGGCCATCTATCCAAGTCATCTTTGAGCAGAAAGACTTGATAAAAGAAGCTAGTGAAGCCATTGAGAAATTCAAAGAAGAACTTGACATAAAACCAGAAGAGGCCACAGAGATAATTAAGTTTCTGAATTCTAAGAACAAGCATGAGTTAGAATAAATTGGAGTAAGTGGCAGAACTGAAACAATTTTAGAGGTTAAAAAGGTAATTTCCAAAAGAAACTTAATGGTACATCTTGAAGACAAGTGCCAAGCATTGGAATTAGCAATAAACAGATTTATGAATAAGTTTGATTGTTGTGAAACCAGCTCCAAAATAGAAGAAAAGAAATATAAATGCCTTAGAAATCAGCCACTTCAAGGGGGCAACCTCCAATACATTATATAAATGAAAAATTCTTGGATGATACAAATGACAAAACCTCGTTTCTATATATAGGAGTCCATGGGGCCACAATGTAATCCTACCCGACCTAACAATAATAATTTAAGGGCACAATAATAACAATATGGGGGTTACAGGGGTACAATAATAACAATAAGGGGGTTACACTACCAACAATAAGGGACTATACTAGTAATATAGGGACCTAACATGATAATCTCCTTCAAAAAAGTGTTGTCTCAATGCTTGAGTAGCTCTGGGTGCTTTTGTATAAAATTCTCATCCTCCCATGTAGAATCTTCAGTGGGTAAGTTCTTCCATTTGATGAGATACTTTGAAATTGATCGATTTCGTAGTTGTCGAGTTTTTGTTTCTGTGACTGCTTCAAGTTCAAATGTGTTTTTTCCTTCCTCATCAAGTTCTGGCAATATTGTTTGAACTGGAAGTTTGTCCCCTATAACCTTTTTTTAAGCCTGAAACATGGAAAACTGGATGCACTCGCGAAGAAGCAGGAAGCTCCAATTTGTATGCCATAGTACCAATCTTTTGCAAAACCTTGTAAGGACCATAGTACTTTGGCGATAATTTATTATCCTTCTTAGCTTGCTTGAGGGACATTTGTTTGTATGGTTGTAGCCGTAAAAATACCCAGTCTCCCACATCAAAACTTCTCTCACTGTCATGTTGATCTACCTATTGTTTCATTTGATTTTGTGCCAAATTTAGGTTATCCTTTAAGAGTTGGAGAACTTCTTGTTGATGCTCGATGTGATCCTCCACTGCTTGAACCTTAGAATTTTCCCTTAAAGAAGATGTGATGTGTTAGCCACCTATGAAATTTTTGACAAGCAAACAGGTGGCTAAATTTTTTTTGAGCCTTCAAGATATACATTTCCTCTGAAAGAATATCATTCTTGAAGCCTCCATGTTTCCTTTGCCCTTTGAAGAATCCTTACTGTTGTTTCCACTTGAAAAGCCTCACTGCCTGTGAAAGAATTTCGCTCAAAAAGGCCTCTTTTTCCCTTTATTTCATTCCCACAAAGCCTCTGTTTTCATCACCTTTTTCCCTTTTCAAATTTGTCCAAAATCCCTCATTAACCCTCTAAATCATCAAATTCCCCTTTTAGAACCTTATGGCTCCATTCATTTGGTTTAAAAACCCTTTTTTCCCTCTACCGAAACCCCTTTTAAAGCCTTAAAAATCCTCTTTTTGGCTTAAAACGTTTATTTTTCATTGAGGCTTAAGCCCCTTTCGGCCAACCCCTAACCACTTCCCCACCATGCGACCCGGCGCCAAGACCAGGTGCTAAAGCCCCAGGCGCTTATCGCAATCGGAGCGTTCCATGTGAGCGCATTTCTTTGTTAACTTAAAAAGTTCCGATGCGAAGGTTATTTGTTCTATAGACCCTCGCTTTGATCTGAGCCATCGATCTTTGCAAGATCCAGCAGTCAGCGCTAACCTATTCACTGCGCCCATTACATCGTTCCACTGCTTCTTGATTGAATACCAATCATTGATCCCCCCGCCAGATCCGACAGCGATCATTACATCGCACCATCGCCAATCGAAAATTTCTTAAGGTGCCACTTCCTGTTCCCTCGATTGGCGATCTCCAATCCAATCACGACCATTGATTATCTTCCCATCCAACGATCCAGATTACATCGCTACCCGCTCATTTTCCCCCGTCCTTCCCCTACCAATTTAATCTCCACTGTCGATCTTGTTCCAAATCGGATGGCTAGCGCTTAATCACACATCGCCAATCGGAACATCTTAAGGTGTCATCCTCTGTTCTCTCCGATTTGCGATCCCCGATTAGATCTCGACCGTTGATCTAATATAGATCTATGGCCCACATTCCATCAAGTTCCCATTTAACTTTCTCCATCAGACCTTCCAAAAATTTCATCTTTTAATCCCCGCCGTTGATCTCCTCCTGAGATCTAACGACTCGCGTTCAATCGCCCTCTGCCATCCGGTTCCCACCATCTAAAGGCCCCGCTTTCATACATTTCACCCCATTTCCTTTGTAAATCGGCCAAGCATTAAACCTTTATGTTTTTACACTATAACTTATTTTCTCCGCCTAACTACTCTAAACAACTCCGTCAACCAATCTTGACCGTTGATTGCCCTTAGCTAATCTAATCCAATGACCCCGAGTCCCCCTATCACCAAACTTTCATCAGCCCTATTTCCTCACCCTTCTGTTGCGTTTTCATTCATTTTCTCGCCTACCTCCACCATTTCAGCCACCATTCCACAGGCCTGCACAGCATTTCTTCCACCATACCCCTGGATTTCTATAACAGATTTATTGCATTGTGCAGGATTTAGAGAGTGAGAAATTCACTTTGTCTCCATGATCACAATCGTTGTGATTCAAAGCGCAGAGAGACTATCGCAGTAGCAGCAAAGTGAAATAGCAGAGGCATATTAGAGGATTTAAGCTCGTAATTGAATATTTAATGTTTTAATCCGTGTCCAAAGGATAAAGGCACAGTCTGAAGATCATGAAGAGAATTAAGAGGCCTAATAAGGCCTAAAGCGCACAAAAAGTCATATCAGTGTTTCAGCATCAACAGAAAGTATTTTCTCCTGAAAGGACACCTTCCTACAGAAGTCTCCATGCCTCCTCGAGCCCTTAATAGTTAGTACACTGACAGAAGCTTCTTAAAGACTGTCAGGACAGCAGTAATGGGAGCATGAAGAGACCTGCAAACTTTCTATCTCGGTTACTTATTTCAGAAGGATACCACAGATTACCATACAGCCAAGAGGACTTCAAAGAACACATCCGAGGTTAATGTTAACCTGACAGGACTTCTCGAGCAGCCTAAAGAGTACATACATCGATGCAGAGCCATTAAGCAGAGTGGGCTCAACCTTCTTCTCCACTCTGTCTTAATGAACTCAATTAAATGTACATCTACTACTGCAGTTATCCATTCTCCTATAAGAACCCCTGAAGAACATATTGTAAAGGTTGTTGTTGTTGATTAGTTGTAGGGATTCATTCGACTGTTAGAAAAGTTGTTGGGGGAAAGTAGCTGAGTAGTTTGTAATTTAGTAGGCTGGGAGGAGAAATTTTGGACTGTAACAGCCATTGAGCTCAAAGTATGTGACTGGTTTTGCACATCAATTGAACAAGCATTTCACAGGATCCTGGTCTATATTACGGGTGATGTTTTCCTGACTTATTTCATGTTTAATCATACTATCCATTTATTCTCTGATAAGAATCAGTAATCAGGCCTTAGGATATGCCCTTGCATGGTACCTTAATGCCCACTGCTCTTCTTATTTTTGATGTTTTCTGCTGACAGTGAATCTGAGAGCAAATTCATGTAATTTAACCAGTCATATATGTTGGTCTAGCCCATGCTTACTGATGTGTGAATTCAGGGTTTTTTGCTTAAATGTTCTTGTTGGGTTCAAGCTGGAAGAATTGGGATACCAAGGATTTAGTGCAAGCCCTGTCCACTAGGGTCCTTTTCCAACAAATTGGCCTTTCTAAGATCCCTTTGAGCTAGTGTCAAAAGCATTGAAGGTTAAAATCCCTTCTCTGATCTTAGGCCTAGTTCTGCGTTAAATGTTATCTCTGTTTTTCCTGTTAGAGTATGCTGAAAGCAGGCCTGGAGTTAAATGACCTCTGACCTGATCTTAAGCTACCCTTTGTGTCTTCATTGGGAGTTTCCTTTGACTATGTCAAAGTTGGTCTGGATTTAAATGACATCTGACCTGATCTCCAGACCGAAATTGAGTTTTCTTTCCTTCTTTCACCTTCATTCCTTATTGTTCCATTCCACCATCTATCTAGAAGATCCTTTAGTATAGATGACTTTCCCTATGGAAGCATGGTTAGTTGTTATGCAAGTAATCCCCTTTCATGACTCCATAGCCCAATGGATGATACTTTCTTGATCTATCCTCTTTTACCGAAACGTCCTACTGCTTTGTTCCTTTCATTCCATAACCTTCTCAGTTAATGATCTCCAACCCAACAACCAACCGAATCATTTAAAACAACCCTTGTGCTTCATAACTAGCCTAATACCTCATCTTGAGCTTTCAAAGATATATCATGCTTTGTATTTATCGAGAGATCCCTCTTTGGACCCAGGAGGGCTAGATCATGAGGTCCCAAAGTGGTTTGATGTTGTCTTATCTTTTGGTATAGCCAAATCTGCCAAAACATAGGAACCCCAACATAATGGTGACTCCACTGGGGGATAAAGACCAATAGCTTTGATTTGGTAATCAATCACTGTGGTGGACAGTAAATCTCCTTGAGCATCTTATAAATCCACCTGGCGACTCCATAGTTCCTGAATGATTAAAAGACTTCACTCGTGATCAGTAGGCCACTGATTATCTTTGCTTTCACAAGACTCCACTGGGAGACCAGTCGCATTACAACATCATCCATGCTAAATATCCAGTCACTTCACTAATGGAATACTCTGCACAGTTTGTAGAAATGCATCCAGGTTTCATAGCAGAGTGTCGTTATAATATATCAAGTGAATTGGCAAAAATAGAATGGGAGGACCTTCTAGGGGCTATTCTTCTCAGCTCAAAATTCAAACCTGTGCTTAAGAAAAAACTTCTAGAATTGGTGGTTGAAAGATATGAAGCTGAGATTGAAATATTGAACTCACAAGAAAAATCATATCAATTCAGGGACCCCAGAGCATTTTTGGAAAGTCTCCCTCCCCCTATAAAAGAAGAGATTCCACTGCCTTTCGATGTGCAGGAAGAGGATGATCGGGCTTTCAAGAGCCACACTGAAGATGCAGTGGAAGATGCAGTAATCAAAGCTGCCAGGGATACAGATAGCCTACCAGCCATGGAAGGCCAAAAATAAGAGAGTTTTCATCATGTATTCATTGATCCTATGGCAAAGTATATGGAGGCCCTGATTAGCTCAAATCCTCCAACATTGATCCTTCGCATGGGCCAAATTCATCAGGAGTGATCACCATTGATGGTGACCTCAGTTTTGAAGAACCACATGCAGAGGACCCTGTGGTTGTCTCTGATGAGCAGTCAGTGCTCCTATCCTTTTTGTTACTACTTGACTGGATGCACTAGCATTATTGTATCACCTAGAGCATCAGAGATTCCCAAGCAGAGTAGGGTAGGTAGGAAATCCCAATAAAGATCAGTCTGTGAGCATTTAGTTAGTAATTTTGAATTTCTGCAAGGTTTTCAGTCCATGAGCAGTTTTTTCCCTATGCCATGGCCCACAGCAAGCCAGATAGTTTAATCCTGGCTTGACTGTTTTTCAATTTCTGTCTTAGAATGTAGAGAAGAAATCTGCTAGACAGTTTAATCCTAGCAAATAATAGTTTAGGTAGAGAAGCTATGAGGCCAACTGTCTAATCTGGTCTCATGGAGTAATAAGGGTAGTAGTATAATAGGTTTATTTTCCTGTTTGTAAAAAATTGATGATGCAAAGGGTCTGCAAGTCCAAATGCACCCAGAAGAAAAAATGTTAGGACAATAGGATAGGTAGGTAGTTGTTTGGGAGAGTACTACTGCTGATATGATGTCTTCATGATTTGTGGCAGCTGATCCAAGAAGAGAAAAATATGTGTCAAAGATCAAGCACCTGGCCTATCTCCAAATATTATTCTTTGAATTCTTGACACCTTCAAGAAGATGCCATCCCCATGTGGAGCCACTGTTAGCCACCTATGAAATTTTTGACAAGCAAACAGGAGGCTAAATTTTTTTTGAGCCTTCAAGAAATACATTTCCTCTGAAAAAATATCATTCTTGAAGCCTCCATGTGTAATTTTCCCTTTGAATAATCCTTACTGTTGTTTCCACTTGAAAAGCCTCACTGTCTGTGAAAGAATTTCGCTCAAAAAGGCCTCTTTTTCCCCTTATTTCATTCCCACAAAGCCTTTGTTTTCATCACCTTTTTCCCTTTTCAAATTCCTCCAAAATCTCTTATTAACCCTCTAAATCATCAAATTCCCCTTTTAGAACCTTATGACTCCCTTCATTTGGTTTAAAAACCCTTTTTTCCCTCTACCGAAACCCCTTTTAAAGCCTTAAAAATCCTCTTTTTGGCTTAAAAACGCTTATTTTTCATTGAGGCTTAAGCCCCTTTCGGCCATCCCCTAACCACTTCCCCACCATGCGACCCAGCGCCAAGACCAGGTGCTAAAGCCCTGGGCGCTTATCGCAATCGGAGCATTTCGTGTGAGCACATTTCTTTGTTAACTTAAAAAGTTCCGATGTGATGGTTATTTAGTCTATAGACCCCCGCTTTGATCTGAGCCGTCGATCTTTGCAAGATCCGATGGTTAGCGCTAACCTATTCACCGCACCCATTACATCATTCCACCGCTTCCCGATTGAATACCAACTGTTGATCCCCCGCCAGATCCGACGGCTATCACTACATCGCACCATCGTCAATTGGAAATTTCTTAAGGTGCCACTTCCTGTTCCCCTGATTGGCGATCTCCAATCCAATCGCGACGATTGATTATCCGCCCATCCAACGGTCCAGATTACATCGCTACCCACTCATTTGCCCCCGTCCTTCCCTTGCCAATTTAATCTCCACCGTCGATCTTGTTCCAGATCGGACGGCTGGCACTTAATCGCTCATCGCCAATCAGAACATCTTAAGGTGTCATCCTTTGTTCTCTCTGATTTGCGATCCCCAATTAAATCCCGACCGTTGATCTAATCTAGATCTATGGCCCACATTCCATCGCGTTCCCATTTAACTTTCTCCATCGGACCTTCCAAAAAATTCATCTTTTAATCCCCGCCGTTGATCTCCTCCTGAGATCCAACGGCTCGCGTTCAGTCGCCCTCCGTCGTCCGGGTTCCACCATCTAAAGGCCCCGCTTTCATACATTTCACCCCATTTCCTTTGTAAATCGGCCAAGCATTAAACCTTTATGTTTTTACACTATAACTTATTTTCTCTGCCTAACTCCTCTAAACAACTCCGTCAGCCAATCCTGACCGTTGATTTCCCTTGGCTAACCTAATCCAACGGCCCCGAGTCCCCCTATCACCAAACTTTCATCAACCTTGTTTCCTCACCCTTCTTCTGCGTTTTCATTCATTTTCTCGCTTGCCTCCACCATTTCAGCCACCATTCCACAGGCCTCCATAGCATTTCTTCCACCATACCCCTGGATTTCTATAACGGATTTATTGCATTGTGCAAGGTTTAGAGAGTGAGAAATTCACTCCGTCTAGATGATCACAGTCGCTGTGATTCAGAGCATAGAGATACCGTCGCAGCAGCAACAAAGTGAAATAGCAGAGGAAAATTAGAGGATTTAAGCCTGTAATTGAAGATTTAATGTTTTAATCCATGTCCAAAGGATAAAGACGCAGTCCGAAGATCATGAAGAGAATTAAGAGGCCTAATAAGGCCTAAAGCACACAAAAAGTCATATCAGTGTTTTAACATCAGCAGAACGTATTTTCTCCTAAAAGGACACCTTCCTACAGAAGTCTCCATGCCTCCTCGAGCCCTTAACAGTTAGTACACTGACAGAAGCTTCTTAAAGACTGTCAAGACAACAGTAATGGGAGCATGGAGAGACCTGCAGACTTTCTATCCTGGTTACTTATTTCATAAGGCTACCACAGAGTACCATATAGCCAAGAGGACTTCAAAGAAGACATCTGAGGTTAATGTTAACTTGACAGGACTTCTCAAGCAGCCTAAAGAGTACATACAACGATGCAGAGCCATTAAGCAGAGTGGGCTCGACCTTCTTCTCCACTATGTCTTAATGAACTCAATTAAATGTACATCTACTACTGCAGTTATCCATTCTCTTATAAGAACCCCTAAAGAACATATTGTAAAGGTTTTTGTTGTTGATTAGTTGTAGGGATTCATTCGACTGTTAGAACAGTTTTTGGGGGAAAGTAGCTGAGTAGTTTGTAATTTAGTAGGCTGGGATGAGAAAGTTTGGACTGTCACAGCCATTGAGCTCAAAGTATGTGATTGGTTTTGCACATCAATTGAACAAGCATTTCACAGGATCGTGGTCTATATTACGGGTGATGTTTTCCTGACTTATTCCATGTTTAATCATACTGTCCATTTATTCTCTGATAAGAATCAGTAATCAGGCCTTAGGATATACCCTTGCATGGTACCTTAATGCCCACTGCTCTTCTTATTTTTGATGTTTTCTGCTAACAGTGAATCTGAGAGAAAATTCATGTAATTTAACTAGTCATATATGTTGGTCTAGCCCATGCTTACTGATGTGTCAATTCGGGGTTTGTTGCTTAGATGTTCTTGTTGGGTTCAAGCTGGAAGAATTGGGATACCAAGGATTTAGTGCAAGCCCTGTCCACTGGGGTCCTTTTCCAACAAATTGGCCTTTCTAAGATCCCTTTGAGCTAGTGTCAAAAGCATTGAAGGTTAAAATCCCTTCTCTGATCTTAGGCCTAGTTTTGTGTTAAATCTTATCTCTGTTTTTCCTTTTAGAGTATGCTGAAAGCAGGCCTAGAGTTAAATGACCTCTGACCTGATCTTAAGTTTCCCTTGTGTCTTCATTTAGAGTTACCTTTGAGTATGTCAAAGCTTGTATGGATTTAAATGAAATTTGACCTGATCTCCAGACTGAAATTGGGTTTTATTTCCTTCTTTCACCTTCATTCCTTATTGTTCCATTCCACCATCTATCTAGAAGATCCTTTAGTATAGATGACTTGCCCTATGGAAGCCTGGTTAGTTGTTATGCAAGTAATCCCCTTTCACGACTCCATATCCCAATGAATGATACTTTCTTAATCTATCCTCTTTTATCGAAACGTCCTGCTGCTTTGTTCCTTTCATTCCATAGCCTTCTTAGTTATTGATCTCCAACCCAACAACCAACCGAATCATTTAAAACAACCCTTGTGCTTCATAACTAGCCTAATACCTCATCTTGAGCTTTCAAATATATATCATGCTTTGTATTTATAGAGAGATCCATCTCTGGACCCAGGAGGGCTAGATCCTGAGGTCCCAAAGTGGTTTGATGTTGTCTTATCTTTTGGTATAGCCAAATCTGCCAAAACATATGAACCCCAACATAATGGCGACTCCACTGGGGAATAAAGACCAATAGCTTTGATTTGGTAATCAATCACTGTGGTGGATAGTAAATCTCCTTGAGCATCTTAGAAATCCACCTGGAAACTCCACAGTTCCTAAATTATTAAAATACTCAACTGGTGATCAGTAGGTCGTTGATTATCTTTGTTTTCACAAGACTCCACTAGGAGACCAGTCGCATTACAACATCATCCATGCTAAAGATCCAGCCACTTCACTAACGGAAGACTCTGCACAGTTTGCAGAAATGCATCCAGGTTTCATAGCAGAGTGTCATTATAATATATCAAGTGAATTGGAAAAAATGGAATAGGAGGACCTTCCAGGGGCTACTCTTCTCAGCTCAAAATTCAAACCTGTGCTTAAGAAAAATTTTCTAGAATTGGTGGTTGAAAGATATGAAGCTGAGATTGAAATATTGAACTCACAAGAAAAATCATATCAATTCAAGGACCCCAGAGCATTTTTGGAAAGTCTCCCTCCCCCTATAAAAGAAGAGATTCCACTGCCTTTCGATGTGCAGGAAGAGGATGATCGGGCTTTCAAGAGCCACACTGAAGATGCAGTGGAAGATGCAGTAATAAAATCTGCCCAGGATACAGATAACCTACCAGCCATGGAAGGCCCAAAAGAAGATATTTTTCATCATGTATTCATTGATCCTATGGCAGAGTATATGGAGGCCCTAATTAGCTCGAATCCTCCAGCATTGATCCTTCACAGGGGCAAGATTCATCAGGAGTGGTCACCATTGATGGTGACCTCAGTTTTGAAGAACCACATGCAGAGCACCCTGTGGTTGTCTCTGATGAGCAGTCAATGCTCCTATCCTTTTTTGTTACTGCTTGACTGGCTGCACTAGCATTATTGTATCACCTAGAGCATCAGAGATTCCCAAGTAGAGTAGGTTAGGTAGGAAATCCCAATAAAGCTCATTCTGTGAGCATTTAGTTAGTAATTTTGAATTTCTGCAAGGTTTTCAGTCCATGAGCAGTTTTGTCCCTATGCCATGGCCCACAGCAAGCCAGACAGTTTAATCCTGGCTTGATTGTTTTTCAATTTCTGTCTTAGAATGTAGAGAAGAAATCTGCTAGACAGTTTAATCCTAGCAGATAATAGTTTAGGTAGAGAAGCTATGAGGCCAACTATCTAATCTGGTCTCATGGAGTAATAAGGGTAGCAGTAGAATAGGTTTCTTTTCCTGTTTGTAAAAAATTGATGATGTAAAGGGTCTGCAAGTCCAAATGCACCTAGAAGAAAAAATGTTAGGACAATAGGATGGGTAGGTAGTTGTTTGGGAGAGTATTACTGCTGATATGATGTCTTCATGATTTGTGGCAGCTAATCCAAGAAGAGAAAAATATGTGTCAAAGATCAGGCTCCTGGCCTACCTCCAAAGATTATTCTTTGAATTCTTGACACCTTCAAGAAGATGCCATCCCCATGTGGAGCCACTGTTAGCCACCTATGAAATTTTTTACAAGCAAACAGGAGGCTAAATTGTTTTTGAGCCTTCAAGAAATACATTTCCTCTAAAAACATATCATTCTTGAAGCCTCCATGTTTCCTTTACCCTTTGAAGAATCCTTACTGTTGTTTCCACTTGAAAAGCCTCACTATCTGTGAAAGAATTTCGCTCAAAAAGGCCTCTTTTTTCCCTTATTTCATTCCCACAAAGCCTCTGTTTTCATCACCTTTTTCCCTTTTCAATTTCCTCCAAAGTCCCTCATTAACCCTCTAAATCATCAAATTCCCCTTTAGAACCTTATGGATCCCTTCATTTGGTTTAAAAACCTTTTTTTCCCTCTACTGAAACCCCTTTTAAAGCCTTAAAAATCCTCTTTTTGGCTTAAAAACGTTTATTTTTCATTGAGGCTTAAGCCCCTTTTGGCCAGCCCCTAACCACTTCCCCACCATGCGACTCAGCACCAAGACCAGGCGCTAAAGCCCCAAGCGCTTATCGCAATGGGAGCGTTCTGTGTGAGTGCATTTCTTTGTTAACTTAAAAAGTTCTGATGCGATGGTTATTTAGTCTATAGACCCCCGCTTTGATCTAAGTCGTCGATCTTTGCAAGATCTGAAGGTCAGCGCTAACCTATTCACCGTGCCCATTACATTGTTCCACCGCTTCCTGATTGAATACCAACCGTTGATCCCCTCGCCAGATCTGACGGCTATCGCTACATCGCACCATCGCCAATCGAAAATTTCTTAAGGTGCCACTTCCTGTTCCCCCGATTGGCGATCTCCGATCCAATCGTGACCATTGATTATCCACCCATCCAATGGTCTAGATTACATCACTACCCGCTCATTTTCCCCCGTCCTTCCCCTGCCAATTTAATCTCCACTGTTGATCTTGTTCTAGATCGGACGGCTGGCGCTTAATCGCTCATCGCCAATCGGAACATCTTAAGGTGTCATCCTCCATTCTCTCTGATTTGTGATCCTCGATTAAATCCCGACCGTTGATCTAATCTAGATCTACGACCCACATTCCATCGTGTTCCCATTTAACTTTCTCCATCAGACCTTCCAAAAAGTTCATCTTTTAATCCCTGCCGTTGATCTCCTCCTAAGATCCAACGGCTCGCGTTCAATCGCCCTCCACCGTCCAGGTCCCACCATCTAAAGGCCCCACTTTCATACATTTCGCCCCATTTCCTTTGTAAATCAGCCAAGCATTAAACCTTTATTTTTTTACACTATAACTTATTTTCTCCGCCTAACTCCTCTAAACAACTCCGTCAGCCAATCCTGACCATTGATTTCCCTTGGCTAATCTAATCCAATGGCCCCGAGTCCTCCTATCACCAAACTTTCATCAGCCCTGTTTCCTCACCCTTCTGCTGCATTTTCATTCGTTTTCTCACCTGCCTCCACCATTTCACAGGCCTCCACAGCATTTCTTCCACCATACCCCTGGATTTCTATAACAGATTTATTGCATTGTGCAGGGTTTAGAGAGTGAGAAATTCACTGCGTCTCCATGATCACAGTCACTATGATTCAGAGCACAGAGAGACCGTTGCAGTAGTAGCAAAGTGAAACAGTAGAGGCAGATTAGAGGATTTAAGCCCGTAATTGAATATTTAATGTTTTAATCTGTGTCCAAAGGATAAAGACATAGTTCGAAGATCATGAAGAGAATTAAGAGGCCTAATAAGGCCTAAAGTGCACAAAATGTCATATCAATGTTTCAGCATTAGTAGAACGTATTTTCTCCTAAAATGACACCTTCCTACAGATTTCTCCATGCCTCCTCGAGCCCTTAACAGTTAATACACTGACAGAAGCTTCTTAAAGACTGTCAGGATAGCAGTAATGGGAGCATGGAGAGACCTGCAGACTTTCTATCCTGGTTACTTATTTCAGAAGGCTACCACAGAGTACCATACAGCCAAGAGGACTTCAAAGAACACATCTAAGGTTAATGTTAACCTGACAGGACTTCTCGAGTAGCCTAAAGCGTACATACAGCGATGCAGAGCCATTAAGCAGAGTGGGCTCAACCTTCTTCTCCACTCTGTCTTAATGAACTCAATTAAACGTACATCTACTACTGCAGTTATCCATTCTCCTATAAGAACCCCTGAAGAACATATTTTAAAGGTTGTTGTTGTTGATTAGTTGTAGGGATTCATTCGACTGTTAAAACAGTTGTTGGGGGAAAGTAGCTGAGTAGTTTGTAATTTAGTAGGCTGGGAGGAGAAAGTTTGCACTGTAATAGCCATTGAGCTCAAAGTATGTGACTGGTTTTGCACATCAATTGAACAAGCATTTTGTTGGTTCGTGAATACGACCACTTTTTAACACTTATTTCATCCATTTTTACTCTTATTTATCATATCATTTATTATAATTTATTATATAAATCCATTTTATAATGATTTATGCTCTTATGGATGAATATTATTTCTTCTCCTTTATTTTTAATAAATTGATGATTATTATGCATAATTTTATCAATGATGATTTATTAATATCACTCACCATTTTAACCTCCAAGATATTTTCCAGACTGCAGATTTGATTTCCAAATCATCATGAAATCTTCCAACTCAGAAATTCTGGAATAAGAAGTGATAGTTTTGTGGTTAAGATTCTGGGAAAATGAAGAAGAATCTGGAAAATCCAAAACATGGGTTTTTTCCAGAACGGGCCCAATTAACTAAATCAAAGAACGATTTGACCAAATTTGGCCTGTATTGAGAGAAACGCAGGGTTCTTGGAGCACGATTTTCTTAGATTTGTTGTTGCGGCCGTCCTCCAAATCTCAGCTGCAAAGCCAAATTCGCCTTGCTCTTGTTGAAATATTGTTGGAAATGTATTTTCTAGATGATCAAGTTGTTGGGAACAATCCAATATTGTTATGGGAGATCATATTTGCTGTTTAATTTCTCTTCCTTCTTATTATAAAAGGAGAGCATGTATTGTGTATTGGAAAACAATGGATGATTATTGAATTCCCTTTGTAACACTGTAATTCCTTGACTCTTGTGATCAAAGAGCAACTGATGTAAAAGCTATTCATGTTTGATTAATACAAAGAGGTGTTCTCGTTCCATTTCTCAAGCTCTGCAGTAGCCCAGCGGCGCTTTCACTGGCGGTTGAGGGCACGGCCCTGGTGGAGCGATCCGTTGTTTGTATTTCTATTCTTTTATTTCTGTTGTGTGATAATTGCATTTAGATTCATTATGATTACAAAGTTATTTGATTGTTGTTGGATTGAATTCGGATTTGATGTATACGTTAATGAATTGCACTACTATTCTATCTTAGCAAGGATCGTATTTACTATCTCGTTCATCTTGCTATCTTTTATAAAGCGTTGTTGTTCCATTGATTTATGATTCGTTCCAATGAACTGTTTCATAGTCTTGGCTGTCAACAGGATTGGAGTATTGAGATTAGTTGCCTAATTGCGTTAGAATTAGAATTGCTGTTCATATTGCTATTCCTTTCCAGATTTTGTTCCTTTCAGTTATTTTCATCAGCACGAAGATTGAGTTTGCTTTCATTTCAATTGCTTTAAGATCACCAACTGTAGAGGACACTGGTTATTGCTTCCAAGTTCCCAGATTGGTTATCTTGCATCGATTTCTAAGGGAAGGAGTTATTTCCACTGTATCCCCGATCGATGTTTTGCAGATTGGTTTAATTAAGATTTCAGAGCATTTGAGTTTATGTTGTTGTAGTTAGATTTCTTTTTCAAGCATTCGTTTACTTTTGCATTTGAAACACTGTACTACATATTACAAGGCATTACTCTTGGATAAATTGCTGCCTCAGACTGAGTACACTCTTGAAATAAAAAGTCGCTCCCAGATTGATAATTAATGTGAGATAAATAGACGTTAAAAAGACACCTTTTATACCTCAACACATTTCACAGGATCTTGGTCTATATTACGGGTGATGTTTTCCTGACTTATTTCATGTTTAATCATACTGTCCATTTATTCTTTGATAAGAATCAGTAATCAGGCCTTAGGATATACCCTTGCATGGTACCTTAATGCCCACTGCTCTTCTTATTTTTGATGTTTTATGCTGACAGTGAATCTGAGAGCAAATTCATGTAATTTAACCAGTCATAGATGTTGGTCTAGCCCATGCTTACTAATGTGTGAATTCGGGGTTTGTTTCTTAGATGTTCTTGTTGGGTTCAAGCTGGAAGAATTGGGATACCGAGGATTTAGTGCAAGACTTGTCCACTAGGGTCCTTTTCCAACAAATTGGCCTTTCTAAGATCCCTTTGAGCTGGTGTCAAAAGCATTGAAGGTTAAAAGCCCTTCTCTGATCTTAGGCCTAGTTCTGCGTTAAATATTATCTTTGTTTTTCCTTTTAGAGTATGCTGAAAGCAGGCCTGGAGTTAAATGACCTCTGACCTGATCTTAAGCTGCCCTTTGTGTCTTCATTGAGAGTTGCCTTTGAGTATGTCAAAGTTGGTCTGGAATTAAATGACATCTGACATGATCTCCAGACTGAAATTGGGTTTTCTTTCCTTCTTTCACCTTCATTCCTTATTGTTCCATTCCACCATCTATCTAGAAGATCCTTTAGTATAGATTATTTTCCCTATGGAAGTCTAGTTATTTGTTATGCAAGTAATCCCCTTTCATGACTCCATAGCCCAATGGATGATACTTTCTTGATCTATCCTCTTTTACCGAAACATCCTGCAACTTTGTTCCTTTCATTCCATAACCTTCTCAGTTAATGATCTCCAACCCAACAACCAACCGAATCATTTAAAACAACCCTTGTGCTTCATAACTAGCCTAATACTTCATCTTGAGCTTTGAAAGATATATCATGCTTTGTATTTATAGAGAGATCCCTCTCTGGACCTAGGAGGGCTAGATCCTGAGGTCCCAAAGTGGTTTGATGTTGTCTTATCTTTTGGTATTGCCAAATCTGCCAAAACATAGGAACGCCAACATGATGGATGGTGGATGATATCCATAAAGTGCCATAAATGGGGTCATTTTTTCTGCAGTATGGAAGGCAGTGTTATACCACCATTTAGCGAGAGGTAACCACTTGACCCATTGTGCTTGCTTATCAAATACAAAACAACGAAGATATCCTTCCAAACATTTATTCACTATCTCTGTTTAACCATCGAATTGAGGATTATAAGATGAGCTATGAGCTAGTTGAGTACCCAAACAAGAAAATAATTACTTCCAAAAAGTTCCTGTAAAAATGGGATCTCTGTCACTTACAATAATCTTCGGGTTTCCATGTAGATTTTTAATTGTTTCCATAAATGCAGTAGTGACTATACTCGCTTTAAATGGATGAGATAATGAACAAAAGTGTGCATACTTGGTAAGTCTATCAACTACCACCATGATGACACTCCTTCCTTCAGACTTAGGTAAACCTGTGATAAAATCCATTGAAATATCCTCCCAACCTTGACTTGGAATGGATAAAGGTTGTAGAAGACCCGAGGTCTTAATTGTCTCAACTTTATTTTGCTAGCAAACCAAAAATTCCGCCACAAAATTTTGAATATCATATTTAAGGCCATCCCAAAAAAATTATTTCTTCACCCTGTGGTAAGTTTTTAAAAATCTTGAGTGTCCTCCTAAAGGAGAATTGTGCAATTCCAAAAGAATCTTTTGTTTTAGTTGGGAATTCTTGCAAATATATAAGAAATCTTTGTACCATAAGGAATCACTTTTCCAACTAAATGTATCAGATGTACTAGGATCTTGTTGTAACTTTTGAATGAGAGTCCACAATTCTTCGTCCTTCTTCCATTCATCCCTTGCTTCGGTTATCCAATCTAGTTGGATAATTGAAATGGCACAAAGCAATGCTTCCACCTCTTCATCCTTTCTTGAGAGTGCATCTGCAACAACATTTAGCTTCCCTTTTTTATAGATGATTTCAAAGTCATAATCCAACATCTTTGTGACCCATTTTCCTTGCTCTTTTGAAGATAGTCTTTGTTCCAAAAAGTGTTTAAGACTATCATGATCAATTTTTACCTTGAAGTGTCTTCCCATTAGGTAAGGTCTCCATTTATTTAGTGCATGTAGTATTTCCAACATTTACTTCTCATAAATAGCCTTTTGTAAATATTTTCCTTTGATTGAACAACTTTCAAAAGCAATGGGTCTTCCTTCTTGCATTAAAACAGCACCAATTCCATTTCCTGAGGCATCACATTCCATAATAAAGGTTTTTGTGAAGTCTGGCGTAGCTAAGACTGGTGCTAGGCACATTGCCTCTTTTAGATGTTCAAAGGCCTTAGTTTCTTCAGGAGTCCATGAAAATGCATCTTTCTTCAATAATGTTGTCAGAGGTGCTGCTATTCTCCCATAATTCTTAAGAAACCTGTGATAATACCCTGTTAACCTGAGAAATCTGCACAACTGCTTTATGGTTTTGGGGACTTTCCATTCCTTAATGGCTTTAATTTTGTTATGGTCTACCTTAACACCCTCGTGAGATACAATATGAACCATATATTCCACCTCTTGTACTCCAAAGAAACATTTGGATGTTTTTGCATATAATTGTTTCTCCTCCAATAGTTTGAACACCCTGTCAACATGTTGAACGTGATCCTTCCAAGGCCTGCTATAGATTAGTATATCATCAAAAAATACTAGCACAAATTTTCTAAGGAAGGCTTTGAAAATGGAATTCATCAACCCTTGAAATGTAGAAGGTGCATTGGTAAGGCCAAAAGGCATGACCAAAAATTCATAATGACCCTCATGAGTTTGAAATGTTGTTTTCGGAATATCTTCAGTCTTCATTCTAATTTGATGATATCCTGAATGAAGATCCAACCTGGTAAAATAAATTTCTCCATGTAATTCATCCAATAATTCATCAATCACAGGAATGGGAAATTTATCTTTAATGGTGAGCTTATTGAGCTCCCTATAATCCAAACACATGTGCCATGATCCATCCTTCTTGTGTACCAATACTATAGGAGCAGAGAAAGAACTTTGACTAGGTTGAATTATACCCGCCTCTAACATTTCTGCAATCATACGTTCAATTTCGCTCTTTTGGACATAAGGATATCTATAAGGCCTGATGTTTGGAGGAACACTTCCCGGAATCAAATGAATAGCATGATCATGATCACGAATAGGTGGGAGTCCTTTGGGAGTTTCAAACACCTTGGAATGATTGTCCAAGACTTGTTGGAGATCTGCAGAAATAGATGATTTTGATGTCGGAACTTCTAGTGAGCATAATTGTGTAATTACACCTCGTTGTTCTTTCTTTAGAAGCTTTGTCATGACATTAGAGCTTATTATCCTTCCCGGCTTCCCTTCAATACCCCGTAATTCGACTTCCTTTCCTTCTGAAAAAAATTTCAAGAAAAGTTCTTGAAAAATTAAAAGCTACCGTCCCCAAAGATTGTAACCATTGTACTCCTTGTACAACTTCAGCACCTCCCATAGGAATGGAAAGCATTGGACTATTCAATACATATTCCCCCATGGTTAGCTTGATATTATGGCATTTTCTAGAGCAATTTATAGTTCCTCCATTTGCAACCATCACTTGACATTCTGGTGCTGGGTATAGGAAACAATTCAATTCCTTCGCTACCTTACAATGAATAAAATTATGGGTACTACCTGAATCAATCAACACTATTACCTTTTTCTTCTTGATATGTACTTCTATCTTGAGAGTTTGAGGAGTGGTAATTCCTGCCAATGCATTACATGATATGGCCGAACTCATTTCTTCTTCTTCTACGGTTTCTTCCTGGTGTATATCCTCTACTTTTGAAGTTTCTTCTTCATTTTCTTCCTCCTCTTCACAATCTATGTAAAATAATTTCTTCTCAGCGTACTTATGAAATTTAGTGTATTTGCTATCACAATTGTAGCAAAGCCCTTCTTCTCTTTTTTATTCTAATTTTTGTGGTGTCAACCTTGTAGGTTGTGGAAGTCTAGGAGTAGCAACACTTCCATCTTTATAGATGTGAGTGGTAGGCTTCCTTGTCGCCATAATTTTACATTCAATTTTTCTTGCCAACCTGAATGCCTTCTCCAATGAATCAGGTTCCCAAACGTGAACTTCATGTTGCATTTTATCCTTTAAAGTCCCTATGAAGACATCAATCATGTGTTCCTATGGAATATCAGTTACCCTTATATTCAATTTTTGGAAGTCCTCAATGTGCTCCACCACTGAACCCTTTTGTTTGAGATTTATCAATTGGCTAAAGAAGGTGTTGCTCTTTGTACCCTCATAATGTGCTATCATTTCCTCCGTAAAAATTGACCAAGTGACAATTTTTTTACGAGAGCAAAGCCATCGATACCATACAAATGTATTTTGTTCTAAATGTAAAGTTGCAATGCGTACCTTTTGTGTGTTTTGCATATTATTGAGATCAAAATATTGCTCTATCTGTAGTATCCATGTTACGGGATCCTTGCCATCAAACTTCCTCATATCCATCTTTGGAATTCTTCAATCCAACATTAGAGTTTCTGGAATCACGATTAACATTTATTTTTTTCTCATCATGAGTTTCCTCTACTATCTTTTCACCATTGGGAATCATTTCTTGTATCAACTTTGTCAAACCTTCGATGTCTGCTTTTAGATCATTCTTCATGTTTTCCATGTTGTCTTTCATTTTTTCTTCCATGTCCTCCATATTAGCTTCCACGCCATCCATCTTAGTTTCCACACCATCCATATTAGCTTCCACGCCTTTATTAAAACCATCCATCTTCTCTTCTACGCCTTTCTTCAAAACTTCCATTTCATTTTTTGCTACTCTTTGCAAGAGAGAAATTTGGTGCACTTGCTCTTGTAATTTTGATAGATCATGTTGCCATTATTCATCTTCATGAGTCATAGTAGAGTATTCTGAGGGCTTAATGGGTGTTGAATTATTTTTAAGAGGAATTTCAGAACCCAATGCTGAAATATATGCTCAATATGCCCTTGGAATCACTTCAAACTTTTTTTTTTTTTACACAAGACTTATGAAATTCGAAAACAAATACACACCTTTTTCTTTCTTTTGAGGAGCTCGATATTGAAACTGAAGTATCTCTGTGATTTTAGATCTTCAATATCTGAAATTTGGCCCTGAGGTATCCCTCTAAATCCTCTTTCGAATGCCATAGGTCTAACCTGATTTGGATTCTTCAAGACAAAGTTATGTCCAATCTCCCACAATGACCTAATTATGGACTTGTTCAGTAGAGAAAACTTGTATGACTTGCCACATGTCATTGTTTCCTCCTTTGGCTCTAAAATTGATAGAAAAATAATTAAATTATGTGTACTTCCAGCCACTTTTTACAGCATTCCAATCTGATGCTCAGAGACAGAGTTATGAAGGTTTTCCCATGATCACCTCTTTGAGATGAAATTTGAGAGCCTAAACAAGTCCTAACTTCAACAGATCATACCTTCGAAAATATTGTGAACCAAGCTCTAAAATTTTGCGACGATGTTCTTCAAGATTTTGGCTTCGCACTCTAAAACTTTCAGCTTCTAAAGCTTCGTAGAAAAAAAGTTATAGCGAAAATTCCACGATGACCTGTTTGGAGCAGCGAAACCCTAGAATCCAAAGCTCTGATACCAAATGTTGTGAAACCAACTCCAAAAATAGAAGAAAAGAGAGATCAACGCCTTAGAAATCAGCCACTTTGAGGGGGAAACCTCCAATACATTATATAAATGAACAATTATTGGATGATACAAATGACAAAACCTCCTTTCTATATATACGAGTCCATGGGGCCATAATGTAATCCTAGCCGACCTAACAATAGTAATTTAAGGGCGCAATAATAACAATATGGCGGTTACAGGGTACAACAATAAAAATAAGGGGGTTACACTACCAACAATAAGGGACTATACTAGTAATATAGGGACCTAACATTGATGTTCTAAGGCAGAAATGTCTACCTAATCCATTTGTAATTAATGAAAGACTGATGAGGTAGGAAGAATATGACAAGAAGATCATAGAAATGGCCAAAGAACAATCCAACAATTCATCTTTGAAAGGAATTCCAACAAGAAAGGTACTCTATCAGATCTTTGAAAATCTGTTTTACCTCCAGCATGAGGTAAATCACCTCTTTGTGAACAAACCTACTTTCACCAAGTACACTGAAGCTGATGAAATTTACATAAGGATGATGAAGATTAAAATCCCAGATGAAGAGACCTGGGATAAATTGTATGATTTACTGTGATAGTGAAATATAAAAAGAGGTAAAACAGAGCGGTCGAGGTTAAAGGTGAAAGGAGAGACATGTAAAAAAGTGAATAGGTCAGACAGTTTAAAGTGAAAAATAGAGTTTAAAGATCAGAAAACAGAGTTAAAGAAAAGATGATATCCAGTGTAAAGCAACAGTCAGAGAGAATAAACAGAAAAATATCAAAGAGAAAACAACAAATCCAAATAAGTAGGGACAGCTAGCATTTAGTCTCCTAGGTGTCTCTATCTTCTTGCATGAATATATTTTTTTTCCCTTGAATAAATCCTAAATCGGTCTTAGGATATTTTGTATTATTTTTTGTATAAATACTTCAGAAATTCGAAGTGTTAAGGGGGATTCCTGAACATTTCTATAGTTGTAATTGATCCAAAAACCTGAGGGTTTATTGTACAATTTTCAAGTCAACAGACTGGACAAGTAATAAAGGCATCGCATTACAGGATTCATGTGTTGAGCTACTTCAGTGAAGTACATTTCAATTGTTCATTGTTATTTCTTAAGTATTCCATAAAATTGTATGTTTTTTCCAAATTTAAGTTTTATAATAGGAATATTATTGCAGAAATTATTTAAGTACACTGTGTTCTGAACTGTTATTCATTTTAATGTTTTCTTTTGATATCTAGATCTGAGAATCCTTAATTTCTCTCCCATCTCAATTGACTTCTTCCTCTTTCATTCATCATTCTGGTTTAAGGAATCATTAACTGCTCCTTGATCCCGATTGAAAACCACTTGACCATTCAGCCTTTAAAGATTTGATCTTGCTCAACTACCCTACCCTGTGAACACTTCCTTTATAACTTGATTCTTGTCCTGTTTTCTTGATATTTTGACTCCATAGCCCAATGGAAAAGTAGAAAAGACAACTATCCATCTAAATCAATAATTCCACCAAACCAAACAAAATCAAAACCAATAAATCTTTCATAAAAAGCCTAAAATCAACTAAAAAAAAAGTTAAATCATAAAGAGAGAGCCCTCTCTAAGCATTAGGAAGGCTAGATCCTGATCTCAAAAGTAGGTTTGTGGTTACCTCTAAAAATTTCTTTGACAATCATAACAACCCTAGGAAATTATTGGAGCGATAACAAAATGGTTACATGAATATATGAAGTAACAAGTGTTGCACAGCTAGCTTGAGAGGGAAGTGAGCCTTGTTGATGAATCTCTAGTGAAATTTATGAGACAATGATGATATATGCATTCATGAATTGTAGCTACTATTTTACCGTATGTTTGTCAAAATTTTATCATGTATTTAGCATGTCTGGGAAATATTTGAGCCTAAGTACATTTCATGTACTCTTGTGTTTGTTTTAGGCTTGATTTTGGAAATTTTTGCGCAGTGGCCTGTAGACTAGCCCTAAAAATGTGGTATGGATTTCGTAGTTGTTGTCTCTTAACTAATAAATGTCGGTTGTAGTCACATTGAGGAAGGCTTGTGCTTGTGGATGGAGCCTTTTGTTTGCATGGAAGGCTTGGAATGTGTGCAGCTAGGCTGTGAAGTGAGTAAAAAAGATAGTTCCATATCGGGGTAACATCATCAATGGATGTGGTCTGGCATCTAGATGATCTGGTGTCCCTGGGAGGTTATGGTAAGTTTTTGTTTAGTAGACCCCACTTCCATAATTGGAACCTGGATGTTGGGTAATGTCATAGTAACTCTAAGCTTATGTTTACCTTGGAGAGCTAGTAAAAGTGGGTAATGGTGTGGGGTGTTACAACCTCATTTAGTAGAAACTTTTGGGGACCAAAAGCCTCCCAAAATGGGGATGTATGAGCTAGATTAGATAATTATATTATTTTTCTTCCATCTTGATGCTCTCAGAGTGGAAAAAGTGGAGGAATCAACTCATAGAATTATTTTTACCAGTGGATCCCAATTTGGAAAATTGGGGTATGAAACCTTCTAGAACTAGTTTAAGGAATCTAATGGAATTTTTTGGTGGTAAAACTTTTCCACTTAAATGTTATGCCCCCTATTATTTTACTACACATATATTTCTTTCAAATGACGTAAGAATCACCTCAATCAAAGTCTATATGAAAAAATTTTGTCACCCGAAATTTGACCTTCCTATTTTGACCACCATGATTTGAGAGGAAGCCACATTAGCCCCCATTATTCATGGAAAAGGGGCTAGCCAAATGATCATGATGAATAAGACTCTAGAAGAGTCGATATTGTAACTATATTTAAGAATTTAAGGACTCAAACTTCACCACTATTAGACCTTCGAGTTGTGTTATAACTGGGCCACTAGGAGTAAAAGGGGCCTCATTCTATTTGAGTGCAATTTGTTCCATAAATGAGCAGAGAAACCAAGTGTGGATAGGGAGATATAAAATAGAATGGGTTTGTGCATTTTAGTAGGCCATGGGCCATAGGCCTTACTTATTTGTACTTGCATCCATGCCCATTTAGAAAAAGAGAGCAGAAGAACCTCACCTTCTAGCTGGGTTTTCTCCCAAAAGGGTTTCCTAAGTTACATTTTATGTTAATTTGTATTTTATGGGTTTTATTTTTCTATTCTCTATTTTCTGCATGTTTTATCTATTGTATCCATAAGCAAAATAGTAATTAATACAAAATATAAGCAGAAACTAACCTTTATAGTGTAGATTTCAATTTTCTAATATATTTTCATCAGATTTACGATGACAAATTGGCTAGTGGATATCCACAATTGTTTATAGATTAAATATTCACAAAATCAATGCACCAAAATCACATTCACTTTGAATAAACAACCAGATGATCAAAACACAAAAAAAATTATAAAATCAAATTTACAAAGATAATAAAACTAGCCTCGTCAAATCGTGTGAACCCTACTTACTCCATAAATAAATAAAAAACTCCCAATAATAACTATAATATAAATCAACAACTCTTGCCAACAATATCTATTCAACAAACATGAAAACCACTTTGATCCGAGGGCTATCCAAGGCCCTCAAAATATTAAAAAAAAACAACATACCATGCTCACATCAACTAAACAACAACTTAGCCAAATAACAAAATAAAATTCACCAAAATAATGATAAATCCCAAATTGTGAACTTAAATATAATGAAATGCTAAATAATGTAGAGGGAAGCCCATTAATAGAGAGGGAACCTCGGCCTCATGATGTAGGAGCATCATGGTTCCAAAAATGTGTACATTTAGTAGAATCTAGGGGGTCTTGTGTTTTTCAAAAGAGTTGGTTTTCCTAAGTATTTAATTAATATAATTTTCAATATTTTGGGTGATTCAGGTGAGACATTTAGAATAAGATTTAATTAAATATTAAGAGGCATATTTGTAAATTTTCTCGAATGTAGGAGAACATGAGTGATTGATGAGTGATTAGTGTGGATTGAGATATTGTAAATCTTAGATTAGAAAGTAGTTTATGATTTATGGAGGATCCTTAGGATTTAGTTGAAAATTGAGATCCTTAGGGGATAAAGAAGAGATTTTAGGAACAAAATGAGGACTCAAAGGATTTTTATGATTTTGTTGAGTAACCTATGGATTTGAACCAAAAATGGTTACAGAACCTTTTGTATATAATTGTAAAGCCTCAAAGGCACAAACAGGGAAAAAAATGAATATTCTTAGATAGGAGATTTGATTTTGTAAGCCTATGGACATATATAGAGAGAGAGGAAGAGAAAGGGGCATGTAAAGACAAACCTGGCCAAAGTTAGATTGTAAAATAGGTTTTCATTTGTATCTGTACATTTGTTTAATAAATGAGGAAATTGAATTAATTGTGAATGTGTGTGTTATTCCTTTTACGTGTAGAGTGATCCGTAATTGTGAATTTATGGTTTCTGTGTGATAAGCCATGATGAATGAATTCAAATTGAATGTTTAAAATCTTCTGAGTGATAAAGGACTTATGGCTGGGTAGAATCTATGTGATTCCAGTCTGGATCTAATAGATGTGTGTACAGGTCAAGTAAAGAACAAATTACGAAATCTGGAAGAAAATGAATAATATAAAGTATTTGTGTTGAAGTTCGAGACGGTGTAATGAATACCAAACAAGCTCAGGAGAGATAGACTTGAAGTAGTCCGAACGAGCAAAGGAGAAGCAGTGTGGAGAAGCCTGTGCTGCAGAGTAATGACAATATAAAGAACAAAATTTGACCAAAGACCAAAGAACGGAGAAGAATTCAAAAAGATATTAATGCCTTCAAGGATAGAGGAAAAGTGCAGGAGAAATTCACATTGAAGAAACCCAAATAAGCTAAGGAGGAGTTGCAGAAGAAGACAGATAAACAAAGCAGCATAAAGCAGAGAAAGGAACGAAGGAAGATAACATTTAGAAATTCTAGAAAGGTGAATGGACAAACAAGATTAAATCGCAGAAACGAAGATTTAAGAATCAACGGCGGAGATCAAGTGCGAGCAGAAATGAAGGCAAGAAATTAAATGGTAAAGATTACACAACAAGGAAAAGTTGGAGGTTTGTGGGTGAGAACAAGTGTCAGTGCGGTGCAACATCACACATTGGCGATTTTAGAAGTTAAGTTGAGGATTTCACAAAGTAAATAAGTTAAGTTGCAATGTGATGAGGGAGGTCACGAGTCGACAGTACACGGAAATAACGTTTAGTGTTAAGAGTTCGCAAGGGAAAAGGTTTTGATTGCGACATGAAGTGGAAAGGATCCGGAGATTCAATGCAATGGGAGAGGACACGTGTCAGCACTGCGTAATAGCGCACTTCGTAAGATTTATGGTTTAGCGTTAAACTTGCGGGAAAGCGACTTGTGATGCACCGTGATTGGTTCAAGGTATTATGGACCCTACAACAGGCAGTTCCATGTGTATGTATGTAATGAAATTTGGCTTTATGTGATATTTTTTAAAGTAAAACATTGTTGATTGCATAGGCATGTACGATGTATTTGACTCGAAGGTTATAAGCCGCTGCATGTTTAAAGGAGTAAGTGGGCCATAACCCACAGGTCCTAGGTATTGGTATAATGTTGAAATTGTGTATGATATAAGGTTAAGGTGAAGGGGCTTCAAGGATAAAGGTAAAATTTATTATGTTGAGTTCTCAATCTCTTTTAAAAAAAACTTCCGCGTGTTTTTTATTTAAAATTGATAAAGAGGTCAAGTTAAACAGAGAACATGTGGGGTAATTCCGCTAACCTTGCATGTGTTGATGTTTTGGTTAATTTCAACCTTATGGTTGCATTACCTCGACATCAATATGAGTTCACAACTGTAAACTCCACAATCATTTAGTGCCATATGTAATTTCCAACATATACATTATGACATCCATTTCCCATTATTTATTATTATTCCACTCCACCTTAAAGTAAAGGTGTTTATTTTCAATTCAAACAACCCAACAAATAAAAACCCGACAAGATCTCCATCGATCTCAAGAGTTTGCGAGAAGCACTAGAGTTTGAATGATAAAACACAAACACACACACACATACTCGATTCTTCCACTATTCAGCTTCTTTTTCATTTGGTTTGGGCCTTCGAATCATGATTGGTTTTCTCGAATTGGTTTCCTGTAGATTAATGATAGAATTTGTCGTGAAAATTGTAATTAAGTATTGAAGGGTTTTCGCAGTGCATTATATTAGATATCATTTTTTGGGATTCAACTGGGTTAAGTAAGTCATTCATGATGATTCATCTATGGCCATTTCCATGAGATTTAGTCGTAACTAATTAATTTCTCATAATTTTTTTAATAGTCCACTTAGCACTCATTGCATCGGGTGATGCTCATAGGGGTGAAGAATATTAGTATTGAAAATTTATCATCCATTTTGTTCTCTCACTGTAAAATTCTTTCCATATTAAAACTATACTGTAATTCCTAAAACATGTATTGTACTTTTTAAGAAGAATTTAAGATGAATTCAAAATATGCACAACCATTTCAACACTGAATTGATGATGAAATGGTCGGTTCCATTTATGGATTTTGAATTGAATTCCAACAACCTTTTTTAGGAAAATAATGCACGCAAAAAAATCCTTCAACAAGGGAAAGGCTTTAGTACCATGTGTAACTCTCGTTTCATTATTTATGCATCCTTGATTACATCAAGCTTATAAATATATTCCAATTCATCAATAATGCACACATCAAAATCCTTCAACAAGGGAAAGCCTCTAGTACCATGTGTAACTCTCGTTTCATTATTTATGCATCCTTGATGACATCAAGGTTATAAATATATTCCAATTCAACCTCTAAAAAGGGTAAGGAACCCTGAAGCCAATGGAGCCACTTAGATTAAGGATCCTCTAGATTTTATGGGGATGCAAAGACCAAGATCCTGTTCTAGAAGATATGTTGCAAATTCTCTACCGGTTTCTCCAACACTAACCCATCTCTTTAAACCAGATTTTCTAGCAAATCCTTTTGGATTCTTGCGATCAAAGACCTCCTATCTTGTTCGTTTTACAATAGCAACACTCTTATCTATGAAATACTAATCCCTAGTCAACCTATCTCGAAAACCAATAAGTCACACCAACTTTAAATGTGAATGTGTTCCTAAGGCATCAATAATCCCTCAATTTACTAATTAGGATATTTTTGAAGTAAAAAATGAACCTAAAAACAAAAAATGTACTAAAAAAATTAATTTTAAAAGAATCAATAGGATTCAAGATGGTGATATCAACGTCAAGAGAAAATATTTTGGAGGGAAAAGAAGAAACCTACTTTTTTTAATTCTATTTTTGACTTATCACCTTGTAGTTTTAGTCAAATTTCAAGAGTAAACATCTGTTGGATGCAGAATTAAATTCTACATGAAACAAGTACCCACCCTGCATACTTCTAAGTAGATCTACATGAAAAACACGTATTGAGCATGTTTTCTTCATGTTTTTTCATTTTTTTCGATGTAGATTTACTCTGAAGTATGAAGAGTGGCTACTCATTGGATGTGGAATTTAATTTTGCATCCAACATGTGTCTACCCTTGAAATTTGAGTTAACATACAAAGAGATAAGTAGAAAATACAATAATTTTTGTTTTTTTTCTTTAAAAATTCATAATTCTTATTTTATTATTCTCTTTAGGAAACTCATTTTAGACCTCAAAATTCCCTCAATGAAAGACTCAAAACTTTATATCGATGTACATATGTTGTCCAAGTGTTCCATGGAATATTTTGAAGAGATTAAAAATCTTCCATTTATTCGTAGTTATGAAAGGGAAAATGCATAGAAGGAATGGGAAAACTAATTTTCTCTAATATTTACTTTTCCAATGACTTCAAGCATGAGTTTTCAACAATATATTCCTATGATTTTGATACCATTGCATTAATTCTAAATTTAATCAATTATAGAATCCAATTCTATTTACATTTGCTATAATTATATTTATAATGAGTGGCAATATTTATTTGTCCAATAAGTTATTGTATGGAATTTTGTTTTTCCAACCTTCATTTTCTCATGGGAAACTCTTCATAATTTGTGTTTATTTTCTGAATGTGGCATAGTTTAAATATTTTAGTGATATGGAGAACCCCACAAATTCCTACAATTTTTTGGGGGATTAATGATACCTTTAAACTTTTTAGGTTGGAGAGACTGCAAGTTTGATGGAGTAGTATTGCACTAAGAAGAAGATTCGTGACTTGTCACATAATTGATTGTAACACTTCTGAAAAAACCAATCATAGCATTGGTATTAGGCCTTGTCATGGGTTTTCTAGGATCAGTGTTTGACCATAGATTTAGTTAGATAAGAGCTCCATTAATGTTTCCTACAATATTTTATTGTAAACATGTAGAGGAAAATGTCAATCTCAATGAACTCTTGTATATTTAAAGTAAGAATCATAATTGAAGAGGACAGAGATGATCATTTTACCATTTTCCCTTATAGAACTAATGGATGTAGGAAAATAATTCATTGTTTATCTTATGAAGAATTAGAGCTAAGGCCTATGTAAGGGTTTTCTCTCTCCATTTGGAACTAAGGGAGATAATTAATAGAATAATTTTTGAGCAAGCTAAGTCCAAGCTTGTGGAATTAGCATGGGTTATTTGTTTAAGTTCTGATTTCTTTCTATGTACAACCTTGTTATATGTGGTTTCATGTTCTAGGCATGCCATTAGAGATTTTCATTGTGGTTTCTTATCGTAGAAGTTGATATTGGAACCATAGAGAGTTTCCTAGCTTTACTGGAGAAGGTAAAATCATTTCTTCTTGTTATAACATGATATTCCTTGAAGAGAAACCCTAATACATAATATTATCACTTGGTATCCCTTGTTATCCATGATTGGATTTGGGGATTTTTCCCCTTGAATTTTTCTGAATGTCTTGAATACAATGCAAGTTAAGGATTTATACTATGAGATACAATGTTTTTGGTTCAATATTATTGAATATAAATTCTAGAATTTTTTTCATCAAATGCATCCATGAAGGGATATAATATAGGTAACCATGTTTCTTGTTAGAAGAAATTTAAATAGGGTTCATTGCCCCTTTGAATATGTGTCTATTGCATCAAATTTTTAGTATGTTTCTTCTTTCTTAATTCATATTAGCCACAAATTACATGATCTTGTACTAGACACACCCTCATGTATGTTTGAAGGGTTTTTATTCATCCAAATTCCTGTCAAGAAATTTTTGTTTTGGTGGACAACAAGTTTGCAAGATAGGAATTTATAAGTTCTTTTTTGGGATACATTATTCATTATCACATTAAGGGAATAATCCACCTATATTTACCCTTTGGCTCCACTTTCCAATGGACTAAGACTAGTCTTGGTCCACCCATCATTTCATAAAATTATAAACTCTAATTTATGTTTTGTTAAAGTTATTTTGCATAGTTTTAGAAATATTATTCTAGTATATACCCTCTCATGTGCCAAAGTATAGCCAACATAAAGTGAGAGAGTGAGCTACTTTGATGACAATGGGTAGCCCCTCTTAGTTCCTCCATGGTTTAACTTGTGATTTAGAAATTTATCATAAGGAGTGTTTGGATGCTCATCCAACCCATCATGGGAGGTCATCATGAGCGAAGATCGTTTTCACTTGGGGCTCTTCAAATCATCCATCAAGAAATATGCTCAAAAGTGGGCATGTGAATCTGAATCATAAGAGGTAATTAGTTTTCTTCTACATTCCATCGGTAGTCTAGGGTAGTCCCTATCTATATGGGCATTAAACCATTGGATTTCTATCAATTGTCAACTTATTACGTTGGCATAGTTCAATTAAGCACAAGAGATAGAATGAGTGGAATGAATCTATTGTAAGAAATATCATGTTTCTAATGTGGGTATACATGATTGAAGTTTATTGTGATTGAATACATTATAATATATTGAGGTGGTTTTTTACCTAAGCCCTCATGATATTTGTAATTACACCTCCCATATCTACCCACTTTCACCGACCTACCTGGGTAAACATGAGTTGAGGGTCACTATGACATGAATCAACCTCCTAGATAACCTTAAGGAAATGAAGTCGACAAACCAAGAACTTACTGACTTCCCTCGAGTGCTACTAGACCTCCAGGAGCAACCCAACCCCTCTATATGTTCAACACCTAAGATAATTCTATTTTTCATTGAACTAGAGCTCAATCGCTCCATTTCAAAGGCATGCAAGAAACTCTAAGCCTCTAATCACTCCCATAGGCCTACATGATGGCGGATGTGGAATTTTCTAGATACTTCTATGACAATGACCCCAAATTATGAGCCACCTTTTTAGGGATAGGAATCAGGCCTTTGCCCAGAACTTAGTGAAACTTCCAAAAATGATGAATCACATAGAAACAAAGCTTATAAACCAAAATTTGCGCTAGGATTTGACTTGAACTCTCCCAACCAGGCCTTACATTACGTCAAACACTTGATAAACATGCAACCTACAAGTCATGAATGCATATATGAACATAAAGATCTAGAAACTTATCTGAGGTTTAACAAGAAGGACCAATGCCTTCTCACAATAGTTGTCATAACACGTATTAGGTCATGCATTACAAGTAACAACATGAAGAGAGGCATGACTAAGATCTATCAAATAACCATGTTTATAACTAGCATATAACCAAATAAATAACAATGATAGAACAACCTTTAAAGCAACATAATAAAAAGTACATTTACTCATCAAAATCAAGAGAAACTTATATCTTATAAAACATATGCCAAATCCAACTAGGTCTGAGATTTCCATGTACCACTTGTCCATAGATTGGGCGAAATCAAATCTTTCTTTTAGCCAATCACCCCCGTGCCATATTCCAAGCATGAATGTGGGATCTCATGGGATAAACCAATCCAGAAAAAAACTAAGGGAATCCATAGTTTAAACCACCTCCACCCTCACCATACTGTCATCTCACTTAAAATCATCCCGAGACCATAAAACCAAATCGAGCTTGGATGCCTCATAACTCCTTCACCATCCCTTAAGGATTTTTCCTGTCTCCACCCACCTATTGAGGGCTTCCTGAATAAAAAAATTTCCACTCCCAACCATTGGTATTTTCCCGAGACAACCTCTCGCAAATCCAAAACCTTCTGGCAATCCAAAGCTCAACCGAGAAATAATACCATCACACCGTGGCTATCTAAAAATGGCAAGGAAATGCTAAAACCGCTGTCATAACATGAAAAAATCCATGCCACCGACAACAAAAGATACCATGCATTTCAAATCCATCTAGGAAATCATACATGCAACCTGTTATGTGAAACTATTCCTACTGAAGATGCTTGATCCAAATTTTCCTTGCTTGATCCTTGCTTTCCTTGTCCTTCCTTTGATTTCCTCTCCTTTCCTTTCCTTGCTTTCCTTACTTTCTCCTCTTTGTGCTCTTCTCCTCTCTGAAACAAATTCCAAAACTGAATTGAAAAAAGGCTATGAACTTATCCTCATAATCCTTTTTATCATAGATGCCTCTATTTTCCCTTCAATTTCCTCCCTAAATGCAACTTGTGACCTTTCACCTCCGTTTTCTCCTAATTTCCTGTATTTTAATAAATAAAATGCCAATTAATGCATCTTGCCTTTTTAAAGCCTTTTCCATTTCCTTTTCCAATTTCCCCTACCCATAATAAACCAAATGAACACCTGCTAGGAGATTTTTCCTAACATTTGGCTTGGAATAAGTGTCACATGAAATTTGTCTTATTTTTCCTTTATTAACTTTATTACATGAAATTTTGACTCGGGGTTATTACAAACCCCTCCTCCTTAGGGGAACACTGTCCTCAGTTTTCTATGACACCTACAACCAAAAAACCTGATGAAAAGAAAAACATACTGCTTGAGCTTTATAGCTTAGTTCACTGCAGTATTTACAATGAACGTCATGCTCAAGAGAAAAAAAACCATCATGATGAACATGACAACATGATAACCATACCGCTTACTAGAGCTTTATAACACAACTCATTACGGTATTTAAAATAACAAACACATATTCTTATGCACAATTGCTTCAACCGGAAAATAACCATACTGTCTATAGAAATTTATAACAACAACTCGGTACAATATTCACAATAAAATACACACACACACACACATATATATATTCACATTAGTTTTAACAAGAAAATAAAAGGATACAATGCCTACATCAACAAAAAGGGACTCTAGAGGCTCACACCTCCACCTCAAAAAGTAGTACCAGGATTCACCTCCTTCCCAAGAAGTCCAGAATCCATTTCAAAATTCAAACCTACATACAATGTCCAGTGCTACAATATTTTTGCTACTTGTCCTCTCAGTGTACAGTTACTGACTTATTTTTCCAAGGCACACTCCCAATGTGCATTTGATTCCATCTAGCGATGCTAATCACCAAAAGAAATACATCCCCCGACCTTCCCTTCTCTGCTACACAGTCCCTCGAGAAATCTGGTCACCCCCTTTTGTGTAGTCACTCACCTTCCAAGTTCCCCGACATCTCCTTTACCAGATGATACATCCCTTAGCAAGGTTTCCTCACATCGAAAGGTCCAAAACCAAGGCATATCCTTTGCTCAAAACCATCATACTGGTCATAGCATGCTCATGGAAATCAATGGACAGTATTGGGTACCACTGTCCCACAATTTCCCTACTCCTGAATGATTTACCGGCATACTACTACCTGTTCTAATTCATTTTTCCACTACCAATTCTTGTAGTCAATTTCAACCACCCAAAACCGAGCATTTCCCTGCTTCCTGTACCAAGGACATAACTTCCATTAGACAAAAAGGAATTTAAATAAATTCAAATCATACCTCATTGGTGCCCCTTTAATAAGGTACACTTGCAATTCTATTTACTTCCTGTCACAATAAGTCAAACTAGATCTTTGACCAAATCATCATGTATAAACATATCACAACCACATAGCTCAAAACACTACCACCATAAATAAGAATCACAAATCACATGTAGCCATAATAAACCAAAATCATAGATCCCATGCATAATTAAAACTGAAATAAAATATTGATACTTATCTTTCAAATGGTTCTTTTCTTCTGCCTTTGGTATTTTTTCTTTTTGTACATAAACTGAATCGGTTTCAAACCCGACAAGTGCCCAACTCCTGCTCTTCTCTTTAATAAACAAGGGAATTTGGATACTAAACCACCTTTTCCATCAATATCAGCAAAAAGGGCATCCAAATACTAAACTTCCTCAGCCCTAGATATCAACAACAAGGGCATCCAAAGACTAAGCCACTTCAACCCTTAATAGAAACAACAAGGGCATCCATAGACTAAATTTCCTTAACCCTAAATAGAAATAAGGGAATCCATAGTCTAAACTGCCTCAACCCTCAATATCAACAACAACGACATCCAGAGACTAAACCTCCTCAACCCTCAATAGAAACAAGGGTATCCTGAGACTAAACCACCTTAAACCTCAATAACAAAACAAGGGCCAAGAGAATCCCATACATTTTTGTCCCGTCACATTTTAAAATATATACACATACACAATGTACAACATAACACATGCACCTACATCCAATGTACAACACAACACATACACCTACACCCGGTGTACAACACCACACATAGACCTACACCTGGTGTACAACACAAAACATACACCTACACCTGGTGTACAACACAATATATATACATACGCATCGTACAATACCATGAATACGCATGTCGCGACATAACGACTACACAATACCTATAAAACAGTACCACATATACACAACACAACATGTATGACATGTATAGAATACCACATGTACACAACGCCACTTGTGCAATGTGTACACAGCACCCAATGCACACAACACCACCTGTACAACGTGTACACAACACCCAATGTACACATCACCACCTTCAAAACATGTATACAACACCACATGTACCACATGTACAAAACACCACATCCACACGACACCACATGTACAACATGCAAACAATGCCACATATACAACATGTACATATCACCATATGTAGACAACACCACTTATACAACATGTACACGACACCCTTTGTACATAGAATCGCTATACAACACATACACAACATCATATGTACAAAGTACCATATATGAAATAGGAACACAACACTATATATGCAACATGCACACAACATTATAGGTACATCATGTACAACAGATACACAAAAGTAGTATCACATATCTAGAAAACACACTGTCTCTACCAGGAAACCTTACTTGTAGAGCCTTATCCATGCTTTTCCCAGCATGTCAAAGATCACATTGCTTTCATTTGGTTTATGTATCCTTCAGAATTACGTGCCATAGCATAAACATAGGCATAGTATAAGCAAATAATATCAAATCATATCATCATGATTCTAACCTCATATATTTGTTAGAGATACTCTTTCCACATCATTCCTCATGAAACTAGGAACCTCGTCATGACATTCACCTGCATAAACAATCTTTCTTCCACAAGAATGATCCCTAGTGACCCTGCGAGACAAAAAAATACATACATATATACACATTAGCATAAATAGTCATGGTCTATAACAAAATTTTCATACAATGAAATACATACATACATACATACATGTATACATATCTAAACATCAACATAATCATGATCACAACATAATTACCAGATATCATAAGGTCAAGGTTAAGAGAACTCCCTTTATCCGTGCACAACATACACAACATTGAGAACAACAATTCCCAACATAGCCAAGGAATCTGACACCTCAAATCCATTCACTTTACCTTTCATTTTACCTTCCTCATGATGGTCCTGCAATCATCCATTTATCCCAATGGACCGAACCAATCCAAATGGTTGTAATACTCTTGCCTTTAATGACTCTTTACTCATGCACCAGGCTTCATCTGGGCCTTACATTACCCGTTTGGTACCACACAAATCTACCTGAGCTCCATTAGCTTTCCTCTTTCCCCAACCAAATCCCAAGACCCTCAAAACATAAAAGGAAAGAACAAGAAAAAAACTAGAAGAAAAACATGAAAACCAATAGCAATATGACACTGCAAACAAAATGTTATGGACATACAGTAGACATAAAAAAATGAAAATCAAGCACAAACAAATCACAAAGCACCGAAAGAACAAAAATAACAAAAAACACCATGATTCAATCCCCACGGGTTCCCAATGCCTCCAAGGGAAATCTCAACCTGAGCATTCTTTAAGATTTCATGGAAATCTCTTTCTTCATGCAATCCCTACATCATATTTCCATAAAAATGTAATTATCATTGCATAAATAAACATACAATATACTACTTATCTTACCTTTTCGTGTCAATCACACTCCTTTGTAACTGAACTTGTGCATATATCATCTCTCAAGGAACTCCAATTCCTTGATGAATCTAGCCATAACTAGAAACCAAATGTTATACTTGTCAAATAGATGTTCATAATCTAGCTCATATCCACATAATGTGAGATGAAATCAAGGTTAAGAAGGCTTCATGTATGCAAAGCACTTATTCATTTGGAATTGTGACCTTTCTTTTACCTTTTCACCTTGCTACAAATGAGTCTTATTATGTACTGTCACATCACCTAATTGTTAGTTATATAAATAAATCAATTGTTACCTTGTCACGCTAATTCCAACCATGTTTCCCTGCAACTATTCCCATATTTCAGTCACATGTTTCAAACATCAAGAAATCATATCTATTAATTTGAAATCAACCTTTACCACGATTAACAACCATGTCATAATAAACTACCATTCATAATACATAATGATACAACTATCACCTACTTACACTCAAGTACATATCAATTGTCTCAACAAATATTATGTTAGTATGAACATCTTAAAACAAGAATATTCCTTCATGCAATCTTATAGATACATGCTCATATCATTCAATTAATCAAACATTCATACAACATATAGACGACATAACATAAACCAAACACTTAAACACCAAATAGACGACATAATCAAACACTCAAACACCACTAGATGACATAATCAAACTCATACCTCAATGTATCTCAAGGTATGTTATCACATTTGCACAAGTCAATCCAAATTAGTATGACACAATATCATAATATATCAACTCATACCTAAATAGCATAACCATAACCATATGCATAGACCAATCCAGATTAGCATGATACATTAACGCAATAACCATATTCATCATGTGTATGACCACAATGCATATAATAACAAGTTACTACCATTCATGACTATTCGATGCACATGCATATGACCGCACTGATCAACTAGAATCTATCATGCATGTAACCATAAAAACAATAAAACAACAAACATACACATAACCATAATGCTTATAACAACCATGATCTGGATCTTGGGGGGGAGGCCCCCAAGATCTAAAAAGTTGAAATGGATCTGACAAGATCTGCAAAATTAGAATGCTAGAAAAGAAGAGAGAACACAAAGAAAATAAAACCACAAAGAAACTTGTTTTATTAAAACAGAGAATAATTGTAGAAGCTACATTGTGGCAGACAATCTGTCCTTTTACAAACTAAGGTTTGTTATTTATAGCCTTCTTTGAGTTACAATACCATGTGTAGATACCATAGGCCAATACCATGGGTAGATACCACTTACAATACCATGGGTAAATCCCATGTGTGGATGAATACCATGGGTGGATACATACCATGGGTCACTTATAATACCATGGGTGAATAAATATCATGGGTGGATGAATACCATGGGTTGATGCCATTTACAATACCATGGGTAAATTCCGTGGGTGGATGGATAACATGGGTAGATGAATACCATGGGTTGATGCCATTTTCCATTTGGATCATTCCTCCCTCCTTAAGAAGCAATGGTCCCCATTGCGTGAAGTTCCCTCCTGAGAAGCCTTTGTTGAATATGAAGAGCCACTGAAGAGAAGGGTTTTATGTAGTTAACCCATAACCGTGATGAACGAAGATCCAAGGATAGAGATACCCTGTAATGCTTGTGACCAACTGTGATATTGACAGTGTGCGGCCTAGCAAATGGACTTCGATGAAGTGTGGGTTTTTGGATGAACCAAAACCATGACAAACAAAGATCTGAGGATAGAGATACCATGTAATGCTTGTGAACAACTGTGTGACTAACAGTGTGCGGCCTAGCAAATGGACTTCGATGAAAAAGATTTTGTGTGGTTGACCCATAACCGTGATGCTGATTGTTGATGAAGTAGCAGGTGCCTACATAGCTTGGGGTGGGAGGGCACGTCTCCAAATAACCCAAGCCGAATTATGCTATGATGAAACTGATGAATGTGAAGCAGGTGCCTACTAAAGCGGGGTGAGAGGGCACATCTCTAAAGGGAACCCGCTCCGAATGTTGCTTCAGATTTAAAATGAGCATAACTCGGTCAATATAACTCAGAATATTTATTATAACCTGTTTTTGGAAATGGAATGATCATTCTGCATCATCTCATATGTTTGAAACCACTATCTGGAGACTCTAGACTCTCATATTTTCGTTGGAACTGTCACGCCGTCACAAAATTTCTGAAAAAATAGTTGATTTTAAATCAACGATAACTCCCACATCCGGACTCCGATTCGACTGATTTTTTTTTTTTAATTGGGTGATTTTTCATGAAGAGCTCAAATCTATCTCCATTTCTCTGAAATTTTGTACTAAAAACTGCGAAAAATGACAGGAGGGCCGCCGTCCACGAATTGTCATCAGAAAAATTGCTTCAACATTGCTGATTTTGAATCAGCGATATCTCCCTCATCCGAACTCCAATTTGGCCGATTTTTTTTTTGAATTTGAGTATTTTTTCACAAGGAATCCAGATTTGGTCTTTGTTTTTGCAATTTTTTCACCAAAAGTTTCAGATCTGATCTGAAAACTCGCCGCCCAAAAACATTCATGGATTTTGCTGAAGATTGCTGCAAAACATTGAAACTAAAATATGTTTCAAACCCTCATTCCCATGGAGGTGTAACCTGAATCTGATACCCAAGATCTAAAAAGTTGAAATGGATCTGATAAGATCTGCAAAATTAGAATGTTAGAAAAGAAGAGAGATCACAAAGAAAATAAAACCACAAAGAAACTTGTTTTATTAAAACAGAGAATAATTGTAGAAGCTACATTGTGGCAGACAATCTGTCCTTTTACAAACTGAGGCTTGTTATTTATAGTCTTCTTTGAGTTACAATACCATGTGTAGATATCATAGGCCAATACCATGGGTAGATACCACTTACAATACCATAGGTAAATCCCATGTGTGGATGAATAACATGGGTGGATACATACCATGGGTCACTTACAATACCATGGGCGAATAAATATCATGGGTGAATGAATACCATGGGTCGATGCCATTTACAATACCATGGGTAAATTTCATGGGTGGATGGATAACATGGGTAGATGAATACCATGGATTGATGCTATTTTCCATTCGGATCAAACCATTAACCAACATACCTGCAGACCCAACATACGAACTTGTATTACGATCTACTATTATTCTCAAGTCTAGTGTTGCAACCTCGCTTTGATGATATGCATCTCCTGCTCTATAATGTCCCATAATAATTATAAAATAATAAATAATATAAATATATAATATAATTTAATAAATAAGTAAATAAATAAATAGTCAAGAGAATAATAAATAAAACATTAAACAATAACTGGAGTTCTAAATAAAATGGTAAATAATAAACTGAAGTCCTAAAACAATAAACAATAAGTAAAGTTAAAGAAAGAATTAATTAACAAAAGTAAATAAATTAACAAAGAGTTAAACTAAGAAATTAATAGAAATAAAGTTAAAGAAAGAATTAATTAACAAAAGTAAATAAATTAACAAAGAGTTAAACTAAGAAACTAATAAAAAGGAAGTTAAACTAAGAGAACACTAAATCAAGTAAAGCTAACAAAAAGTAAGAGAACACTAAATTAAGTAAAACTTAAGTTGCATGTTGACACAGTGACTGTGTGCATGTGGTTCCCATTTCATGGTTTGGTCTATTTAATAGACATTGAGGAAGGTTCAAGGATTCATTCATTCTTTAATTCATTCTCTGGAGAGAAAGGTATGGTGAGGCAAATGATACCCAGGCAGTAGTACGTTGATTGAGGGCTCGGGGGTGGCCAGCTGTGCAAAGATTACATCCAGTTGAGCCTACAGTTGGGTGGAGAGTTGTCCCCAAAACTTTGTTGCGGTCAACAAGATTCAGCTAGCATTTAATCTTGGAGTCTCAAGTAAGGAAAAACGTCATTATAAGTAAGTCGTCTTGCTCATGTTTCTGAAAATTTCATGATGATTAGTTAAACAGTGTTTGGGTTGATTATTCATTGTTTACGTAATATAATTAATTGCATGTTTAAATTGGGGTTGTTACATATGGTATCAGAGTGGGTTTCAACTCTATGTGACCTCTAGATAAAAAAAATTCAAAATTTTTTTTTGAATTGAATCTATTAATATTTCTAATTTTCATAAAATTTAAACTAATACAAATTGAAGTTATTGAAACTATTATATTAACCTTATATAAATAGAAAGATCTTTGGAATTTGTTAAAAGAGAGGTATTTAAAAAATAAAAAATAAAATATTTTAAACTTGATGTTGAGTGTGATAATGAGCAAAGTGCTCGTGTTTGATATGGTAGTGGTTATAAATTTAAAATAATAAACTTTATTATTATTAAAAATAAATTTGAGAATTTATTTTTGAGTAATTAAATACATGATTGTCTTAAATTTAAGATTTGAGTTTTAAATTAGAAGAAATTTTATAAATCTTACCTATTTTTTAAAATATAAATTTTATAGATCTTACCAATTTTTTAAAATATTAAAATTGATAAGGGAGTCAAAGAACGGGGCTCGAACCCGTAACGTTCCCCCACCAAATGCAAGTCTACACCATCGAACCATGGGCCAGTTCCTTAAGTTAATAGGGGGGTCGAGGTGCAGGGTTAAGTTTGAACCTCGGACCACTGCCCCACAAATCCGCACATTATACACATTATTCTTTCACCCTCCCTGCGACTCGAACCCACAATCTCCCGCTCCGGAGGCGAGCGCCTTAGGCCACGCGATACCGCGTCAGAACGCTCTCAGGTCATACACACCGAAGCCCGGGAGTTCACTCAGGTCAGAATGCTCTCATGTCATACACACCGAAGCAAACCTCTCACTGGAAGCGTTGACGCCCACATGGAGCTGGAAATGTCACCTCCTCCCTCTTCCACGCCTTCCGCCGGTGGCTCCAAACTTGCGGTTGATCGAACCTCAAACCTCACCGCAGCAAGCCAAGCGCCCGACCAAACTTGCGGTTAATCGAACCTCCGACCTCCCGTGGACTAACCGGACGCGTTAACCTTGACCTCTGCCGTGGAGTTTATAAAACATGGTATGGGTGCAGAGTGCGGGTTTGAACCCGTGACCTCTGCCTCAACACTACGCGCCCACAGCATATAACCGACAACCTCAGCTTGCCAACAATACTTCCATACCAATCACGCTATCTGATGGGGCTTGGGAATCGAACCCGCGAATAGAAGTTCTATCTCAAGGAATTCCACACCCTTTCCTTGCTGAATCCATGATTTGCAGCAGATCCTTGTTCTTTGTCTGGTTTCTCTTCAACAGCAGGCTCCCATCGACTCTTATAGCGCTTCCCCTGATTGCGTTCAGGTTTTTGCACCGATGCCACAGGTATAGTGCTCTGCATATTTTCTATGCTTTCTCCCGTGACTAAACTAGGTAGCAGAATCAGAGGTTCCGTGTCCCAATCTCTAGTAAAAATTGAACCATCCGCAGAAGCTTTTGTAATCATCTCCTTCAATAAATCTTGGCAGGCAGTGTTCTGAGTTTCATCTTTACAACGAGCCAATGCTCTTTCAACATAATGAAACAAAGATGGTGGGAATGTACCTGGCTTAAGCATTGCATCGGCTGTGTCATTAGATGAAGACTTGTGATTTATAGATTCAATATTAACACTAGTGTAGGCTGGATTTTGTGCTTGAAATGTTCCGTGTGTTTTACGCTTAGCCATATCTGGCATTCCAAAAGTCAAATTTGGTGCTATTCTTGGATTTTTTGGAATCTGAAGCTTGCCAACCCTTCGGTCAGAACCATAAACACGTGGTGCATTGGCAAATGGGAGCAGCAAGGTTTGAACCCAAGACCTCGTCTTTGCTAGTGCTCCTCATTTACCAATGGTTATGTATGCACCAAGAACAAGCCACAACACCAAAACATCATACAAGATCGCACCATTATGTGAATGGTCGAGGTACGTCCCCATGGGCGAGCCTTATTTCAGCTGCTATCCGCCCATTAATGCGTCCAAGGGTGGAATGGCCGCCATCAGATTAAAACCATAAATCATCGTGCGGTGGCCATTCCACCCCTGGGCGCATTAATGGGCGGATAGCCGCTGAAATAAGGCTCGCCCGTCCCCATGCTGCTCTGCGGCGTTACTATTAGACTACACTTTGTTGGCGGGCGTAGCCAACAAAATCGATGTATCATTATATAAATGTTGTGCCTGAGCTCAAGTCCCATTGCAAACACCACAGACGATGGGCTAACATGACCTTCCGGCACTCTACCCTTTCTTTTTATACATTAGCACTTACTTTTTTGCCCCTAAGATTAGGGTAAATGAGCGGATCAGATTTTTATTTTTACACATCAACAAATTTTGTATTTAACAACCAATATTTCAAAGTGGCCTTGGTTTTTGAACTCGACGTGAATCGAGACTGTCATCAACTGTCAAAATTCACACCATGAACTTGGATTTCAACGTCTGCCTTAATTTTGGACCAACCGAATTGAAAATTTACTTCGAGTCGTTTTGAACCATGAAAATCATGATAAGTCCTTCTAAATTTTAATTTAATTGTATTTCCACCTACACCTTAGATAAAGAGATGCACCCTTTTAAGTACAATTATATTTTTCTTGATATGAAAATTAGCTTTTGGGATGTCTTGAAAAATAATTAGGATAACAAAGGATGCTTCTTTAAATATTCTCTCGTGGTACTTAGCGGAGGATGAAAAGCATAGAATATGGTTATAAAATATGCACTGGGTTAGGATCATTTTGGTTTGGGTTGAGCATTAAGTTGGCATAAGTTTTCTTAATTTTTTCAGGTTGATTCCCACCATTTTGGCATTTGCAACCTTTTTATATTATAATAATAATATTATTATTATTATATTTATTTAAAATATAAGTGTTTGAATTGTATAATATTTTGGGAAAGTTTTGAATAATTATATAATTATAATGTTTATAGGAATAATTGAGAAACATATATAATAGATTTCTAGTGTATTTTTAAATTAAGGTTATGTAAATGATGAGTACTTTTTTAAAGTTATTTGGTCAAACTTGTTTGAAGGTTGTCAAGAGAAGAATGGTAAGGAAAATGTCATAAGGAAGTAACTTAATACTCTTAAGGTGGCACATAAATAAGTAATCATTTGAAAAAAAAAAATGTTAAACATATAAATTTTTATTGCTAGGAGACAAGATGAGAATCAATATAGGGTCTAACAGAAGATGGCATGTATCGAGAAGAAAATAATTTCAATCAACCAATGAAGTTAAAAGGATTATATAATGACTTAGGATAATCCAAAAAAAAGAAGAAGGGAAAAATGACTTAGCATAAACATAGTATTTCATGGTAAGTCTAAGGTTATTGATATTCGAGTAGGGTTTCAATGTTAATAATAACAATATGAAAATTTAGGATTGGAGTAGCTAATTATGTTCGTGCAGTTCTTTAAAGTTTATTAAAGTGGGAAGGAAAAGGTGGCAATGTGTTATTTTCTAAGGATAATTTATGAGGCCTATATTAAGTGGAAAGTTCTCTTAATGGTATTAATGAGTGGACTAAACAACAAGATTGGCAAGGGTCGTAGTGATGACCTACAAAATTTAAAAGTGTCAGGATTGGAAATTGTGAATACTTGTAACTGGTGAGAAATGACAAGTGTTAAATTGGGAAAATATTTCAAGGATAATGATGGTTTAATTGTTGGGAGAGGATATAAACTATGTATACTAAGGATAAAACACCGAGCATGAAGTATAGGAAGAGGTATTGTTGGAAATTTTATAATGAGACCTTGATAAGTACAACACACAAATTAAAAAAAAAAAAAGTGAAAATCCACTAATAGAAGGTGTACTTGAATACATTGTACTCATTGTTTCATGTATAGATTGATGATATACTAAGGCTTTTGTAGAAAAAAAAAACTTATCAAGTTTATACCATGGAAAATGGTAGGAGTTACTAAGCACTAAAACATATTAAATGTTTTGGTGGATGATAAGGGTATTAGTGGTTAAATGCTTCACATTTTAAATCAATAACAATGTTGAATAGCTAAAAGCGGAAGGTAAACATTAAAGATAATAATTTTGTACCATTGGTAAGGAAGATAAGTTGAGGCTTAAGAAATAATGAAAAACCAAAATAAATGTGAAGGGCAAGAAGTTGTTATGTCATTGACAAGTTATGTATTTGGATTAAATGAGTCAATGTATTGGAAATAAAACAATGATTCAAGGAATGATGGTAAGACCAGTAATAGCTTAACTGGAGATTACAACTCTAGATGGTGAAACTTGCAAGTAAAGAAACTATATCAAAACTAGAATAAACTGAGTGTGGCTATGGTTATCCAGTCAATTTTGAAATTTCTTATTGAAAGACGAGAAAATGATTATTGAAGGAAATTCACATCTTGTTTAGAAAAAAAAAAATACTAGCATTGTTAATGATGTACTAGATGAGTATACCTACGGTGTAAATGGTCAACTTCCTAATACAAAGAACAAGAAATGATTATTGAAAAGTAGTCGATATCTTGATGAAAATATGACACTAATATTTTTTGAGATAACATAGATCCTAGATAGATGTTGAATAATCTTAGTTCATAGTAGGTATTCAATGTTTATACAAGCCAATGAAATTTATTTTTTCGATGAATCATGATAAGAAGGCTTATATGTATTATTTTTCTATATTTGATAAGTATTAAGATGATATGAGAATAATGATGAACATGTGGTTTGTTATGATAATGATGTTACATGCCCATGATGAATATGATATGCATAACGTGGCATAGGAATTATGATGTTATAATATGAGGTTATATTGACAGGTGGTTAGTTTATTATGTAATTTCAAGATATATATTTGATGCAAATATGTTGATGTTATAACTTATAATGGTATTTCATGATGTGAAGCATGTGGAATCGATACAGATTTTGTGACATGTGTGAGGATGCAATTTTTTACTATTTAGAATGTGGTTATTAACAATGATGTTATATTATCCTAAAGAAATGCAAGGGTTAGGATGCGGATTATTTTCTATAATGTTATGATTATAACTAATGCATTGGGTGCATGTTGAGATGTGGTGATTGGCAGGAAATCCAAAAATGGGCCGAGAGGGCGGTTTATTTGATGATCTCGTGGGAGCCCATACCTACGAGGGAGAATATGTAACACCATATGGGTTGGGGACGAACTCAATCAACACTACATATGCCAGTGGTTCCTTTGTCTTGTATATCTCTTGATGGATAACTCTTGAAGGGCTGTGGGACCATCTTGAGGAGGCCAAGGGCCTGATATTGTAGGCCAAGTGCCTGGTATTGGATGGGAACGTCGAAGTCTAGAAGTGGGTGTAAGACTTCGATGCCTGGTGTTGTGCACCTTAAGGAGCTGTGGAGGGAGTGGGCCAGCCTTGCGAGATGCCCGGAGTCATTGATTACTGAGACCGGATGCCTGCCTTGGGGCAGATGAGGTTTGAGTCGAGCGCGAGCCTTGGGGCCAACCTTGACTAGGAACAGACTGGGGAGGCTTATGCCTTGTTCCGAAAGTGGGAAAAGGACATAGATTCCTTGAGATTCCTGATGCCTACTGGTTATACTAGTTCAACAAAGGGTGTTGGTCACACATGAAGTAATAAATAATAAATAATATAATATAATTAAATACTCAACTTCGGGACGAAGTTCCTTGAAGAGGGGGAGTATGTAATGTCCCATAATAATTATAAAATAATAAATAATATATAAATAATATAATATAATTTAATAAATAAGTAAATAAATAAATAGTCAAGAGAATAATAAATAAAACATTAAACAATAACTGGAGTTCTAAATAAAATGGTAAATAATAAATTGGAGTCCTAAAACAGTAAACTATAAGTAAAGTTAAAGAAATAATTAATTAACAAAAGTAAATAAATTAACAAAGAGTTAAACTAAGAAACTAATAGAAAGAAAGTTAAAGAAAGAATTAATTAACAAAAGTAAATAAATTAACAAAGAGTTAAACTAAGAAACTAATAAAAAGGAAGTTAAACTAAGAGAACACTAAATCAAGTAAAGCTAACAAAAAGTAAGAGAACACTAAATTAAGTAAAACTTAAGTTGCATGTTGACACATTGACTGTGTGCATGTGGTTCCCATTCCATGGTTTGGTCTATTTAATAGACATTGAGGAAGGTTCAAGGATTCATTCATTCTTTTATCCATTCTCTGGAGAGAAAGGTATGGTGAGGCAAAGGATAGCCGGGCAGTAGTACATTGATTGAGGGCTCGGGGGTGGCCAGCTATGGAAAGATTACATCCAGCTGAGCCTACGGTTGGGTGGAGAGTTGTCCCCAAAACTTTGTTGCGGTCAGCAGGATTCAGCTAGGATTCAATCTTGAAGTCTCAAGTAAGGAAAAACGCCATTACAGGTAAGTCGTCTTGCTCATGTTTCTGAAAATTTCATGATGATTAGTTAAACAGTTTTTGGGTTGATTATTCATTGTTTATGTGATATAATTAATTGCATGTTTAAATTGTGGTTGTTACAGAGGTTGGTTATTTATAGCATTTTTTGGTTACATTACCATGGGTAGGAAAATTCCATCAGTAGATAATGCCATGGGTGAGTTATTTAGAGCCTTTAGTTAATAAGTAAACACCATGAGTAAATGTCCATTCAAATCAACTTAAAAAAACGTCTGGCTTATCAAATTGAACATTAAAGCTAAATGGATGAACCTTTATTGGTGCAAATGTAGTGCAAAAATAGTGTTTACTAAGTTATGTTGACTTAACGATGCATTCAATTTTATCGAATGTAATGCCTATGGCATTTGATAAAAAAAATATAAATGAAAGATATGATGTGACATAGTATAATGCATTAACATAATACTAATGCACCACCATAATGCATAGAGATTATACATATATGCAATCCCAACATTAATTTTTTCTTTTTGAAAAGAAACATAAATGCAATAGAAATGAATGTAATGCATAGTAAATAAAATTACCTAATTTGGTCTTTGTGACCCAAAATAAATGCTCGTGGAAATGCTCCTAGCTTTTAGAATCCAATCAAGAGTTGATTTTATTTGACGAAGGAAACTGGTGATGAAACTTGGAGAATTGAAAAATGTTCTTACTTTTTCGAATCCAACCCAGAATTGGTTTTATTTGTGGAAGGAGAATGGTGACTAAACTTGAGAATTCAAAAGCATTGTACTGTACACTATATATTTAGTGAAAATTAGCACTAATCCTTTCAATGGAGGAATGAGAAATTAGTTTTACTAATTTTTATATTTGCTTTAACATGGTCATAATGTAGGATGTATGTTAAAAGAAACACTAATGTATCCAAGGAAGGTATGATAAATTTTGGAAAATTAATGCTATGATACCACTTGTTGGATGCATTGAACAATACTGGAAGGGGGGTGAATCACTATTGTGCTTTATGATAAACTTAGACCATTTTTTCATTTTCTTACAAAATAATTGGATCATCAATGTTTAACAACACATCACAATATATAAGCAACCATTAATATAATCACGATCATGTAAGCATCATATCAAAGAATACAACCATGAGATAATTAAAGCAGATAAACATAGGAGCAACCAGCAATAACATCATCCCACATAGAGACACAAGATATAAGGTGGTAACCCAAAGGACAAAAACCACCATCAACTGATATTCTTCATATTGATCTTTCTTATTAATCTTCAAATCTTCTTTTACATACGATCAATTGCCACAACTTGCCAATCACGCGAGCTGCTACTCACTCCAGGACACTACCTGTATGAACCTTGTAGACCACCACCTGCTGGAAGCCACCACTCCCTCAAATTTATAAGCCACCACTCCCAAAAAGTCTCACCCAACCACCACTCCCATTTGCTTGGGTCTTTAACTTAAGGATGCCACTACACTTTGTCACAAGAAGACGCTACTTGCCTCATTGAAGGCCCTAACCTTTAATCTCTTCTCATGGACCTCATTTCATCTATTTTCAAACTATGGTCCATGCATGCAATAAGCTCATCAAAAATTGAATACAAACACCTCCAACACAACCCTCTCCAACACAATCAATCTCTACAACACAAACTAAACCAATAAATCAACCCAACATCATCTACACATGATAGTAATAGCATACAAATATATCCATGGCAACATATACAAATATTTGCAACATCAACAACAAGCAACAATATAAACGGACAACCATACAAGATATAATAGTTACTAAAGAATATGTAACCCCTTCAATCACAAACATGTTAGCTCCATAATAATTTCATCGCTCTAACTCTGTATATAAACTACTTTTTGACATGATTTTTGCACACAACATAGGCTCTATCTCTACAACTAATCCATGTGCACTCTGCTACAAGAGTATCAAACATTTGCTACACCAATATCACTCCTCTCTCCATTGGCTCTCAATGTTCTACAATATCAATCTCTCTCAATGGAACTAACCTCTCCAACATGAAGTTACCTCCTATAAATAGATGATTTGAAGTGATTAAACAATATTAGGCAAGAGATATATAGAGAAAAACACTCATGTTCATACTCTAGTAATTTTCTCCTTGACTTAATCCTCCATCATCTTCATTCAATGAGAGACCTATCCTTGACTTAATCACCTTCTAGAATGAAGACTAAGTCAAGTCGACTCTACCACCAAATACCATGTGCAAAAACCATAGAAAATGCCCCTAGAATTAATTGGAATGCACACACAATTCAGGAAATCCACCTACAACTTGTAACACACACTTTGTTCTTGGGACTGCATTATAATGCATGAATTATAATGCAGGTGACTGGCTCTCTGGGGTGTGTTATAAGGAAATTTTTCCACCTATTCAATTGCGTTACCCTGATTCTTTGCCCAAACCTTTGTCAAACTTCTCCAACACTTCCAAAACTTCTCCATATTAATCTATGAGCATCTACATAACTTGTAGAGCCTTTGAAAACATCAAAAACACCTAAGATACATATCATTAGGCCTCTGATCATTGTGAAAAATCCTCCAAGCTAGTTGACATCAATGCCAACACAATTGACTCGATGGTTGACTCCTTAGGTAGATAGCCTAGGTTGACATCAATGCCAACAAAATTGAATCAATGGTTGACTCCTTCGGTAGACATCCTAGGTTGACATCAATGTCAATACCATGAAGCCAACAAGAAACTAACTCTAATAAACAAATTTAACTTGGTCACGATGCAATATGTATGTTGAGTGGACATGGAATGGAGCATGAGAGTGTTGATACCTTACCATCCCCTAGGTACCAACTTGCTCTTATGTACATACCTTATTCTCCTCCAAAATTGAACATGTGAGATCCAAGGAAACAATCCATGTTTTTAACCATTAGATGGATTTTAACCATTAAACCCATTCAAATTATACAACAAAAAATGTTTACATTCATAAAAAAATTTAATTACAATAATGCTTTATATATCAAATGACTTGTTAAAAAACTTGGTTTTTTCGAAACATAAAATTGCTATTGTGATTGAACAGAAAGGGCTATTTCTAAACTTAAATAACTTTTTTAAAAACTTCTCATAAAACCATTTTTAAAAAGGTGTAACTTATAAAATGAAATATTTACATTTTTTTTTTTGTCCAATATATCACCTCAAGAATTAAACGGATGACTTCACATCAAAAAGTACCTTAACAAAGCACACATCACCTTCTATCCAAAGCCATAAACAAAATAAAATATTTACAATTAAAAATGAAAAAATATATATATAAATATCTTACCTATACAATTGTAATAAACTAAATTAAAATAAATTTTCTAGTCTCACACACATATAATTTATTATTTATTATTCAACTTTTCTTATTCACACATAAATTTATGTATTTAATAAATATTTTATTTTATTTGTAGATCTTAATTTGTATTAACAAAATAATTTATATGAATTTGAGGATTTTAATTTAAATGTTTTAAATAAATAAATTCATCAACATAAAAATATTTAAATGATAATAAATTTTAAATAAAATTGAAAAAAAAATGCTAAAATAAAAAAACTTTACACTCCGACCAAAATCAATAATGCTTAATATAATTGTAGGTTCTTTTTTTTTTTTTAGATCTAGGGTAATCGGTCACTGGTGAGAGTTACCTGAGCAAGGCCCGGGTTCAAATCCAACTGGCTGCCACTATAAACCTACGCTAGGTGCAACAACCTGCAAGCCGCACACAATAGCAATTAACTTATGCCTCAACAAGAGCCGAGACGTCCACTATGGGATCGCCTACTCTTCTAGCCAAGACACAACAGGCGTATGTCTCCACGAAGGTTTGATCCTGGACTCAAACTGTATCGACAACTTTAAGGCCAAACAATGATGACGCTACTCACTTACAAGTTAAAGTACAACGAACAAGAACTAAAATATATCATTCAAAAACGACGATTAATATAATGACCAAAATATATGATCCAAAATCAATGGTTACTTTTTTAACTGAACTATAATCAAAAGTTAATAATTGACTTTCTGAATAACATTTTAACAGTCCTATAATGATTAGGATTATAATAGGATTTTATAAGATAAAATTAATAATTCACTGTTTACATAACTTTTGAAGTAAGCCCAACAATGACTAGAATTTATACCTCACCATATTTATAATTTCAAAGTCAATCCTCCAAAATTAATCCTTCGTGACTACGCACCTGAGTGGCCAAAATTTATGATTTAATTACACTTTGTTGAGTAATATATCAATATGAATATTTAGTGTAATATTATGTTATTGTGTGATATGAAGGTTATTAAATTCATATTAAGGATAGCCATTTCAAAATGATTTTGACGAGTTAGATATCCAAAATGATTTTGACAATTTAAATATTTAGGTTGTCATTTTTCAAATGGCAAATCAAGCCAAACTACAAGTCAAACTTAATCTAATGTTTAATAAATTCAAACTAGACAAACTAAAAAATTCAACATAGATATTAATAGAAAGTTTTAGTGGATAAATTTAGCCACTCTTATTGATTCAAATTTTCTGTAAAACCTCAGTAGATGATATCTACAATATATGAAGTTTGATAACTATAACCTAAATTTACAAAAATTTCTGTCCAATTTTCTTAAACTTTACCAAAATTTCTATAATTTTCAAAACAAAAAAACAATCTAATTATACTACTAAGACTATGCATAAAAAGCATGTACAACCAACCTAATTTTATAAATTCTAGATAATTCTTGTCCAATCAAAATCCAATTCTAGTTTCTTCAACCCGTACCATCTTTTCTCTAAAAATTCTGGCGGTGCCTTTCAGACCTCATGCCATTACGCAATTTTTTTCAAAGCCCGTGCAATGGCTGCAAGTTGCGTGTGTAACTTGGAGGTTTGAATTTCATGCTCCACAAGTATTAAAAAAATTGTACTCTAAATTAAATACGAATTTTACAGTTCGACGATTACTAAAAAGAAAATGTCATATAAATTAAATAAATATCCAAACCTCCAAAATTAATCCACTTTTTCAAGTCTGTTTTTAAGAAAAAAACGTTGTCATATATTAATATATAGATATAAAAACAGTACATCATGCTTGAGTAAATTACCTTTTTCAAACCACAAACCATAAAGTTTGTGTGGAAAGACCATTCTATAATTCATGATGAAAGTTACTAGGGGAGAGATGTCTAATGTTGTTCAGGGACCAGTAATTGTTATAGTACTGATCCCATCAACCCACCAAAAATAGACATATATGCAACTAATAATTAAACATAATAAAATAACTTGAAGTTCAAATATATATTAAATTATGTCCAAAATCATTGACTGGGCCCACATGTGTCCATAAATAACCCACAACTGTCCATAAATAGCTTAATAAATATCAAGATTACAAATCTCAACATTTAAACTAGAAAACTCATAAAACCATTTCTCCTTCCAAAATGGGCAAGTCAAAAAGTACAAAAAGATAGTCACTTCAACTGATCTGATCAGCTCTGACGCTGTGTATGAGAAGTAAATATCAATACCTGCACATAATAAAAATAAATGTATGTCAACCATAACTGTTGTGTTATTCAACATTTAAACCCATTGTGTTCAATAAATGACACCCACCCCATAACAACATTTAAACCCACTGTGTACAATAAATGACACCCACCCAATAAATTCAATAAATGATTTCCCATCAAAACAAATCAAACACATGGATCAACAAAAACAAATTCTCAGCCATTAGATCACATCAAATTCAATCCTGATCACACATGCAAAATGAAGCCATTGCAATCCATGTCCATCATTGTCACCAATAAAATTCAACTGCAAAATACTATAAAAGAAGTTCAACCACTGTTGAAGTTACATTTTTCAGTTTCAAACTATTCACTAGCCTTGGAGACAATCCAACACAGAACACACCCAGCCTTGGAGACAACCCAGACAGAACACACCCCAAAACAAAACACAGTATATTCAGGTTAATTTACATTTTTCTTACAATTTTATCTTAATTTCTGAGTCTTTATTTCAGCTTTCTTACACTTTTATTTTCATTTCTGAGTCTCAGTTTTCAGTTATTTCTGAGTCTTTATTTCAGTTTTCAGTTTTTTAATTGCAAACAAATAGAATTCCAAACATTCATTTCTGAGTCTTTATTTCAGTTTTCAGTTTTTGAATTGCAAACTAACAGAATTGCAAACATTCGTTTTTGAGTCTTTATTTCAGTTTTCAGTTTTTGAATTGCAAACAAACATAATTGCAAACATTCATTTCCGAATCTTTATTTCAGTTTTCAGTTTTTAAATTGCAAAAAACCAGAATTGCAAACATTCATTTCTGAGTCTTTATTTCAGTTCTACCACGAAGGTTATTGTTTTACTGATTTTGATTTTAAGCTACTTCACAGCATGGCTTGGGAGCACATAATCATCATAGTGTAACTTATTAAATTTTTTATCTTAGCAATTCAAGTGACCCATGGTGCTTTTCAAATCAACATTTTCAAATGTTGCTTTAAAGATACGGGTTGAACATGAAAAACTTAGTTGTCCACTTTTTCCTGTCCCTGCTAGAGGGCAGATGCTACCTAACATTTTTAGCAGATGTCTTACAAATTTACAGAGGTATTGGAGTTTCTTCCACTTAAAAAAAGAAGAAAAAAAGCATAGATTAGTTTCTTCCCTGAAGAGAGGGCAGACGCTACCCATGTAGAAAAGTTCTGCACTGGTGCAATTAATGCAACTCAGAAAAATTAACTCTTTCCTAGAGGTTTCATGATCTTAACTCGGTAAACTTTTAGGGTTGTTATAAAACATAAATGAAACAACAGCAGCAGCAGATAGTGTTTCACCTCTTAACAACATAAATTCACTAGGCAATTCAAGAGAAAAAACACCAAAATGTGCCAACAAGTTTCCCCCCACTAGCAAAATGTTGTAATGTATAAACCGGATCTGAATTTCAGTTTATGATAGCTGTAAATATAGCAACAAATCTACCCTATCTTCTTCATTATTAATGCTAAATCAGCAAGACATACAAGTGCTAGAAATTACAAAACCTTGAATAAATAGGTCGCTGAAAATCAAATCTGCAAATCTGCAATAGGGACAATTTTTGAGAGTTGGAAATTTCATATAGATGTGTAAAGATGGAAGTTCACGTACACACGATAGCCTCATTCCAAGGCTAGTACAGTTCTCTAGCTCTCCAAAACCCTAGCTAGGGAAAACCAAGAAAACCCTATCTCATAGCAAGGAGCTCCAAAAAGCAAGTATTACACTTGCATGTCCTCCAAGGCAAGACGTTTCCTCACACTAGCATGTGCTCAAAGGCAAGATGTTTCCTCTTCTTCTTCACTTCAATAAGTACAACCTAGAGTTTCATTACAAAAACCTAATCTCAAAGTCTCCAAGGGATAAAACCCTTATCTTTGTATTCAAGATGCTCCAAAAGCTCCAAGAAACCCTAGTGTTTCTAAGACGAGAGATAAAATACAAATGAAGATGCACAAGGGAGAGGAAGACTAGTTTGCTTCTTTTTGTCACATCTCTAACAAAAGATAATGAATAACAATGAAAATAATGAAAAGAATCTCTCCTTTCACTATATATGCAAGAGCTAAGGGAGGCCATCAAAACATGTATGGGCCTAAATCGTTACAATCAACCTACAAAGCCACATGCAGGCTCATACATGTGAAGTGTTGCACTTCATGAGTACATATGTCAAGTTTCATGGTGATGTCATACACAAACAAGGTTCCAATGGAAGAATGCCATACAAGATTGCAACTAAGGTCAAGCAAGCATCTAGTGATTTATCTTCTTTGTGCAAATCCATCATGGATCATCTAGGGGTTGATCAGACACCATGCAACCCAAATCTCTTGAACCATCCCCAAACATGGTGCAAGCACTGTCAGAGTAATCCCTAAAGCTGAAAACCCAAATAGTGAATGGATGTCTAGTTAATATACACTTGTATCACACTTCATCAAAACATAGAAGATAAAAAAGGAAAATATTGATCTAAGTTGAAAAGTTACATGGTTTATTTTATACACCTCTTAGGAGCTAAAGAACAATTTCAATCATAGGTATTAATTTATGTTTTGTATTTCTTTTCGGTTTATGGAATTGTTTGATCCTTTTAAGCAATGTTTCTTGTTCAATGCCTGTTGTTTTCAAATGCATTTGGAAGAGAACAGGAATAATCATTTCCAGTTGCTAGTTTTACATCAAATTTTAGTGATATAGAGCTCCCTATCATGTTGCACCTTTTATATAGGAAGACTGCAGAAGTTAACTATGCATAGATTATAGGAATAACAATGTTATATACAGAATACTAATAAATTTAATGATACTTGACAATTAGAGTAACATTCCATGCAATGCAAAGCAAATAATATCACATGGATTGCCTAATTTAGAGTGCAAAATACACCCTTTAAACTTTTGTTCATTGCAAATACAAGTACACAACATGGCTTAGGTGCTCACACATCGGTAACAAATACATTAGTTAAAAAAATTCTTTATAGGTGTCGATATATATGTGTGTGTGTGTGTTTACTAAACATCAGTTAAAAAACTCCGTGTCCTCTTGCTATGTAGATACAAAACCTGCAATCTGTCCATTTTGCATGCCTTTCAATCCATCTAGTGACCCACAACCTAACTTTGATGTATGACTCAAGGGCCTTTATGGGGTATATCAACCACAAAGTAGAACCCATAAAACTACCCAAACCCCAGTTTGTAACATTTGATGGATTAAAAAAATTTAGAGTCCCTTGGCAAATAAGTCACCTAGATTAGTTGAACTAGTCAATAGAAATGTTTCTTAACAAGTTGATGAATTCAGTAACTATGATCAGAATTTTCTGTATCTAAAAAATAATAATATGAATAAGATGCTAATTTTTTTTGGTGAATGAGGCGGCATTGCAATTGAAACTAAAACATATTATAGATTTCATAAATTCAACACCTCAATACCTGAGTTTTGGTCACAGTTTGTAACATTTGATGGATTCAAAAAATTTAGAGTCACAGTGCACAGTGGAACTTACCCAATCAGTTGAACTTACCCAATTTAGCTTCAGTGTACAAAATGACTTCAAATGACACAAAGATCAGACTGGAATTCAAAATTACCCAATCATTTGAACTTACCCAATTTAGCTTCGGGGTGCATAATGATTTCAAATGACACAAATATCAGACAAATATAGAGATTAGATTCTGGAAACAAATAACCAAAAACAAACATGAGTAGCTGAGCATAGAAGCCTATGGAAAATATCTCAGTAGTTGAGCATAGAAGTTGTAGCATTTGAAGTTAACATATATATCTGCAGTAGCTGAAAATAGAAGCTGTAGCATTTGAAGTTAACATATATATCTGTAATTGCTATGCATAGAAGTTGTATTCATCATATGAAAGCAATCCTTCTTTTCAATTATGAATAACTAAATGCAATTGGTGCTTTTGTAGCCCGCAGGTAGTTGCATCCATGGCAAGAGTGAGTTATGTAGCTCGTACAAGGAGAAGTGGCAGAAGAGTGACCAGGGGTGCCCAACTGCGATGCACCTCATCAGATGAAGAAAGAACAGGTGATGTCAATGTCACCAATGCTCCAAGAAATGTTGTTGAGGATGACCATGTGGCTGAAGCTGATTTTGTGGCACCATTAGCCACAGAGCCACCGTCAACCACAGTCCAAGGTGCAACTTCAACTAAAAAGATCAGCGCTATAAGAGGTTGGACAAAAGAAGAAATGTTAGCTGCAATTGATGACATAGAGTTCAATGGATATTCTGTTCGGGGATCTGCAGAGAAGCATACTATTCCCCCTTCATCAATACATTATTGGATAAACGGGCTGACTCACACCAAACGTAGAGGGCCTGTTACAGTTATGACTGAAGAGGAGGAGGCCAAGGTGGTTGAGTGGTGTAAAAAAATGGCCCAATTGGGACATGGGCTAGAGTTAATACAACTCAAATCTACAGTTGCTCAAATCTGTCAAGGGAGGCCAAACCCATTCAAATATGGGTTTCCTGGTAAATCATGGTGGTTTGGGTTTAAAAAAAGGCATCCAGACCTTGTATTGCATACAGCTGAGGGCCTTGACAGAGACAGAGCATTAAATTTGCGCCCTACAGTTGTATGTAAGTTCTATGACACTCTTTCTAGTGCATATGATAAACATTCTTATGATGCAGACCATATATGGAACTGTGATGAAACAGGTTTACAGGCGGGAAGGAATTGTGGCATGAGGGTAATTGCCAAAAGAGGCAGCTGAAACGTGCCAAATATTTTGCCTAAGAGCAAGGAATGGATAACCATTTTATGTTGTGTCAATGCAATTAGTGCTTCAATCCCAGGATTTTATGTTTTCAAAGGTAAAAATCAGTTGAAAAATTATATACAAAACTGTGAACCTGGAGCATGCATGGCTGCACATCCCCATGCATGGATGACTAAAGAGCTTTTTTTTAATTGGCTTTGCCACTTTGCTGCATCTGTGCCAGGTGGTGTCTCACCTAATAACAGACACCTGTTGATATTAGATGGCCATGGAAGCCACATGGCTCTACAAACAATTGAGGAAGCATACAATTTGGGCATTGACATTTTAAAATTTCCCGCTCATACCACTCACAGATTGCAGCCACTTGATGTTAGTGTGTTTGGCCCTTTCAAGAACTATTTCAGGTCAGAACTTGTTGCATGGATGGAAAAGAATCCAGGGGTTGAGGTCAAAAGGTTCGAGTTAGCAGAGCTTGCAAGTAAGGCTTTTAAAAGGGCTCTGACACCATCAAATATCAAGGCTGGCTTTAGGAGGACAGGAATATGGCCACTAAATTATGATGCTCTTATGCATGATACTGCTTGTAGCCAAGCTTTCCATGTGGATGGTCAGGAAGAAAGACATGAAGTGGAAGAAGAAGTAAATGAACATGATGATGTGGTTGCAGCTGATAATATAATTTCCCTCTCTCAAGGACAGTTATATGTTGATGATGATGAGCAGGTATGTGAAACACAATATACTTGTCAACAAATTGATGGCAACACTGTTGAACATGCAGTTGAGAATGTAGATTTTGTTGAAACAGAAATTGCTGATATTGTTAATGTAGATGTAGTTCAAAATGAAAATGTTGATATTGTTAATGCAGAAAATGAAATTGCTGATATTGTTAATGAAATTGAAAATGACCAATTGACATTGCCTAGCCAAGTAAACCCACCATCATGGCTGGCAGAAAACATGATTAATTTGAACGCCCATAGTGTCTCAAAAACCAATGAACAAAGCATGAACATGCCTTCACAAGTGGCTGAATTGAATAGTGAAATTGTTCATTTTTTTGTGGACAATAGATCAATGGAAGAAGATGGAGGACATAATGAAGCAGCAGATGAAGAAAACAATATAGTTCAATCAAGTGCCACAGATACTAAAGTGCCAAGCAATGACATGCAGGTGGGAGGGAGGGAGAAGTTACTTGGGAGGTTCCTAAAGCTACCAATAGAAAGAGTGTCAATGAAAAAGAAGCAAGGAACAGCCAGTAGTCTTCGTTTGGGGTGAAGTTCATAGTTAATCACCTCAGAAGACTATATAAAGCTCCTTGTTGAGTTTGAAAATAAGAAAATGGAAATTCAGGAATTAAAACAGAAAAAAAATGATCAAGCCAAGGAGAAGAAGGCAGCAAGGGCTATTGCAGCACAACGTCGAGCAGATGGAAGGCTTGAAAGAGAGAGAGAAAGGCAAGAGAAGGAGCAACAAAAACAAATGTCAAGACAGGAAAAGGAAGCAAGGAAGGCTCAACAAATGCTTGAAAGGGAACAAGGGTTGACTCATATGGTTGACATAAATGCAAGTACAGTTGATAGAATGAATCCAGGAACATGTCCAACACATTGGACAACATTGCAAATAATACAACATTATTCCAAGACCTCATAAACATTCAAGTGCCTCACTATCAAAATCGGGGTTTACCCACTTGCCTTATTCCTACCACAGGAGGTTTGAATTCAATGTATGCTCAGCACACACCTCCACTTAACGCAAGTGTGAGGTACGGGTACTCAATTCCTCCATGGTTGGAAGGGACAAATTGGTCTCAATTATATGGCAACAATCAACCACCACCTAATCAAGCCTTCTTAGGAAGGCCAACCTACTTGGCTCAATCAGGCAACTGAGGGTTTGGCACTGAAGATTCTCAAGGCCATAAATAATAGGAGTGGTAAATTTTTTTGGATGTAACCACATTATGATGTGGATTTTTGGATGGACTATATGTTTGGAATTTCATATCTTAATAGATCTCAGACTTCCTTTCTACTACACTAAGTATAATTCATAATTCATACTTCAGATTTCCTTTCTACTACACTAAGTATAATTCATAAATAACAAAACTACAACAATGCAAAACAGAAATGAACAATGCAGTCTGCAATGCAAAACAGAAGCATGATTTTCCCTATTCAGCTTCATCTCTGGATATAATTAATCAACAAAATAATAACATCACATAAATTATGAATAGCATGGGAAACTTATCAATTAAAACTGCACACACAAAACAAGAAGGTGAGGTGTCAATACTTTGGAACCAAATTAACAAAACCTTTGGGCATTGGCCTACAAATCTACAAATTTCACCCAGGGAAAACTTTTCTATCATTTCTCTTTTGGTTCAATCAGAACTGCACAAGTATTAATCATGAATCATGCAATTTTGGTGCACAGACTCCCTAAGATGCAATCCATAAACTATTGATCATAGATCCAAAATACAAATATCTTTTGGTCTTGACCCTAGATCACATCCCATGCACTTGGGGCTATTGCTCATTCGAATTTCAGATTCTCTTATTGATTTGCATCATTATCAACTTCTCATCTTAACTTTTGTATGATAATTTTTTGTCAAAATCATGAAATTTATTTGTCAGGCATATTTAATCAGAGCTTTTTATCCATGATAACAAATGTATCCCTTGTGCATTTATGTTGTCCTACTTGTTTTAGATTTCATCCCAAAGTACAAATAAAACTAACAAAAATGAAACCAAACTGTGGTCCAGAGGCTACACAAATTGCTGTATATCATATTTATGATGTTTCCAATATTATTATGACTTGATTATTTGACAAGCTGTCTTCAACAAATAACTACTTTTTCCTTCACCAAAATAGGAATTTTCCCTAGGTCCAGAATAAGAGCTACGAAGACAACAAAGCATTACTTCAGTCCAGAAAGGTGAAAAGAAAAGAAACAAACTAACTTGCGGTATATATCATATGTAGGTCATTTCCAGTATTATTAAAGCTTGGTTATTTGACTAGAATCTTCAACAAATAACTGCTTTTTCCTTGGGATGCAAAAGCACTTCACAAATTATTCCCCTGGTATTCATTTTCCATCACATATCAAGAAGATAAGACCATTTAATAAAAAATTTCACTTAGAAATTCATAAGACAAAAATGAGTTAAAAATGAGCAAAACCATACCGGATAGACCATGATGATCAATGATCGATATGGGAAGCAGATAGACAGTAATGATTCAAAATTAACATGTAGATAGGGCAGATGTCCCAAGTATGACATGTATATGAATAATCAAACTGATAAATGAAAGAAGAACGCTATATCTTAATCAAGAAGTAACTCTGTAATAATAAATCCTTACAAAACAATTAACAACACCCATATTTCTATAATGGGGTAAGTGAAAACTACGAAAACAAATAAAGATACAAAAATTAATGAGAAATTTCAAGGCTACACAAATTGCTGCATATCATATTTATGATGTTTCCAATATTATTATGACTTGATTATTTGACAAGTTGTCTTCAACAAATAACTACTTTTTCCTTCACCAAAACAGGAATTTTCCCTAGGTCCAAAATAAGAGCTACGAAGACAACAAAGCATTACTTCAGTCCAGAAAGGTGAAAAGAAAAGAAATAAACTAAAAGCAAATCATGGTCCAGAGGCTTACACAACTTGCGGTATATATCATATGTAGGTCATTTCCAGTATTATTAAAGCTTGGTTATTTGACTAGCATCTTCAACAAATAACTGCTTTTTCCTTGGGATGCAAAAGCACTTAGCAAATTATTCCCCCGGTATTCATTTTCCATCACAGATCAAGAAGATAAGACCATTTAATAAAAAAATTCACTTAGAAATTCATAAGACAAAAATGAATTAAAAATGATAAAAACCATACCGGATAGACCATGATGATCAATGATCGATATAGGAAGCAAATACACAGTAATGATTCAAAATTAACATGTAGACAGGGCAGATGTCCCAAGTATGACATGTATATGAATAATCAAACTGATAAATGAAAGAAGAATGATATATCTTAATCAAGAAGTAACTCTGTAATAATAAATCCTTACAAAACAATTAACAACACCCATATTTCTATAATGGGGTAAGTGAAAACTACGAAAACAAATAAAGATACAAAAATTAATGAGAAATTTCGAGGCTACACAAATTGCTGCATATCATATTTATGATGTTTCCAATATTATTATGACTTGATTATTTGACAAGCTGTCTTCAACAAATAACTACCTTTTCCTTCACCAAAACAGGAATTTTCCCTAGGTCTAGAATAAGAGCTACGAAGACAACAAAGCATTACTTCAGTCCAGAAAGGTGAAAAAGAAAAGAAACCAACTAAAAGCAAATCATGGTCCAGAGGCTTACACAACTTGTGGTATATATCATATGTAGGTCATTTCCAGTATTATTATAGCTTGGTTATTTAACTATCATCTTCAACAAATAACTGCTTTTTCCTTGGGATGCAAAAGCACTTAGCAAATTGTTCCCTCGGTATTCATTTTCCATCACAAATCAAGAAGATAAGACCATTTAATAAAAAATTTCACTTAGAAATTCATAAGACAAAAATGAGTTAAAAATGAGCAAAACCATACCGGATATACCATGATGATCAATGATCGATATGGGAAGCAGATAGACAGTAATTATTCAAAATTAACATGTAGACAGGGCAGATGTCCCAAGTATGACATGTATATGAATAATCAAACTGATAAATGAAAGAAGAATGCTATATCTTAATCAAGAAGTAACTCTGTAATAATAAATCCTTACAAAACAATTAACAACACCCATATTTCTATAATGGGGTAAGTGAAAACTACGAAAACAAATAAAGATACAAAAATTAATGAGAAATTTCAAGGCTACACAAATTGCTGCATATCATATCTATGATGTTTCCAATATTATTATGACTTGATTATTTGACAAGCTCTCTTCAACAAATAACTGCTTTTTCCTTCACCAAAACAGGAATTTTCCCTAGGTCCAGAATAAGAGCTACGAAGACAACAAAGCATTACTTCAGTCCAGACTATAATGGGGTAAGTGAAAACTATGAAAACAAATAAAGATACAAAAATTAATAAGAAATTTCGAGGATCTAGCCCATGCATGTAAATATAAACTTTACGAATATACACAGAAAAATAATAACAATGCTCGGTGGATAATCTTGTAAGCATTTACAAAACGAATAGTGAAAGACACATACGTACATTAATATACACTATATCATCACAGTATTAAAAGCAGACGGTCTGTTTATATGGAAAACATGAAAATCATTAAGGAAGACCCAACAAGAACACATGAGAAATCAACAAGGATGCATTCGAACAACAAAATATTTGATAAAGAAACTGAATCTTAGATGCTAAGAATTCCAATTCAAATATTGGGACAATTTCAGGGTTCATTACAGAGAAAAATGCATAGACCCTTAAAACCCTAAGGTCTAAGGTTAACAAACAAAGTGAAACCCAGACAGAAATTCTACACAGTACTATGACAATCCAACAATATGGGAGACAAAAAAAATGGCGAAACCCAGACAGAAATTCTACACAGTCCCCATATGTATCCCATGTGTATCCTGTGTGCATTTATCATATCATATTTATAAAAACGAACCGACAATTTTAAATATGATATTGCTGCATATCATAAATTTCACTGTGTAGATAAATAAACGAACCCAGCAAACTAAGAAAACCCAGCTAAATTCCACAAAAGAGCTAAACCCAAGAAAACAAGAACAACTAAACATAATTCCACCGAACAGCGATTGAGAGTGTTGATAAACACAGGGAGCAAGTTTTAAACAACTCAGAGCATGATTGGTAGGATTCACAGAATCCTACTAGAGGTCACCAAAGGTCCACCGCCGCTGAGGATGCAGAGAAGCCGCCACAACGCTGAAAGAGAACCTCACCAACGCCAACCATGGAACCCTGTACCTGCAAAAAAACAAGAAAATCAGTATTTGATCAACAAAAATGGCATTCTCTCAGTAAAAAATGAAATAATTGCAAAAATACCTGAAGAATTTGACCAAAAAGAGCAAGTGAACCAAAACCCTAGCGTACAAGCATTGATAGCTGGTGGTCTAGCATTAGAGGAATGGCGGACACAATGATGGACTTCGCGTTCAAGAACAGGAACGGGCGGCGAGCTACAACGTTCAGCAACCAACAAACACATAAACCCAACAAGATCAACAATGCGGAACCGACAAACAGGTTTATCAACTACAACAAACAACTAACCAGCAATGGTGGGCATTGAAATGCTGGAGCATTAACAGGAAATGGCAACAGGTTGCGCAAGTTCTGGAACCCGCAGCAACCACCACCGGCGGAGCCGAATGCCCACACACCGGTCCCGAGCAACAATGAACAGGAGTCCATAGACATCGCGGCAAAACCTCCGGCAGAAACCCTAAAACATGTTAACCCCTGCGCATTTAATATTATTACCAACCCAACACGTGGCCGGTCCAAGTGGGCAGCTGTCGTACAACGTCCACGTGTATTTGGTGACTGGTCGCTAAGGTGGACGGGAGGGTGCCCAACAACTGGCGTCCCTCGCCTACCAAATACAAACATGTCAGAGCTGTGCGTAAACAGTTAATGGTAGGCCAACAACCCCTACAACATAAACAGTCAAACCAACACAATAACATAAAAGCTAATATTTGTTGGAGATTTAAAATTCTTATTGCTCAATTAAGGACTAATTCTCATCAACTCCGTTGTGAAACAGGGCGTTGGAAAAGGCCAAAAGAAATGTGGGAGGAAAGAGTATGTATTTTTTGCTCCTCCAGAAAATTGGAAACAGAAAAACATTTCATTGTCAGCGAGTTCTTGGGATAATCTATTCAACGAAGAGTTTTTGGACAAGCTAGGAGCAGTTATTGTAAAACTTCACAGGAAAAGAGTCGAATACAAGAGCAAGATAGAAAATCAATCTATCCCATAGGCTATTTTTAGCCTAGCAGACATTAAAAATACTTTCTTTCTTTATTTCTTTCATAGAACTGTTGTTTAACATCTGAGACCAACAAAGGTCATCTGAAACGACCACTAGGAGAGAACCCATTCGCACGCCTAAAGAAATAGGCATACCCAAGTCTGAAGCCTATCACAAAACAGAAAATTCTCTCCTGGTGGCATTTACAGCCATGAAAAGGTATGATACAGTCCAAAAAATACCATTCATGCTCGCCTAAAGGATTTATAAGGAGAAACTCTCGCTCTAGTGATGAAAAGAAAACAAAAAGATCAGATTAGGAGAAAATACGATAACTTGATGAAGAAAACAAAAAATGCACTTTTTAAGTCACTTATACCCTTAGCATTCTAATAGTATAAGCAAAATTTCTATGGAATATAATTATAGAATCAAGATATGAAATGCATTTACTTGGAGCCGTATGAAATATAGTTATCAAATTTGAATATGAATAAGAATTTGGTATGAATTTGATTTGAATATGAGGCCTAAAGGATTAAGCAATTGAAAGATTTGGAGTGCTGGGACGAGAGAAATGGACGGATGCGGAGCGGGTAATGTTCATTGTTTAGAGTCGATGCTACTCAAACACTTGTGGTTGCGCAATTCTGCAATCTCAGTGGACACCCACTGAAGCAGAAGAAAGGATGCAGCAATAGCATCTGTGGTGAAGGTAGCTGCCAGGTTAGTATATCTCTGTGGTGTTTTATGAGCCAAGGATTTCAATGTTTTGGTGTTGTAAAGCCGAGAAATCTTTCTATTGCTCGGGGGAGGCGGAGCTGCCGAAGTCACAAGTGCAGGGGTCTGTGGGTTGTATCGACTCCTGGATTATATACAGGCCATTCCGGAGCTTAAAGTTTCAGATGTGGGATAGGTGGTGGAGCGTTGGGAATCTATTTTGTTGCTGTTGCGCCTAAGCTTAAGTTTTTCAACACTGCGATGCACTAGAATGGTGTGTCTGGTTTTTCCGGGTGGTGTGATGGTTTTCCGGGATCGTTTTTTTTAATTTTTTCGGGGGAGTGAATTTACGTATAGGAGTGGTGGGAATGGTTGAAATGGGCGAGCCTTATTTCCTCTGCTATTGACCCATTAATGCCCCTTAAGAGTACCATCGATGTCTACATGGTCAGGCTGAAGTACACTCTACATCTGCGGATCATCATGCATGGGTATGGGCATGGGGCAAGCAATATTGATCATTTAATACACTTATTGACCATCATACAAACCACCGCATATGATTATTACGATTTCCGACAGCTCTTCCCAAAGTATTTCCAGTCGGTCGGCTACCTCTGCCTTCACCACCTCCAAGCACGCCACCACCAGACCGTATGCCCATTTGAATTTAGAAACCCGCCAAAACCCGAACTTGAAGCCCGCCATTCCTATATTCCAACCTAGTTTGAAATCTGAAATTGAAACGTCGCGCCATCTTGAAGAATCAGGTGGTACATTTTCATTCACTAAAGTTGAAGCTTCAGCCCAAGACGACTTCGCCCAGCCCATCGAGGGCCTATTGAGCGTCCTCGCGCAAGAGGTGCAGTTGAAGCTTCTCTTTCTCTTAGGCTCCCAACATGGAACTACAAAACATACAGGTTGGAAGCTGCCAAACCAAGGTTTTAGATGAATTCTACACCACAAAATTGAGGGATATTTAGGTGGAAGAAGACAAAGGCATCATTGTTGAGCCAAAAATCTTAGACATCATATATCAGCAAACAATGTATCCCAAAGAACAAATTCTGATCATCCCTTGGCCTAACAGCATCGACGGATATCCCACGTCTGTCAACCGTAATAATAGAGTGCGCACAGAGCGAGACTCCTCAAACAACCAACATTTGGATTTTCCTTAACATGATGAAAATTATTTTTATGGGATTTGTGAATTTTTTAAGATGTTTAGAAAAAATAGTATTTAAATGGGACAAACAGAGACTGAGTTCACATCTCTCACCTTTTTTTGTGTTGTAGTTCATTGTACCTTTAAGCCTGCATTGTTTCTTTGGATTTCAAAGATTTTCAAGTTTTAATTTTCTGCAGATCTTCATCTATTTAGTAATGCTCTGTTCCTACAGACTTTGTTTATTCCATCTATATCTCCATATTTCCAGGATTATTTAATGAACTTTAGTTATCGCTTTCACTTTTAGATAGAGGAAAATACAACATAGTATATTTTCTTTTCCTAAATTTTTACAAAATTGTCTTATCCTTGTTTGGTCGGCTGGGTGAAACAGATATCAGACTGCATCGAGATTAGAACTTGTGGCCTTTATTCACCATAGTAAAAATCAATATGGACTGCGTAGAGATTCGAACATGTGCCTTTTATTCACCCAAGTGAAAATCAATATGGACTGAGTCGAGATTCGAACTTGTGCCATTTATTCATCCTATTAATTATATATATTCTCTGGTATCATCTTTTCAAATATACAGATACCAATTTTTGGAGAAAAATCTTGGTATGCCTGGTTTGGGAACGACCAGGCCAGTTATGGTAAGTTGGAAAATTGAGAACAAATATTTTTTATTATATAAATTGTTCTCTCAAATTCTCCAAAACGTTAGCTCAAATTATCTAAAATGGTATAGGGTTTAACGATAAATAGAATTGTGAAATTTCAGTGGAGGAGATGTTCTTAGATTGGAGAGAAATATTCGGTATGGTTGGTTTGGGAACAACCAGGCCAGCTAGGGTATGTTGTAAAATTGAGAACAAACATTTTTTATTATATAAATTGTTTTTTCAAATTTTCTGAAAACGTTCGCTCATATTATCTAAGATGGTATAGGGTTTAACGATAAATAGAATTGTGAAATGGTACCCGAGGAGATGTTCTTAGCTTGTTAATTTCATAGGGCAAAGCTTGTATGCATATCTCAGCTAAAAACTTAAATTCTAAAACTTAAATTTTAAAGGGCAGATAAATGAGATAAAGTATTTATAATTACAAGTTTTTTGGGTTTTATATAAAGATGAATTTCTAATATTTTTTTTCAATTTCTAATCTTTTTAAAATTATATAGGTTGAATGATTAAATTTATTTTTATTATATAATAAAATTTAATTAATATCTATATCTAAATATGTAAAATAAATTTATAATAAAAAAATATCATCTTTTTATTTATATTTATATAATAAATCAATCAATATTGTATGAAGAGGCAAATTTTTTATACGAATACTTAATGTAATGAAAAATATTGTGGAAAATATAAAACCGTATATCATAACATTTTTTCTAGCAAAAGAGTTTTTTTAATTTTAGTTTACATTTTAATATATTTGGTATGAATTTTAATATATATAAAAGATTTATTTTTAATTTAAAATATGTAAATTAAGTTTATGAGATATAGACAATGTATAGCAAAATCCAATCATGTTTAGGGATGGTGTGACCAAGGCTGGGTGCAATCCCTCACTGATTTTGATAGCTTAGATGTAGTTGGATCACTATTTCTCAAGTCAAAAGTTAAGCAAGCAATCATCTGAGCACTCACACAACTTAGCAAACAAAAAATAATTAAAATATGTAAATTAAAATGATTTAAAAATTGTATAATTAAAAGGACAAAAAAAATTGAGTGCAAAAAGTGTCAGCATTAGAGATACTTATGTTATGATTTGTGCTTTTATAATATTTTTATAACTACATAATATTTTATTTTTACTATTTTAGTTTAATAAATTGAGAAGTAATGAGAAAATAAAATTATAAAATTTTTAATTGCTTTATTTAAAATTGGAAAAAAAAAAAAATAGAGTGAGTAGCTTGTGTATATAGAACTTGGTTTCTTAAATAGTTAGGGTAGCCATATAAATTAAATTACTAGTAATATTGAAAAACATTAGTTCATACTAAACAACAAAAAGGCTTACTTCATCATGGTGTTGTCTTTTAAATTGGTTTTTTATTGTATATATGGATTTAACACCATGAAAAATCCTTGGAGCATTTTGATTTAGCGGAGTTCACCCATCTAACTGGCCATTTCAATGAATCCATGCCAATTCTAGACAAAATAGATCAGAAAATAAAGTGGAAAACTTTTCAAAAAGTCGCACTTAAAACAACTTGCTTCATCATATATATCAAATTGGTATAGTTAAAAAGGAATCATAAAAGTTAACTAAACTATAACTTTGTTTAAAATAATAATAATTATTATTAATGATAAAAATAATTAATATATATTAAAACATATATAGTTTAAAAAAAAAAATTAACAATGATCTGTAAATAAAATTTGTTACAATAACAAAGTCAATACCACGACTTATCAATACCACGTACCCAGAAAAACAATAACTCATTTCATATAAAAATTGCTAATGTTTTTTTTTTAAATGTAAGTTAATTAAAATGGAAAAAAATATAACTACTATACACTAGTTAGTTTTTTTCTTCTAACAAAAAAAAAATCTTTGATTTCTATAACCACTAAGAGTATTCTAGAATATTCTATGGAGGTTAACTTCCTACCATCATCTAATAAATATTGATAATTAAATTAAAATTCTTGAAACCCTATTCTAAAATAGATATGCCTAATAATTGCTTGCTCATAAATTTTAGTGGGTACTAACCATTAATAATTCTAAGCATTTATAGTTTTGCTTCTACATAAGTACTACGAAAAACATAAATAATGGTTAGAAGTAACTCCTAGTAAGTAAATTTATTTGCATCTTATTCATATCCAATTTCTATGCAAAAGAAGTAACTGATAGTAAATATGTTATTTAAGTATGAGCTATTTTCATTTAGTGTAACTAATAGATAGAATATTATACTCTCAACAAATTTTTTTGGTCAATTTTGTCAAAAATTTGGTAAAGATTTATAAGAATCATAATTTTAGTTATTTAATTTGCGAAATTGAAGGCCCATAGGTTTTTCAGGTATTGAATCTATATATGTATTCAAAAGTGCATTTTTAAAAACAAAAAATCACATTTTTTTAAATTGTGTTGTTGGATTATGGCTCTTAGTTATACTACATTTTTCATTTTCCAGGGTTGGCTTAGGAAGCCTTACTTCCGGGACTTAATGAGAATACAGATTTATTTAGGGAGGGTTTTGCTCCGATTGTAATATACTTATGTGAGTAAAGGTTTTAAGCCTCACGATATTTTTTTATAAATTTACGAGGAGGTCCTGAACGTTTTTCTTTAATAATAATAATAAAAAATATCTTCAGAGTTACTCAAGTTTCGGCAATTATATTTATGAGTTTTCTGGGGTTTGTTGTTAAGCTCGCCCAATGAATCTTATATTTTTCTATAGGATTATACACAGTTACTCGCACTATTCAGTGTTTCTTTTACCAATTCACATGTATATTAGATTGAATCTAGTTTTACGCCTGTCAGAGCATATTCCTATCAAAATAGAAGTTTTATTTTTTTCAGAAAGAAAAAAAACGTTGTTTTATATCATGATAAATAAAAAACAGTGCATAATACAGCATAAAGAAGTGTAGTGAGTAATCACTTCCAAAAATATGCAGCATTGCCCCTAAAACCAAAAATAATGTGATCTGGCAACACATACCCATCACATGAGACTTATAATCAAGCAGCATGGAGAGAAATGAGAAAACCTATACATATCATGGGGACAGTCCAGCACCGTAGAAGTGAACCCCTATCCACCAAATCGAAGAAATAGAAATCGCGGTTGAACCAAATCCGTAGATGTGAACCCACTAGAGTCGTGACAACAAGAACCACTCCATCGATAAGCCAGACGTCCCACGGCATATACCTGAGCATCATATGAAGTGGGGCATAGATGAACCATAAAAAACATGATAGAATCATATAAAGCCATCTGCAAAAAAACTATTCGCCCATGCCACATGAGCTGAAGGAGAGGGCGAAAATCATTTGGAGACCCTAGGAGGGTCACAAGCTCTATCCACCCTGGGATCATCAACTGAAAAAATAGGGACCTCCTGGAGGTCAAGAAGTTCATCCCGGAAGAGGAATTTTGTTTTCGGCCTCCCTCTGAAGTGTCTAGATGCGGACTTCGTTTTTTTCTTCACTGTAATGTTGCAACCCGAAGCCGGCGAGATGACAATATCAGGATTCCTAGGGATATTCTCAAATATAGTGAGGGAAACCAGGTCAAGGTTCGGGTTGTTTAAAATGGATTCGACATCACATCCAATAGGTGATTCCGATAAGTCCCCATTCGCAACATTATGTGGAGAGGGAGGAGAGTGGGGAGGGGATGGGGATGTATATAAAGAAGCTATTGTGGGGCAGATTTGATGGTGGTCAGCGAGAGCAGTAGAGACATTAGGTGAGTCTGATAAGTTCACCTTTTTGGTATTATGCAGAGAGGGAGGAGAAGGGGGAGGGGATGCGTTTTCTAGGGGTGGCATGGAAGGGGATGTATATAATGGCTCAGATATGGGACAGGTTTTATGGTGGTCAGCAAGAGCAGTAGAGGCATGTGACATTTTATCCTTCCTCATGATTGTCGATCCAAGGTTTACTTCGGGCTCTAATTGCATGGGCGAACCGGAATTCACCGGGGGAGAAAAAACATCGTTGTTTTTAGAAACAGTAGGAGCCATCAACTCCTTGTCATGTGGAGTTAACTCCACAAATTGTGCATTAACATTACCAGAAAAATCAATAGCAGAATCCACAAGAGTAGAAATACCTGATGGGAGGACATTTCGATGATCATTTGTAGTCAGCTCGCTATTAGCACCATCTGGCCTTTGATTGCCCCTACGGGGCCTCCAATGCAACCGAGGGCAGTTGCCCTTCAAATGTCCAGTGTTGTGACAAACCAAGCAGCGGAAAGGTATGCCCCAATAATCCACCCTTTGCCTATGTCTTCTCGAGCCCCATACGAGGTCAACATCCGCAGGCAAACTGCCAGAGAAGACCAATTCGACTAATATCCAGGCAATGCGTTTGTCAGTGGCACCAAGAATACTTGGTTCGATGTATTTCATGCATCCAATGGAATTTCCAATGGCCCTTAATGCTTTGTCCGTCCAGAACTCCAACGGAAGGCCCGGGAGCTTTACCCACACTGACCTATTCTTTGGAGCCTCCAATATTGGATTAAAACCAAGGTACCAGGGCAGAAGTTGCAAGAAACTCTTTCCACATACCCATGGCTTGTTAACAATCAAGGCAACATCTTTTTCGTTCATAAAATGAATACTATACCAATTATTTAGAAGCATACTGACCTTCGAAGCATATCCAACAATTGGACTCCAAACATTCTTAGCCCATTCCAACATATCAATCACATGACCATCGGCAAACATCCAGCGCCCGATTAATGCACGCTTTTGCAGACTAATGACTCACCCCCAAAGATCCTCATGTTCCAGCACTACTTATTTGATGTCCACAGCAGGCTTGAAACAGGCAAGTCGATCCGTTTTCAGCTTGTGTTTTCTTCTGCGAATCGACCCACCATTGAGCCCATTCAGATTCCTTCCAGCAGGTATTTCCTGTTGATGCGCATGAAAACCTGGAGTCGCGATGATGGATTGAGCTATAATAGAAGCATCCAGCTCAAAATCCAATTGCCCAAATTGTGCATCAATCCCCGTGGCACTCGTCATGGCAACTTGGCCGACGTGTCAGAGGATAACAGATCAGGGAAGTCAACGAAAGAGAAACCCACCAGGAAAACGAAGCTAGTTAAGGGCCAGTTCCATCCGAAACAAGAATGCAGCCTGTCACAGTGCAACCTGTCACATGGGTATTCATGAAGGAAATTTCGTATCAGCAAAATAATCCCAACAACCTCTTTCCTATGGATTGATAAGGTCAAAGTATAAATTGGAAAAGCCTTGAGATGCATTCTTCCTTTCTGAATACTGGGTTTTGATGCTAAATTGTTTTCTTACTATTCTTCTATTAAACAAAATAGCTTACTCAATCATGGATTTAGAGTCTTAGTCTTTTGTTGTTAAAAGATAATTTCTTAAAAAAGAAAAGATCAGTCTTCTTGGGGGTTTCTACTTAATGAATAATTTCTCGATTTTTCATTTACTCAAGGTATATGCTCCTGTGTAATTCAAACAGGATTTGGTTTGATGTTTACATACTTCTACTTTACCCAAACTATTACTTTTATAATCTTTTCTCAATAAACTGAGAGTTTATGTTTTTCTTTTTCTTATTTTTGTTAGCGGTGACCAGACCACCTTTATCTCTTTGTCCGTGTATAGTCAAACTTAGAGAGATGACAGGTCTCGGGTTGGATCTTTTCCAGAACCCAAGACCAACAGTCCTCTCGGTTCTTTCTTACAAAACAAGAACAAAACACATGCTACAGAATTTAACATGCTTATGCACTTCTGCCCATTTCGTAGTTCCTTAGTATTTACAATAAAACAACTATCCCTTAAGCTTTATTCATTGTTAACACATATATGTACAAATTTTGATTTTGATAACTTAAAATAAAAGAGGAAGAAATTACATAACTTATACTACCTCTACTTTGCAATATTTATTACGGAGTTGGTATAACTCACAACAAGTCTACCTTTTAGTAGTATATCTTCTCAATGTCTGTCTAAAGTTTTTACACAATTTACATCTCTATCTTAATGAGACCTGTACAACCACAGAACAAAATTTTTCAAAATGAAATAGTTACAGAAACATTACAGTTACTTATTTGAAATTCTTAATTTAATGTTGTGGTCCTCCCAACCTTCAAGAGAGGATATTACGTCCTCCTCTTGCCCCCGAGCTCCAGTCCTAGATGGTACGGGTTAACAGTGGAAATTTCTACTGTGACCTCAGGATGCCCAGTCTAGTCAGTGCCAGAAATTATTTTCAGGATTTATGAGTGTTTTCCATTGGTCTCTACCATCTCTGGAAAATCCACACTCTCTTTCCCCTTAGAACAGAACCCCTACTCCTCACTGGGATCAGTCTCTTATCCCCAGAGGAGCAGGTAACTGTTTCCAACTATCCCCAACCACTTTCTAGTTCTTGGAAACATTTACCATCAACTTTTACTTTTATGAAATTAACTCTCTTAACTAATTTATTATTCATAAATAATTACTAGTAAAAATAACTTTTCAAACAAATAATAGTAATTCCAGCTTTTTTTTTTCCTGAAACAATAATTAAAAATGTCTTTTAACTAGTTAACAACTAGTTATCTTTAATGAAGCTATCACAACTCCCCCCTGGAAGTAACACCATCCTCGGTGTTTTCACTCTAGCTCTAAAAAGAGCTCTGGGTAAGCTTCCCGCACGAATCCTTCATCCTCCCAAGTAGCCTCATCTGGGCCGAAGTGCTTCCATTGCACTTTAACCTGGGTGATGACTCGCTTTTGAAGCATGATTTCCCTTCGGTCAAGTATGTGTTGCGGCTCGACCAGGAACTCGTCGTCCAACTCTACTTGCAACAGTAAAATTTCTTGTCAAATTCTCATAAAGAAATCACATTGCAAGTTAGGATTTTTTAAATTCTATCCTACCTCTATATTTTGCCAATGAATTACGTGTTTTGAATCATGCACATAACGCTTTAACAGGGACACATGAAACACATTGTGTACTCGAATGTGGCTAGGTAAAGCCAGCCGATAGGCCACAGGTCCTACCCTTTCCAAAATTTGGAAAGGTCCACAGAACCTGGGAGCCAATTTGGCACAAGAGGTCCACCACAAGGTACTTCTCTTGGGTTTAATCCTCATGTACACATGATCTCCCACTTCGAATTCCCGATAAGACCTCTTTTTATCTGCATAGATCTTCTGTTGATCTTGTGCAGCCTTCATATTTTGTCTTATCTTCTTTACTTCTAATTCCATTTCAGCAAGCATCTCGAGTCCCAACATTAATTTTGTCTCAGGGCTACTCCAATTTATGGGTGTGCGATACTGCCTCCCATACAAGGCCTCAAAAGGAATCATCTTCAGGGACTCCTAATAACCATTGTTGTAAGAAAATTCAACAAGATGCAGATATTCTTCCCATTTAGTTGGATGTTGCATCACATACATGCGCAACATGTCTTCCAACACTTGGTTTACTTGCTCTGTTTAACCGTTAGTCTAGGGATGATAAGATTTGCTAAAGTTTATTTGAGTTCCCAGTCCTGTAAACAATGTCTTCCAGAATGCAGAAGTAAACTTAACATCCCTATCTGAGATAATTGTCTTTGGAATTCCATGCAACCTAAAAATTTCCTTCATGAATATGTCGGCTATCTGTACAGTTTTGTAAGTATATTGCACAGGTATAAAATGTGTAGATTTACTCAATCTATCCACTACCACCATGATGGAGTAATTTTTCCTTCTTATTCGTGGTAATCCTATAATGAAGTCCAGGGATATGACCTCCCACTTCCATTCAGGTACTGGTATGGGCTACAACAATCCTACGGGATGTTGATGCTCCACCTTTACCTGCTGACACTCCAAACATTTACTTAAATACTCAGCAATTTTCTTACGCATATCAGGCCAGAAATATACCTTTCTACTTGCATTCAACATTTTCTGGTATTCTGGGTGACCTGCGTAATTACTACGATGATACTCATTCATTATTAGCTCTTTTAGATCCATACGATTAGACACAAACACTTTACCTCTAAAAGTTAGCATCTGATCTTCATTTATTCCATACTCAGATGTACTTCCTTGCTTTTTGTTTTCTTCCATTTGTTGCCACAAAAATTGATAGTATGGATCTCTTTGTGCTTTTTCCCTCACTTGTTCCAAAAATTTACTTTCCAGTTGATTATAATACAGCTCATATATACCATGTAGTTTTCTACTTAAAGCATCAACTACTTGGTTTTATTTTTCCTTCACATGCTGAATATCCATATCAAACTCACTTAGGAAGGCATTCCATCTTGTCTATCTTGAGTTTAAATCTGCTTGCTTGAAGTAACTATTCAAGCTGCTATGATCTGTCTTTAACACAAACTTTTTTCCCAACAAGTAGTGTCTCCATACCCGGAGTGCATGTACTACTGTTGTTAATTCCAGATCATCCGTTGAATACCTTTGTTCATGATCCTTCAACTTTCTTGATTCATACGCCACCACTTTGTCTTCCTGAGATAGAACTGCCCCAACACCTTCTTTACTTGCATGTGTACACACTTCAAATTCTTTGTTGGGATCAATTAGCCTTAACACAGGTGTAGTGGTCAAAAGCTATTTTAGCTTTTCAAAATATTTTTACATTCAATAGTCCACTTGAAAAATTTTCCTTTCCTCTGCAAAGAAGTAATAGGAAAAGCAACTCTGGAAAATCCTTCAATAAATCTTCGGTAGGACCCAGCTAATCCCATAAAGGATCTAATGTCTGCCATGTTATGGGGTACTCGCCATTCCATGATTGCTTTGATCTTCTCTGGATCAACAATAATTCCTTCTGCTAAAATAACATGGCCTAAATACTGGATTTCTGTTTTGAAGAAATCACATTTGCTAAACTTAGCCTACAACTGGTGTTTTCTTAGCATTTCCAGCACAATCCTCAAATTATCCTTATGAAATTCATAAAGGATGGAATATTCCATCCTTTTCTGGTTTTTAGAATAGATCAAAATATCATCTATAAATATAAGTACAAAATTATCCAGGAAAGGATGGAATATTCCATCCATTAACTTCATAAAGGTTGTTGGTGCATTTGTTAACCCAAAGGGTAACACCACAAATTCATAGTGTCCATACCTGGTATGGAATGCTGCCTTGCAAATGTCTTCATCCTTGATTCGAATCTGGTGATATCCAGATTTTAAATCTATCTTGGAAAACACCATGGCCCCCTTCACTTGATCAAACAGATCATCAATCCTTGGTATAGGGTATTTGTTCTTGACTGTTAACTTGTTGAGCTGCCTATAATCCATGCACATTCACATGGTCCTGTCCTTCTTCTTCATAGATAGTACTGGTGCTCCCCAAGGGGACACACTTGGACGAATGTAGCCCTTATCCAACAGTTCCTGTAACTGCATTTTCAGCTCAGTTAGTTCTGGCACACTCATTCTATAATGAGCCTTTGACACGGGAGAAGCTCCTGGCATTAAATCTATGGTGAAGTCAATGTCTCTCCTTGGTGGTAATTTAGGAATATTTTCTGGAAAGACATCCAGGAATTCTTGCACCACAGGTATATTTTCCATCATAGGAAATTTTTCCTTGGAATCTACATACCCCACTTGAATAGCATATAATTGGCATCCCTTCCTTATACATTTATTCATTTGGGATGTCGTAATTGGACATAACTGTAATGGCTTCTTGATTCCTTGAATCTCTTTATGTGTTCCATCATGAATTTTGTAATAAATAATCTTTTCCTTACAGTCCACTAAGGTCCAATGCTTTTCTAGCCAATCCATGCCCAGCAAAACATCATAGGACCCTAATGGCAGAATGTTCAGATCCACTTGTAACTGGTGTTCTGAAATTTCCAAAGTACAATTTAGAATTTTGGCAATTACCTTTCGTTTTGCTCTAGTGGCTAGTTGTACTAGCCATGAACTTTTAAATTTATGTTTTTTCAATTTACATTTCCACTATTTTGAGACTAACATAGCTCATGTTGAGATTCAACAAGATGATGAGCTTAGTGAAAATTAAGCACCTTCACTAAGTGGAGCCCGTGGGCTATTTTTAGGTGTATGTCTATTTTTAGACATGGTGAGCATATTTTATAAGTTGCAGGATGCTATTTGTAGATGGTTGGTAAAATGTGGAAAATAGATGAAATTCTTTTTTTAGAATATTGGGCGAAGTCTATTTATAGATCTTCGATCTAAAAATAGTTGCATGTTGATTATTATTAACCCTTAATAATAATCCGACAATAAACATCAACTTATTCTCTTGGAGCACTTTATTTCAATGAACAGATTTGGAAAATCAGTGGGCTGAAGGAATTACGCAATTCCTAGGGTTTATTGGTGGCTCATGCATGAGGAATCAGTTAGAACTGAAGTGGAAAAGTTATGACAGAGTTGGAAGAGTAGTTACAGGATTTGTTATTTAGTTTGACTCAGTTAAGTGAGTTAAACTCAGTTGAGCTAGTTGTATCTAGTTTAACTGAAAGATACACTAGTGAGAGTTAAGTGAATTAATTAACTAATTAATTTACAACTAATAACTCACCAACAACTGAACAGAAACAACAGTTAACTATAGTGCATGTCAGTTCCAGTGGAGACCCAGTGGAGAGATAGGTGAAAGGGTAATATGGACTATTCGTTGCAACTATAGTGATGCATTCAATGCACCTGACACACATTGGAGTTTCCAATGAGGATTACATAGTCAAGGCAAGGGAAATTCGAATTCATTTAGGGGTCTTCTTTAGCAGGGATTGCGCAGTGGAGGCAGGTTGTCAGGAGGCAAGAAATTGGTGCATGGAGATGCAAATTTCTACATGATAGTGTGTAATGATTGTTGATTGTACTGAGAGTTTGATGTACTAAGCTTTGTATGAGATTATTACATGATTCCATTGATATACATAATATATGATAGTTTGGGTTTTTAGCTTTAAGCTTTCCCGTTAAAGAACTATGTTATGTGCGATTGAATTTATTCACATATGTCTACAATTGAGTTTTAAATTTTCGCAAGATCAATAGTGGAAGGATTCTGTATTTTGCAAGAAGATAAATATTGTGAGATCAGGAGGATCCGATAATACATCAGTATTAATAAATTTCTACATGGTATCAAAGTAGTATTAATCACTAGAGATTCCAATTGTGAATAATTGCTGAGTTTTGTGCTAGTGGACAATTCAAATTTGCTGCAGAAACTTCTTGGTGCAACAGTTGAGTATTCATTGAAATGTCTTTCAATGGGTTGCGATTGGAGCATGCCCTTGATGGTAGCTCGAATTACATAGCCTAGAAGGATAGGATGGAGGCGGTGCTTGAAGATAATGGGTTGAAGGAGTTCATTGATAACGATGTTCCTAAGCTTACTTCTAGCGATGTTGCACGACTTGACGCATGGAAAAAGAAGGTAGCAAATACAAGAAGAATTCTGTTGGAAGGTGTGAAGGACCATATTGTGTCAAGCCTTCACAGGAAAGCCACTCCATTTACAATGTGGAAGGCTTTGACAGATCTTTTCCAAAGCAGCAGCGGCTAGAGGAAGTTGGCGCTGAAAGATAAGTTCAGAAAAATAAAAATGGAGAAGGGCGACAGTGTTCCAAAATATCTCACGAAGTTTGTCCACTGTAGGGATGAACTAGGAAGTGTGGGAATTACAGTTGATGATGACGACTTGGTGATCTTGGCTCTCCCTGGGCTTCCGAAGAGTTGGCATAGCTACGAAGACTCTGTCAATGGACGGGAGAAACTGTCGGGTTGGGAGCAAATTTTTCAGATCTTGTGTAGGAGGAGATAAGGCGAAGTACCAGGGATGGCTCTTCATCGAAGAATGATGATGAAGAGAATTGCGCTTTGGCTGCCAAAGCAAGGAAAGGGAAGGGGAAGAAATCCCATCCAAAATCCAAAGCTAAAGCCAAGAAGTTGGATTTGTCCAAAGTGAAGTGTTTTCATAGTCACGAACATGGGCATCTCGCCACTAACTGCCCACAGAAAAAGAAGAACAAGAAGGTTGTTGGAGCTGCAGCTGGAGAGGCCTTAGCCTCGCAATTTGAACTTGATTTCTCTTTGATCACATGCTTGGTTTCAAGCGCAATGGGATCAGTGTGGTATCTTGATAGTGGTGCTTCCTTCCATATGAGAGAGACAAGGAGTTGTTTAGTGACTTGGAGGAGAATGATCTCCAAATGCATATAGAGATGGGCGACGATGGTAGATACATTGCGACCGACATTGGAACCATTACCTTTGAGAGGGAGTCAGGTAAACCATTTCTGTTGACAGATGTTATGCATGTTCCAAGTCTGAAGAAGAACTTGGTCTCGGTCGCAATGTTGGAAGACAGAGGTTATGACGTTGTTTTCAGCGAGGGAAAAGCTTTCCTGTGACATAAAACAATGGGTTAAACCAAGAGGATAGGGATTCGAGTTAAGAATCTCTACAAGTTGGAGGTAGATGGTTGCGCTGAAATGATGGGCAAAGCAGAAGAAGTGGTGAGCCGAGATGAGGGCAAATTATGGCACAGGAGATTGGGCCATCTTCACCATGGCACCTTGAAGATTTTGCAGCAGATTTCTACTTGACTTCCCAAGGGTACACTTGCACAGTCAGATCAGTGCAAGGGATGTACTATGGGTAAGTTTGTGAAGACCACCTTTCATGTGAAGGAGAATCGTGCTTCAGTGATCCTGGAGAGAATTCACATAGACGTGTGTTAACCATTCTCGGTTGCTTCAATAGAAAAACACAGGTATTATGTTATATTTTTTTATGGCTATTCTCATAGACGTTGGATCTTCTTCATGCAGAAGAAGAGCGAAACATTCTCAAAGTTCTGTACTTTATCGAACATTATTTACTTTATCAAACATTTTCCCAATGTCTAAGGATAACATTGTACGTGGATCTTTAACTTATTACTCCACAATGTATACATTTAATTTTCAACATCACTTCACTCTTCCCGACATCCATTAGCGCTTTCCACCTGTCATTTACTTGTTACGAATTTACACCTGTACTCTTTTCTTATTGAATATCTCGATTTTAGTTTCCGGTGGTGGTTGAAGTAGTACTGCGCCATTATGGTAATCCAGCTATGAACATTACTTGAATTTGGACTCAGGGATTAAGGCACAAATGTTGACATGTCCGCCGTCCAAACCCTTTCCCATCGACGGTGATGGTGAACTGGAGGAAACTTGCAGGAAGTAAAACCTCTTGTTCATCTCTCATTCCTCATTTGTCACACCGAGCTGTCGCTGCGGCTAAGCTACTCATGCACAGTCCTGGCCGGAACCTCTAACTGTTGTTGCTGCTACAAGATGTGCAGGTAGACCTCGGCGCTATCTCTTGGAGTTCTTGCAGCTGAAGAAGTTCCTACTCAAATAATCAAGGCGGTAAGATTTTCTTCATGCCAGGTTAACACATTTCGTTTATTGTTCTACTCTCCAACATTATTTTACAATAACCTACTGATTTACCCCTTTTTTTGTTAAATACAAGTTTTGCAGTTGGAGGTTTATGGCTCTTTTGTTCAGGTCAGTCACTTAATAACGTGGGTATGAATACTTCGAGGAATCCCCATTTAGTTTTTATGTGAGACTTGGTCTTACCCTCAATATTTTTACTAATTGGGGTCTATTTTAATTTTCTTTTGGTTATGTTGCAGGTGCGTATTTAACCGAAACTCCGTTCTAATTCATGCAGGAGGCCCAGCTCATTCTCCCTTGTTGGCTTACAAATGGATATGCTTCTTCTACAGGTATTTTTGATTTCATGGATCTTTTGTACCCTCCAGGGTTTACTTAGGATGTCTTACTTATGGGAGTTAATGAGAATACAGTTTTATTTACGGAGGGTTTTACTCCGATTGTAATAGACTTATGCGAGTAAAGGCTTTAAGCCTCACAATATTTTTTATAAATTTACAAGGAGGTTCTTCTCCATCCTGAACGTTTTTCTATAATAATAATAAAAAAAATATCTTCAGAGTTACTCGAGTTTCGACAGTTATATTTATGAGTTTTCTGGGGTTTTTTGTTAAGCTCACCCATCGAATCTTATACTATTCTACAAGATTATACACATTTACTTGCACCGTTCTAATGTCTATCTATCATTTCCTTCGATACAATAGAATTTACAGTGTTTTTTGACCAATTCACATGTATATTAGATTGAATATGGTTTTACGCCTATTAGAGCATATTCCTATCAAAACAAAAGTTTTATTGCATTCTTCCTTTCTGAATACTAGGTTTTGATGCTAAATTGTTTTCTTACTATTCTTCTATTAAAAAAAATAGCTTACTCAATCATGGATTTAGAGTCTTAGTCTTGCTGTTAAAAGTGAATTGGGATTTAGAGTCTTAGTCTTGCTGTTAAAAGTGAATTGCTTAAAAAAGAAAAGATCAGTCTTCTTGGGGGTTTCTACTTAATGAATAATTTCTTGGTTTTTCATTTACTCAAGGTATATGCTCATGTGTAATTCAAACATGATTTGGTTTGATGTTTAACATACTGCTACGTTACCCAAATTGTTACTTTTATAATTTTTTCTCAATAAACTTAGAGTTTATGTTCTTCTTCTTTTTTTATATTTGTTAGCGGTGACCGGACCACCTTTATCTCTTTGTCCGTGTATAGTCAAACTCAGAGAGACGACAGGTCTCGGGTTGGGTCCTTTCCAGAACCCAAGACCAACATTCCTCTCAGTTCTTTCTTACAAAACAAGAACGAAACATACGCTACAGAATTTAACATGCTTATGCACTTCTGCCCATTTCACAGTTCCTTAGTATTTACAATAAAGCAACTATCCATTAAGCCTTATTCATTGTTAACACATATATGTACGAATGTTGATTTTGATAACTTAAAATAAAAGAGGAAGAAATTACAAAACTTATGCTACCTCTACTTTGCAATCTTTATTACAGAGTTGGTATAACTCACAACAAGTATGCCTTTTAGCAGTATATCTTCTCAATGTCTGTCTACAGTTTTTACACAGTTTACATCTCTATCTTAATGATACCTGTACAACCACAGATCAACAATTTTCAAAATGAAATAGTTACAGAAACAGTACAGTTACTTATCTGAAATTCTTAATTTATTGTTGTGGTCCTCCCAACCTTCAAGAGAGGCGATTACGTCCTCCTCTTGCCCCCGAGTTCCAGTACTGGATGGTACGAGTTAACATGGAAATTTCTATTGTGACCTAGAACGCCCAGTCCAGTTAGTGCTAGAATTTTTTTTCAGGATTGCTTAGTGTTTTACACTGATCTCTACCAGCTCTAGAAAATCCACACTCTCATTCCCCTTAGAACAGAACCCCTACTATTCACTGGGATAAGTCTCTTATCCAAAAAAAAAACAAGTCCCTGTTTCCAACTGTCCCCAACCACTTTCCAATTTCTAGAAACATTTACCATCAACTTTTACTTTTATAAAATTAACTCTTTTAAGTAATTTATTATTCATAAATAATTACGAGTAAAAATAAAATTCAAACAAAACTAATTATCCTTAATAAAATTGTCACATAAATTATCACTAAAATAATTAACACCATTACTAACAAATTTAACATTTACTTTCAAAATTTCCGTGGCATAAAAATCCAAATAACCTTACCGCTAACGTATACCATACCATCTCATAGATCTCAAACATGAATATTGTTTGGAAAGGAAGTGGGCCACAAGGAATTATTTATTTTATGTGAATCTTGGATATCCAAACCGAATTGGGAGCTGCCGTATTAAACAGCTAACAGATTCGAACTCCTGAATAAATTTTTTGGTCGGTATGAAGGAATTTCGTGAATTTAGAATGATCTGATCAGGGAAAAAAAAATGATGTAATCTATAAATTTTTTATATAAAAAGATGGTCAAAAAAAAAAATTATGATGGAAAAATAATCAAATCTACTTTCACCAAAAAAACATAAAGAGACAATAGTTACCAAATTCGTCCGAATTGATGCAAAAAATTCGGAAATTCGTCCGTTCGATTTGAGCAGCGAATAATTCGTTGAAATTCGGTTAGTATGCCGTTTTCTTCGTTGGAGTTAGTTTCTTCTTCGTTTGAGTCAAGTTTTTCGTTTAAACCTGTTTGTAAATAAAAACAATTTTAACGTAAGAGAATACTTAGTGTTTTTTTAAAGAGTTAGAAGGCCAGCAAGTGAGGAGACCAGATATAATATTTCGTGTTTTTTTAAGGAGTTGGAAGGCCAACAAGTGAGGAGACCAGATATGTTTTGGCATTGTGAAGGGATGGGAGACCAGATATGCTTTGGCATTGTGAAGAGATATTGAAAATAGAAATCAACATTATTGAAAATAGAAATAATTGAGAAATTGGAAAATTTTCTATCGAAAATAAAAACAAGTATTATTGAAAATAAAAAGAATGGAGAAATTGGAAAATTTTATTTTTTTGAATTTCAAAAAGATTTCGATTAAAATTAACTCTCAACATATTGAAATGTGAGTGTATTTAAAAAACAAACTAAGGAAAATAGAAACATTTGAGAAATTGTAAAAAAAACAAAAATTGAATTTCAAAGGATGGATTACATAATAAGTCTCAATATATTGAAAATTGTGTGTATTTAAAAACAAGAAAGAAAATATAAAGAATTTAGAATAGATTTTTTATTTTTATTTTTATTTTTTTTTTAATTTCCTTTTTATTTTATTATTTTGTAGGGTTGGGAAGGCAGGTTTTGGAAAATGAATGCGTGAAATACTCATTCTATATATATAGACAACTTCTACATAAATAAATAGATTTAGAATGGTGATTTTCTAAATATATTTATTTATTAAATAAAAATTTTAAACAAATAAATAAGTTTTGAATACTAAAAAAGTATGTTAGATTTTTTAGTTTTAAATTTTGGAGAGAAGAGTAGGTTTAGATTTTTTTTATTTTTTTTTAGTGAATTGTATTTATAAAGTTGTTATATGATATAGATTTATTCAAAATTATTTAAATTTTAAAATAAATTTAGACAAAAATAAACAAAATATGTAAAAAAAGAAAATATATATATTCAAATTAAAATATATACTACCAAATTTTTTCCAAATTAAAATGTTTTCATTCAAATTTTTATCGTAACCTATGAAAGAGACACCGCTTATTTCAATTCGAGAACCCAAGAGCAAACCGTTTCTTTTCTTTTATTTAAAAAAAAAAAAAACACTTTTCCTTTAATTGTTACGCAGTCAATGTTACAAGAGTAATATTGAGACTCCAAGAATCAAAATCGGAGAGTAATATTGAGAATCCAAGAAGAATCAAAATCCGGTGGAGAGGATAACAATTATCTCTTTCACTTTTTTTTCTTACAAAATTACAAACACTACGAATTCAGACAACTAAATGGATGATAAATTCTCAATACTAGTATACATCAATTACAATTTTAGCAGGGAATTATATCACTGATTTACAAGAAAACCGATCATAATCCGAAAGCCCAAACAAAATGAAAAAAAATTGAATATGTTTGTGTTTCTTTATCATTCAAACTCTAGCACTTCCTGCAAACTCTCGAGATCGATGGAGCTCTGAGAACCGTCGCGGAAATACTGCTTCTCCACTCCGTGGCTGTTCATCTCAACAGCCGTATCGGCGTTCTTGTCGCCCTCCATCGCAGGCTTCGGCTGCAGCGGCTGATACGTAACATAAATTCCGATTGTTCTTGCATAGAAAATCACCGTCGATACAAGAATCGCGGCAAGATACCAGTTGTATTGTAAATTAGCTAGCGCATTGGCCCGCATCGTTGCTTCGTGGGTAGCGCACTTGACTACATCGTGGCCTTCAGTGTGCAACATGTGGCAACCCTTTGGGATGAAGGCCGGAATCCAGAGCATGAATCCCATGTGAATGAACCACAACCCCTGGAACACCAACGACGCAGAGCGCACCGTTGCCACTAGAACGCTCTGCGGCAACGGAATCTCAAGTAACGTTGCCGACAAGGTGACGACAACGATGAGCTGGAGGAGCCAGTGGTAGTGACCCTCCGCACCCATGTGGTCGGCTGAGTGAAGGTGGAAGAGCAGCAGCTCCTGGCTGAAAACCAGCGATGCGATCACGTGCAGAGCCCCCGGCGGAACCGTGAGCTTACTTAGTGCCGCATACAAAGCCACGGAAGCGTAGATGAGAAAGAACAACGATATGGAGGAGTGTTCGAAGTTGTTGAGGTGCTCTCGCGGAATGCTCCAGTCGTCTGCCAACGGTTGGTGCCTTGCCGGTCCAATGAACAGCTCGGCCAAAATAGATAAACATGATCCCGCTATAATGGCCGCCAATTCCAAGTACCTTAACTGCCCCTTTCTAAATTTAACCGGGAACCACGGCCGTGTGTGGAAGTCCCATGGAGCCCGCGCGTAGTTTGTAATTGTGTTGAAGAGATGCCAGAGGCCGATGAGCAGAAATCCTGTACCTGGCAAGACATGGCCGATGAAGGTACCCATGGAGAAATGGATAAATTTAGCCACAAAATCTGCAAATGAAAAGAATGAGAAGGTACTGAACTGAACTTTTATGAGAAGGGTAGGAATGATAGATGGCATTTATAGGAGTGGGCTCTATGATTTCAAAGACGGCCTTCGGTCAGAGTTTGATGCGTGGCGGACAAGAAGGCTGCTGCTTTCGTAATCGCTGTCGACTGAACATTCGCGAAGTTCCTCTGTTTCAATGCCATGTCATATTTATCATGTCATCATTTGCTTTTATGGTATGTCCACCTGTATTTACCTTTGCTGACAGTTTGTTTTGTTTTATTTTCGTATAGGTTAAAAGTGTGGATTGACAGGTACGACAAAACAAAACTTTCACTGGTAATGTAGCCATTAAAAATTTCACTGCTCTCTACATAAATTTCAGACTTATTTTTCCAGATTCTCATGCCAGAAATTATCTTGTGCGCAAATGCCAAATCGAACGAAATAAATGTGCGTAGAAACTTATCATATTTGACGGCTGACAAAAGTTACAGTAAATTTTGGAGGTCTTGCGAAGATTCTTGAGGATAAATTTCTGCCAGCCGTCAGCACTCTCGTCAACAGAAGTTCGATTTTGAAAGCTTCTGGAAGAGATTCCTCCTGCAAGAAATTCAATAAAGTATTATTTTCCAGCCATTTCAAATTAATTTATTTAGAATTTAAAATTTTAATTATTGAATTCTGTAATTTTTTAATAAATTAAAATATTAAATTTATCTGAACATATACCCTTTTTTTTCTACAAATATATTTGTTTTAGCTTAAAAAAAAATTTAAATGGTTTTTTTTGAGATATTTATAAATTTAATAATAAAAAAAATTGTTCTATATTAAAATTGGGAGTTGTTTTTAGTGTGATTTTTTGGAGTTTCAGTATCCAAATCTAATTTTGATTTCTTTTATTTAAACTGGCTTTTTGACGGAAAATTCCACTAAAAAAACCTTTAAAAAGTCACACCAAAAACAACTAATTAAAATTATTTTCATGATTGGAACTCATCATTATTTCATTCACAAAAATCTCAATTTAAAAAAAATAAACTAAACATTTAAATTCAAATTATCGATGAGCTATTTTTTTATTTAAAAAATAATATAGATAATTACAATTTCTTAGTTTAATTTCATAATAATTATAAAAATTATTAAAAATAAAATAAAACCAAATTCTTTTACATTGCATCACAAATATTAGTTATTATTTTATATGTGAATACTTTTTTCTTTTTCTTTTTTCTTTTTTTTTTGTGAATTTGATAGGTCCTTACTATTTTCTATTATCATAAAAAGCAAATTGCATCATATATAGAGTTGGTGGCCTCAACTTGCCCGTAGGAAATCAGGTCTGTTGGCCACCTTATCACATTGAAAGCCATCCAAAATTGAAATTGTTTCTTTCTTTGCCCCAATGGCCAGTTTACTGTTTAAAACATTAAGTAAGTGATAATTAAAAACATAAACACTATCTGCAAAATTCATAAAACATAAACTAAGAATCTACCCATTTGAAGAGTTAATCAATGTGTTGTTGTAGCTGTTGAATCTGCTTCTCTATTTGATCTATTCAAGCTGTCATTTGGTATTGTGACACCTTGATTTGCTGAAGTTGTATGGTAATATCCTGAAAAAGTTCAATTAGTGATGGAGTTACATTCCCTTGCCTTGGATGAAAACTTTGCATTGCTTTGGCGATGACACATTTCATTACCCAGTAAGTTTGATTAAACAGTGACAGATGACCTCTTGTGTTTCCAGGATTAGTAATGAAATCCATTATTTCCTCCTCTACCTCATTATCTTCCTCATTGCTGTGGCTTTCTTTTTCCCATCCCTGGATTATATTCCTGATTTGTGGAGTATTTCCAAAAGAATAAGCTTGAGAGATATTCAGTAACGCCTCTTGTTTAGTCTTCCTGCGTCTTTTACTAGTCTCTACTTTTACTTTCTCCATCTTTTGTTTTCCTTTATCCTGATTATTGACCTTACTCTTCTTCATTTGCCTCTTTACCATAGTTGTTTCCTTGATTCTCTGCTTAAAATCTGTGTTTACTATCTGTAAGCATGTATGACGGGAGGACAGGGGTATCACTGTTAAACTATGCATTTGCATGAGTAACTCATCCTTTGGCTTATACTTCGCAAAAAGATAGTTATAGTTCCATTGATTGTGATTATTGACAAAATGGTTTCTACAATTTGGATGATGGAGATAGAGACGCAGACCTAGATGAGTCACTATCCTATTTAGAACATACAAAACTGAAAAAACATGATGCATCGATTGACTTCGACCTTCGACATCCCCAGAACAGAAACCATGATAACTACCCATGATTTTCAAGACATACTCATAGCAACTGTATTGAAATTCCCCTATGAATTTACAGATACGCAAACATGACATTTGAAATATGTTTCCGTGCCTAACCCAACCAAGGTAAGACTGACAACATAAGCCCCAATTTTCCCCTAATTTAGTGAGATTTACCGAACAAAGGCCCAAACAGAGGCAAGAAAACTTGCCATATTCGGCAAACAATGTCAAATTATCAGTAAAACTAGAGTCCATTCCATGCAGCAAGCAATTGTAAGAATAAGAATGAGATTTCCATTGCCTAATTGAACTAAACTTGCATGCATGCTTGATGTAAGCGAAATTTATGAAATAGTACTGCATGACGCTGCAGGGATCACAGAAACAAGGCTAGATTGCTTTCTGCAGTAGTAAGACATTATAATTCTTGACCTTACGACTGTTGATAAACGAATTCATTCCTAGAACCTTTATTACTCCATTATCCCGTCTCATCTGACAATTAATGGCTAAAAATGTAAGTATGGATTGAAGAACTACATACCCCTGAACCCTCACTTGAAACCTCTCAGCAAAGTCTGCACCGGTCCTGATCTCGTCGCACCTGCTGATTTGAAATGGTTTATGCATAACCCACATTAGCCTCTTTAGGCTTCCCTTATTCTACCTATTCCGACGGCCTTCTGACACTCCAGCCTGTCCTAGTAAATGCACCATCATTACTTACTAATGCTGCATACCTTCGCTTACTGTAATGAGCATGCTAGCAAAATTCTCACGCATGAACCGCGATGAAGTCGCCCTCCACCTGTCCAGTGGCACTTGACAAAGGACACCCCTATCAGAGAATTTTATATGTGAATATTGATTATGCATCTCTTGTATATTAATTTGTGAATGTTCAAAAAAATTTGGATATAAAATACTTTTAAAAAATATTTATCAATTTAATTAAAAAAATTATTCAATATTAAAATTATTAGATAGTATTTTTAGGATTAAAATTATTAGGTATTATTTTTATGATAATTTGAAAGTTCATCATAATTTTACTAAAAAAAATTATCAATTAAAAAAAAAATTAAACATTTAAATTCAAATTAATTGACATACTATTTTTATATTTAAATAATTACAATTTCTTAATTCAATTTCATAATAATTAAAAATAAAATAAAACCAGACTTGTACTTTTTACATTGTATCACAAACATTAATTATTATTTTATATGTGAATATTGATTGTGCAAGGTTTCTCATATATTAATTTGTAATTGTTCAAGGAATTTGGGTATAAAATTGAATTGCTTGATAAATTTTTCTTTTCGGTGGGCTTTTATTTTTTTCAATTTGTTTGAATTGAACCTAAAGAATTTTACTATTGTCTTTATTGTCTTTATTATTAATATAGAGGGGAACAATAACAAGTTACATAATAGCGAATATTTGTCTCTTAATTTATATATAGTTAAATTGAAGTAAAATATTTGTTTCTATAATAACAATTAATTGATAATAATGTAAATGATTAAAAAAAAAAAAAAAAAAAAAAAAAAAACACTTCGTATGAAATATTAGTATAAAAATCATATTACTCTTAATAGGATTGGTATTTACTTGAGTTTTAAGTTATTAAATTTGAAAAAAAATAATTATTAATAAATTAAAATAATTAAAATTTATTAAAATATTAAAAATATTTTTAAATATAAACAATTTAATAACTTAGTTAAAAAAAAAATTATAATTAAAAGTTTAAATATGTTATATAAATTTAAAAACTATACTTGAAATAAAAATAAAACAAATTTCTTAAAACAACGAAAAAATTAATACTCAGGTCTGTAGTGCTCAGCATCTTATAATTTGTAACGGTCTAAAGAAATAACCCAATTCTAACCAAATAACCTGCATCCATAAAACCTAAAACCTAAACTTTCCATTATCTATGAGAAAGAAATTAGAAAATTAAAAAATTAAAAAAGACATACCCAACATTTATAAAAAAGAAAAACGAAAAAACCCACCACTATGCTAACATTTACACAACTGGGTTATCATTTTGGAGTCGACACGAAAATGCAAGTGTCAAAATTTACAACACTTCCGAATAATCCGATTGCACTCAACATTTATTCGTACACACCTTTATTTCGCAACGAAGTTTGTGCAGCCACGTATTCGTACCCTCCAGCAGCCAGACCTATGTGTATTGGCTCGTATTGAATATTATATTTATATGGCTAAACTCCAGCAGCCAGCTACGTGCAAATGCTGCCTGGAAATAATTTTAATAATTTTAATGTGTACGTATTGATTGTCGTAACGTGAACAGTCAACTCTTCCTGATTTTTTTATTTTATTGTACTTATCACGTACATTTGTTCACACATTATAGTTATTTTGATAAGGGTGGTGAGAATTTAACCAGTAAGATTTTAAATAAATAAATTTAAATATTATGGAAAAATAATAAATTTTATTTAATAATGTTAAACTATTGAAGATTTATATATTTTTAGAATTTATAGATAGGGTGCAGTGGTATTTCAAATTTTGAAGTAAAATTCATTGAAAATAAATCAAATAAGATAGTCATTGAATTTCATGTTTTTATTGAGGTTTTTTTTTTTTAATGAATGACAAAGTTGCACACTATACAAACTCTTTATGAATTTGACTATGTTTAAATAGCAATCTAGTTTTTACTTAATATGAGGAAGTTTGAGGCATATCTTGTTTTAGAACATAACAACTTCAATTTAAGTTTTTAAAGATTTCTTGAATTTGGTGATGGTGATGAATTTTTAGTTTCTCTAGCCTCACTTCTGAGTTGTTAAATCCATGGCATTCTAACCTTAACTTTTACAAAATAAAGATAAATCCATGGATTATTAATGGATCCAGAAATATGTGAATGCACTTGCCATGCAATGAAGGCTACAACTTTTCAAATATGTATTATCTATGTTTACTTACATGACATTAAAGGCTACAACTTTTCAAATATGTATTATCTATGTTTACTTACATGACATTAAAAAGACTAACATTACTCAACAACAGTAATTAAAATATTTGTAATAAAATGAAAAAACAAATTAGATATCTGTAATAGTTTAAATTGAAAAAAAATAAATATGAATTATTAAATCCCAAATGCAAAAAAACATATCCCCAAATGTATTGATTTCAACTTTAAGGAAAATAAATTTAAAATAAAAAACATATCAAACATTATCTGAAAAAAAAAATCTGTCCGTTTAATATTTATTAAATTGGATGAATGCTTGCATTAGAATTATATTTGCACCATCATTTCTTTTGAAGGATTAAATATCAAATAATTCTCATGTGATTCCTATGATGGTCTCTAATTCACATTAAAAAAAAAATTCATTAGTGAAACATACAAAATTAAAGGTCAAAATATTCATAAATAAAAGTTATATGATTCATTCAATCTAAATAAATTGAATGTTATACATGGTTTTTAAACTACATTGTTATTGGTTCTAAACAAATCATACAAAATCCAATATATCCCTATATGTAGTGCATATTTTTTGCCCCAACAATTGAGCATCTAATCAATACATATTCACCATGATAAAAATATAATTTATTTTCTATGAATTGCATGTGTTGATAAGGAAAGAACATGTGAATAAAAATACAACATAAATTGCATTGAAAGTATGATGCACTCTAGGGATCTAATGCATTGAACTTACACATAGAAGGTACATCCAATGAACATGAAGGGACAAAGTAACAAATATCAGCTAGTCCATTCTCTCTCTAATTTTTTATATGATTGTACGTTTCATGTACACTACATGTAACCACACATTGAATCATTGATGCATTTGAAATTATGAAAATTAGCAATAGCCAACAATGAAAATGACATTTCCAACCAGCCTAAAGCATTGTGAACTCATGATCCAGCACCTGGAAGAAAAAGAAGAAAACCCACACAACAAACCAACCCAAAAAATGATTCAGAAAACTAATTTTTATTAATTTATGAAAATGATGGTTGCAACTACATTGTGTTAGAAAATTCATCCTCTTACAAAGTGAGGTTGGTTATTTATAGCTTTTTTTTTGTTACAATACCATGGGTGGGAAAATACCATGGGTGGATAATACCATGGATGAGTTATTTAGAGACTTTAGTTACGTTATCATGGGTAAACACCATGGGTAAATTTCCATTCGGATTATTCCTCCCCTCTTAGGAAACAATGGTCCCCATTGCGTGGAGGGAATCCTTTGTCGAAGACGATTTTTGGATGAACAAGTTTTGTTGAAGATAAGGGTTTTGTGTGGTTGACCCATAACCAAGGGTTTACATGATGACTCATAATCATGATGAATGAAGATCCAATGATAGAGATACCCTATAATGTTTGGGATTCAACTGTGATATTGACAACATGTGGCCAAGAAAATGAATTTCGAGGACGAGGGTTTTGTGTGGTTGACCCATAGCCCCGATGAACAAAGATTCGAGGATAGAGATAATCTGTAATGCTGATGGGCCAACTGTGATGTGGACAGTTCGTGGCCGAGTAAGTAGACTTAATTGGCAAAGGGTTTTGTGTTGTTTACCCATAACCATGATGAACGAGGGCTCAAGGATAGAGATACCGTGTAATGAACCTCAAGATCGTTGGTCGATCTGTTTGGTAGAGATATGGTGGCTTATCATTGTATATTCTCATAGGACCCATAGCAATAAATCTATCAAAAAATCCACATGATTTTATCATGCTTATGAAGAACACCTTTTTTTGGTAATTCATCTCAACCCTATGAGCCAAAGTTGGGTCTACTCCTAGTTCTGATGATCTTAACATGAGATCAAAATATAAATGTTCTATTGGTATACAACATTTAGGGAAAAATAATTAAGAGGAAAGACTAGCATCAGATGTATAATGTAGGTCACACGAACACTTTCATTTCACACAACACTTTAAGGAAATACCAAGTTGGTTCCGAAATCGTCTAGGACAACATCCATAGTCCACTGTGAAAAGCTTAAAGTATAATCCACAATATCAAGTAACAATCTTGGCACTTGGATGGTGCCATTGGAAAACTTCATAATCACGATACCAATCGTGATCACAATAAATGAAATAATGAATGCAATTGATAACACAAGTGAATTTCAAAAAATCCACTCTCCTAAAATATACCAATGAGGCCACAATAAGCATTATGGTGAAAACTACGATCGAAAGAGATCCACTCCACCAATTAAATCCAAACCATTCATCAAGTATACCAACACGATGTATGCCATTTTTTGATGTTCTAGATAGCACATCGCCTATGATAATTGGTGCGCCCTGGTATTGCACCAAGAGTGTTGTAACTCCTAGGGGCTGCCCTACTTTACTTTAGCAACCTGGGGTTCATACAAACTTGGAGGTGACATTGCTATATACACAATAGGAGCATTTTTCTCTTGTCATCCTCTTCTGCTTTACGAAAGGGTGCTATTTCTTAAACTATGATAAGAATTGGAAAGTAAATTGTTGGAAGAAAATGACAGAAAGGAAACTAACTTAATTTGTGGAAAAGAAATGATGGAAATGAAACTAATTTAATGTGCAGAAAGGAAATGAAAATAAGGGAACTAATTTAATCTGCAAAAGGAAATGACTAAAAAGAAACTAAACTAAGCTGTACCTAGCTAGGCCAATCGGCTAAACACACCCTACTTATCCTCTGATCTATTTGCCATGCTATCATGTTTCTAACCATGCAACTATTCATGATAAAATAAAGTTGACAAAGTGTGGCTTGCAGTTTGGAGGAAAACGGGCTAAAGGTGCTAATGGAGGGCTCAACACATGAAACAAGGCTTAGAGGTGGAAAGAGCGGGTTTAAACCTTATTAAAGCTTTATTATGGCGCAAAAATGCTTTGGAGCTGATCTGGAAGGACTATATTAGTTTTGTTGTGCTAAGTGTATTTTCAATTTATAAACATGTGCATACTTGTCTCTTTAGTTTGCTTAAGGATTGAGGAATTTAACTATGAATTGTAGATGATTTTAGTGAATTAGAAGCATGAAATAAGTACAAATAACACTGAACACTAGTGCAAAACAGAGAAATAAGTCACCACATAATATTTACACAACAAACATGATGAAGCAGTTCACCCCTCCTAGGCTACATCTGCTGGTCTAGCTCCTAATGGCATGTCCATCTTTCATTATGACCAAAATTTTGCAAATACATGTAGTTATAGGCCTCTAATGGTTGTTTTCTATGCTCCAATGGCTCCAGAATGCTCCTATTAGTCTAGAATGACTCTTCATTCGCTCTGAATGGGCGAAAATTGAGTCTCCTACTCATTTTCTCAATAACACCTAGAAATGTTCCACTAAATGTGGAGGACTCCACTTAGCTGGAGTCAAAATAGCCAACTTCACCCTAAATTTGGTTGCGCTCCATAATTCCCGCCAGAGCTAACCACAATATTAAATGTTTAGTGGTTGGGCAGCCACATGCCAACCCAAACCATGACCTGACCATAACGGTCGACGGAACCACAGGCGGAACCCACGGTTGACTTAGGTCGGAACTCCGGTTGGAAGGGGTGTTAGCTGACCGCGCGGAGAAACCGTCGGAGTTAACAGTTACATGTGATATGGTTTGCGGATTATTTAATGTCAGAGTTATGTTTTAATTGTTGAGTGTTTGTGATTTATATTGTAACATGTGACCACTTGCTATGAGATCGCTGGCAGTTTGGGACCGTCGGCGGTCCCCAACCCAAAATGCCTTTTGCGATAAATGTTAACATAAACCCCGACACTATAGAGGTTAAGTAATACATGTGGCTTAGGTGGTATGTCGTGGGCGTGTTCTGCTAGAGGTCTAGGGTTCGACTCCTGCAGCCTCAACAAAAATTTGAATGCACCACTAAGGGGACACATGGCAGCCTCAGGGCTGGCCACGTATCACCCTCCAATTGGCCCATAAAAAATACATACAACCCATCATCAAATAAAACAGTGCCACTTGTCATCCACAGATTGGCCCAGAGAAAATTAATATTCTTTGGAATATTCCTTTTTGCTAATTATACATCCACCATGCTGACTGGGCATCCTAGTCAAACCTGTTGCAAATTTTAGCTGTTTAGGATTTCGATCAGAACGCAATATCTCCCTCATACAACATCGGTTTTTCGAACCGTTCACGGTGCCGGAATCACAAAGACGAGATCTATGCAACCATCCTGGTTTCAAACTAATCCTTTAAATTTCAATTTTGAGAAAAATTTATGAACTCCTGGTCACTCCTCCCCATTGGGAAGATTTTGGACCCCAAAAGACTTGATTACTTGTTCAGTAGATGAGGGTAAAACTCCCTCACCTTTCCAACCTCCATCCACTTTTCCTTGATTGGCTTAGTGCCCTTGAGCCCAAATTGAAGGTAGTCAACACTTCCCCTCTTGGATGCTCTTGTCCTCCTGTCAAGAATTGTATCTTCCTTGAGCTCATCCAGAAATTCTGGCGATAAACCTTCAATAGAAGGTAGCTGAACATCACTTCCTTTATCATCGATTAAAGGTGGCTCATACAAACGTAAGTTTTCAACATTAACAACTGAATACATTTTCATATATGAAGGCAAGTCAAGTTGAAATTCATTATTACCAACTTGCTTTATGATCTTTAATGGACCATAGTGAATGGGTTTGAGATTTTTACCTTCCCCTTGAATCCTTTATTTGGTAATGTGAAACCATACCTCATCTCCCTCTTGAAACTTGTGATCAAATCTATGTTTTTCATGCCTCTCTTTGTATTTTATTTGACTTTTCTCAAGCTGTTCTTGAACTTGTTGATGTATAATATGAATTTTCTCAATGAAATTTTGAGCCTTGTCAATATCATTATGGCCATATATTGCAACATCCTTCCCAAAGATGAAGTCTAATGACGATTTTGGCAAATAACCAACCCATACTTCAAAAGGTGATGTCTGAGTTGAAGAGTGCTTTGCCCGGTTGTAAGTGTGTTGAATGTAATGCAGTTGCTCATCTTACAACTTAGGATGTTTGCTGCAATATCCTCTCAATATATGCACAACGGTTCTGTTCACCACCTCAGTTTTTCCTTCAGTTTGCAGATGAAAAGTAGTAATCCTTTTCAACTTTGTGTCCATCATACTTCAAAGATTGGACCAAAAATTCCCAATGAACCTGGAATCCCTGTCACTAACAATAGAAGTTGGCAATCCAAAATGAACCCAAACATGTTGAAAATAAAGTTCAGCAGTTTGTTCAGCAGTAATGGTTTTCTTACATGGCATAAGTATACACATTTTACTGAATCTATCCACAACTACATAAAGATAATCATGTTGTTTTCTTGATGTAGGTAGACCTCCAACAAAGTCCATGGAGACACTCTCCCATGGCCTTGATGGTACCGGTAGTGGCGTGTACAACCCAAGCTTCTATTACTAGGCTTGCTTGTTGGACACATATAACAACCTCTTATAAAATGCAACACACTATCTATCATGCGAGGCCAATAGCAATACCTTTGTAGATGTGCCATTGTTTTGATTACCCCAAAGCATCCAGCAATAAGAGATGAATGAGCTTCTCTCATGACACTTAGCCTCTCTCCTTGTGGTATACACAGCTTGACCAAATGAACTATCAAATTTTTATGCATGTGATAATATTTTTCTTCAACTTGATTCCCTTCACTCAAACTAGCATACACATCTTGAAAATCAACATCATGTGCATATTGTTCTATGTAACTCTCATGTAAAATATAATCATTTTTTAGTAAAGTAGATGCACTAATGATTGGTCTTGAAATCATATCAGAAAATTTATTGAAAATACCTTTATTGTACCTTATAACCAAGTGAAACTGTTGAAGAAATCCCATCCACCTGAAATGTCTTGATAGCTGCAATTTTGTTTGCGACTGCAAGTACTGTAATGGTTGGTGATCGGTATGCACAATAGTCTCTTTACCCATCAAGTAGTGTTTCCACTTCTTGATGCTCTATACCAAAGCATATATTTCTTTGTCATATGTAGGATAATTAGTAACAGCACCATTGAATGTTTCAGAATGTAAAGCGATAGCCTTACCATGCTACAAAAGTACTGCGCCAATGGCATAATCACTAGAATAAGTTTTTGTCTTGAATGGTTGTCTCAAATTTGGTAATGAAAGTACTAGAGCAGAACTGATCTTGTCTTTTAAAGCTTCAAAAGCTTGCTGTTGTTTGGCTCCACATTGGAAGCCTTTCTTCACACTTTTCACTCCATGCATAGGAGTTGTGATGGAAGAAAATTTAGCAATAAACTTTCTCCAATACTGAGTTGCACCTGAAAAACTTCTTACCTTGGTTATTTTTTTGGGTTTGGGCCAATTCACAATGGCTTCCACTTTAGAAGGATCAATTCTCAACTCTCCTCCTCCTACAATATGTCCCAAATAAACCAAAGAAGTCTTTCCAAACTCACACTTTGACATCTTAAGAAACAATTTCTCTTTCTTCAAAACATCAAGCACTCTATTCACACACAAGACATGTTCTTCTCTTGTTTTGCTGAAAATAAACATGTCATCTAAGTATACAATCAAAAATTCATCAAGGAATGGATGCAAAACACTATCCATAACACGCATGAAATTTGTCAGTGCATTACACAAACCAAATGGCATAACTAACCACTCAAAGAATCCTTGTTTGGTTTTGAATGCAGTTTTCCATATGTCACTTTCTATAATTCTACTTGATGATATCCACTTCGTAAATATAACTCAGTGAAAAAATTTTCTTCTTTCAGCTGATCAAGAAAATCATCTATCCTTGGGAATGGGTAACGATTCTTTACCATTATATTTTTCAAAGCTCAGAAGTCTACACACATGTGCCATGTCCCATCTTTCTTTGGAATCAAGACTATGGGTGAACCGCATGGCGAGGTGCTTGGCCTTATGATTCCTTTGTCCAAAATATCCTTAATTTGCCTCTTTATTTCAACATTCTCCATTATCGACATGCGATACATACCGATGTTTGGAAGAGGATAATCTTGCTGCAACTGAATCTCATGTTGAATCTCTATTTTTGGAGGCAATCCTGTTGGCTCCTGAAACATCTCATGATGTGCATCAACTACATCATATTTATGATCTCAACTTAGGATCACATCCCTCAAATGATTCATGATTAACATCAGCTTTAGGCTTAATCATTAGAAGAACAAAATTCTTACTTGAATTCACCAACCTCTTTACCTGTCCAACATTTACCATAGCAATGTTTGTCTTCTTGCGATGTGCTCTCACAATGTAGTCCCTGCCATCTTTGAATAAATGATATTTGTTCTCATGGAAATGGAAGATCGATTTCCTGTCTTACAAGTAAGTACTCCATAACACAATACCTATTATATCAAGCAGAACCACATCTAATTCAACCGTGTCAACAAAATGTGCAGTGATTGCAAACTACAATATACATTTATTTGAAACCTGTAAATTTGCATCCTTACAAATCCAACCTAATGGATATGGTTTTGGATGTGGAATGGTCTCAAGGTTAAGTTTCTTGACCAAGTCTTCAGAGATTAAGTTTGCTTGTGACTCACTGTCAAACAATGTGTCAATCTTGGTATGTTTGGATATGACCCTCACATGAAACAGTTCAATTCTTTCTTCCTCATTTGGAGCGTGTATGTGACAGTTTGATGTACTAGTACTAGGTTTAGTTTCAATTTCTTTCCGCTTCATGTTCTTCAATACCATGGCTGTAATCTTAGATTCATCACCTGAATCCTCTCCTAAATCATGTTGAGTTGTAGCTGCAGTTTTATGTTTCCCTTTGTTATTGTATTTCTTGGGCCTCATTTCAGGATGTAATTTCCAACAATGAGTTTTATCATGGCATTCTTTTGAAAAATGTTTACAAATCACTTTTTCTCCCTCTTTCTTAACAGACGCATTCTTTTTTCTTTTACCTTTTTATGTCTTCTCTTTTTTTTTACCCTTAAAATGTTTCTTTCTACCCTCTTCAGAAATGTTCTTCCCTCTAGCTTCTAGATGTATGGCCTGAACACATACTTCATCTAGAATTGTGGGGTTAAACATGAGAATAGTATGTTTTAGGTAGCTATGTAAGCCTCCTATGTACTTGATCAAAGTATCTTGGCTCTACAAATCTGCCCCTAATAAGAGAGCTCTTCTCCTAAATTCTTGGGTGTATTCTTGCACATTCCGCCCCTTCAATTGCCTAAAGTTTTGACAGTTCATTATGGCTTTCTGCATATGAGCTAATGGATAAAAATTTTGTTTTATTGCAGTAATGAAATCAGTCCATGATAGAATAATCTTACCATGCTTCTTGATCTCCTCCTTTGTCTTGGATTCCCACCAAACAAGTTTTGCACATTCCATTCTCAATGAAGCTAATTGGATTTTGGTATCATCATCTTGAAGGTTATGGATTCTCAAATAGACCTCCAATTTCCTAATCCAATTATCAAGATTTTCTGCATTGACTTCACCATTAAACATTGGCAATTCAAACTTAACATCAAGTTTTAAAAAGGGACTTTTACTAGTGTTCTTTGACTTGTGTGGCTGATGTACTGAAGATGAAGTAGAGGATGATGATGATGAGGGTGAGGATGATGGCTCTCTATTGCCTCCATTTCCTCCATTTCCCTTCTTTGACTTATCTTCATCATTATGACCTCCTAAAGATCCCTGTCTTTCTTTGTGAAGTTTAGATCCTTCTCCTTCTAGTCTCTCATTCCTTTCTTGATAAAGGATTCTAACCATCTCAGTCATGTCAAGGAATGCTTTCCTGAACACTCTTTCTTCCTCTTTGGGATCAACTTCTTCATGGATTTCTCCTTCTCTATGAGAAATGCTTAATGAAACTTTTGCTTCCTTGGGAGGTGAACTAGGTGGTGGAGATTGTGGCAATCTTGCTCTCCTTTTCTTTGGCTCTTCTTGAAACCCTTCTGCTCCCACCAATTTTCCTTCTCCTCTTTTGAGCTTGAGCCTAGTAAGCATCTAAAAACTTGCAAACGGTTATAAAATTATTTGCACTAAACAACACCAGAGAATAAACTCTAGCTATGATACCTATCTGATCTGAAAGGACTGTATTAGTTTTGTTGTGCTAAGTGTCTTTTCAGTTTATAAACATGTGCATACTGGTATCTTTAGTTTGCTTAAGGATTGAGGAATTTAACCATGATTTGTAGATGACTTTAGTGAATTAGAAGCATGAAATAAGCACAAATAACATTGAATAACAGTGAAAAATAGAGAAATAAGTCACCACATAATATTTACATAGTAGGCATGATGAATCAATTCACCCCTCCTAGGCTACATCTGCTGGTCCAACTCCCAATGGCATGTCCATATTTCATTATGCTCAAAATTTTGTAAATACATGTAGTTACAGGCCTCTAATGGTTTTTTTTCTCTGCACCAATAGCTCCATAATGCTCCAATTAGTCTATAATGACTCTTAATTCACTCTGAATGGGAGAAAATTGAGTCTCCTACTCATTTTCCCAATAACACCTAGAAATGCTCCACTAAATGTGGAGGAATCCACTTAGCTGGAGTCAAAATAGCAAACTCCACCCTAAATTTGGGCGCGCTCCATAATTCCTGCCAAAGTTGACCGCAATATTAAATGTTTAGTGGTTGGGTGGCCACATGCCAACCCAAACCACGACCTGAGCGTAACGATTGGTGGAACCCATGGTTGACTTGGGTCGGAACTCCGGTTGGAAGGGGTGTTAGCTGACCGCGCGGAAAAACCGTTAGAGTTAACGGTTACATGTGATATGATTTGAGGAGTATTAAATGTCATAGTTACGTTTTAACCGTCGAGTGTTTGAAATTTATGTTGTAACATGTGACCACCTTCTATGGGACCGCTGGCGAGTTAGGACAGCTGGCGGTCCCCAACCCCAAACGCCTTTTGCGATAAATGTTAACATAAACCCCGGCACTATAGAGGTTAAGTAATACATGTGGCTCAAGCGGTATGTCATGGGCGTGTTCTGCCAGAGGTCCATGGTTCGACTCCCATGGCCTCAACAAAAAATTTAATGCACCACTAAGGGGACACGTGGCGGCCTTAGGGCTGGCCACGTTTCACCCTCCAATTGGCCCATAAAAACTACATACAACCCATCATCAAATAAAATGGTGCCACTTTTCATCCACAAATTGGCCTGGAGAAAATGAATATTCTTCGAAATATTCCTTTTTGTTGATTGTACATCCATCATGCTGACTGGGCATCCCAGTCGACTATGTCGCAAATTTTAGTTGTTTAGGATTCGTTCAAAACGCGATATCTCCCTCATACGACATCAGTTTTTTGAACCGTTCATGGCACCGAAATCAAGAAGACGAGATCTATGCAACCATCCTGGTTTCAACCCAATCCTGTAACTTTCAATTTTGAGCAAAATTTATGAACTCCTGATCAGGAGCGGAATGATTTAAAAAGTGCAATGGTGGATTTGCGATGGAGGGTGATTTCAATCGACATTTGGAGCTGTAAAGGTTAACATAAACAAAATAAAAAGTGTGATTTGTGATGTGCAATGCAGCGGATGACGTGGTGGTGGGACTAGTGGTGGAGTATGGAGCGATATCGCAATCGGTGGACAGGAGCGGTAAATGTTAACAAGAAAAAAATAAATAATGCGATTTGTGATTTGCGATGGGGATAAAAGCTGCGGAATACGATTTGCGATAGGGATGAAATGGCAGAGTGCTACAGTGATGTCGCAATTTGTGGTTGTAGCGGTAAATCTTAAAGAAAAAAGAAAAGGTTGTGAAGTGCGATTGTGAAAATAACAAAGGTTGCGAAGTGTGAAATGCGATGGGGTAAAAGTTGCGAAGTGCAAAATGCGATGGGGAAAAAGTTGCAAAGTGCGAAATACGACGAGGGACGTGGCAGTAGGACCGGTGGCAGAGTGCAATGAAAATATCGCAATCGGCAAAAAGGAGCGACAAGTCTTAAAGGGAAAAGGGAAAAGATGTGAAGTGCGATTGTGAAAAGGATAACGTGGAAAAGGAGTACGGTAAGAATATCGCAATCGGGCTTGGAATGGGAGAGCATAAATAGAGAACGTAAGTGATCTGCAATTTGCGATGAGTGAAGTATGGTGAGTGGGAGTTCCGAGGATAAAAGGCGGAGGTCCAACTTTGATGGGTTTTCAAGCATTTTGTGTTAAAAAAAGGTGTGGTGGCCGTGACTGATGAAAGCAAAGGAATAAGGTGGCTGGATATTTTAAGTGTTTTTGGGAATAAAAGGTGGGTGCAACAGTTGCAAATAAGAGGAAAAGGAGGGAAATGGAGGTGCAAAAACAATGTTCAAGTCGTGAAGATAGATATGGAAAATGAAGCGGGAAGGCGCACGGAGCTACTCTGGGGTTTTAGCAATATTTCCTGTAATCAACCTGCTAACTTATGCGCAAAGAAATAGACAAATGCATAAAAATACAGTGCAAAGGGAGATTGAAAATTTTTAATGCAACTATACTTTTAATCTCATAAACAATGAACAAAGATCAATTTTTGGGTCTGTGGGAAGGTTCGCCCTCCTCGAGCTCTATTGACAGAGATAAGAAGGGGGTCTTGATCCACAAATTTTTTGTTTTTTATCCTCTATTCTATTGCTCACAAGCAAATGAAACCTACAACAACATACTGAAAGCAAAGCTAAACATCAACTTGAACATAAACAAAAGTATTAGAAGCAGAACTAATGAAATGATAGAAAACATAGAAAAAATACAACAGAGAGGCTGAGGCACATGGATTGAGCCCTAACCCAAAACCTAGCTCTCTGAAACTTAAATCAGTAAAAGGAAATCAGTGTGCTCATTTCATAAAAGAATAGCCTCATACATTTCTGAAAGTTTTATCACTGAGTAAAATAATAAAAAACTCAATAGTTTGCAACAAAGTTTCGACTAGAATCGAATCCTTCCTAGCTCTAGCTCTGCTCTATTTATTCTACAGGGTAGCAACCAACAGCTCCCTAGAAAATAGTGATTGAGTCCACTTGACTCCAAGTAAACAAAGATTGAGTGCACTCCTCCTTGAATTGCTTGGCTGCCTCTTGAATTTGAATTGTTGGATAGAATCCTTGGGGATCCTTTGGCTACCTTTGGAATTTGAATTACAGGAGAGAATCTTTGGGATCCTTTGGCTGCCTTTGAGAGTTAAGGAGGGTGGACAATCCTCCTATAATTTCTCCTTGTTGTCTCCTCCAAGTCTTTATGATAAAATCCTTATAAAAGTGCTAATAATTCATGATTTTCTGTGCTCAACCTCATATTAGGCACTCAGAGTATGTTAGCCTTAATCACCACCTATACTGGCATCATAAAACCAAATAATAATAAAAATGCGAGAAAAATATTCTAAGAAGGAAAAAAGGTGACCATTAACCCCTCTAAATATGTCTAATGATGGAGCTCATCAATAATCATATAGACAATAAGAATTCCCAAAGTTCTAATAATAACAAAGAAATGCAACAATGACATCCTAATTATTCCAAATAAGTTTCCCATGATGCAGTCCTACAAAGCCAATTCCCTCGCTCTGCTCAACCTTAAGAGAATGTCAATAGAAGCATATGTTACCAAACAAACGAAGATACTAAGAAGATTATAAAGTACCAGGGGGTGTGATCTATTCCTCGGATGGCACAAGAGACAAGTTCAGCTGGGGCCTCGGGTAGAGAACAAATAACCAGGCATAAATTCTCAGTTTGATAAAAGCTTGCCAAATAGCCTGAGATAATGGCATTAGAGAATTCCAAGCTTTCAGGGACTCAAATTTTTTGATAAAACTGATAAACTCGGAGGACCAGTTTAACAATCCAATCCTAAAAAAGAGTCATCGAAGGTTGAAGTACATTATGGTAGACTTCGTCTCATACCAATTTTTTCATATTCTCATAAACTCAAACACGGAAGCAGATAGCTACGCAAACAAAGGTTGCCTCCTCTCGCAAGGAGCCTTCAACATTAATGATGAATCCCCTTCTCAAATCCTAATTCCATAAATGAGCAATGAAGACTCGCTTATACTGGAAGCTGGCTAAAGCTATGTACTATTGGTTGTTTAGGCTCCGACCCAACCTGTCCTTTTCTATAAAAATAAAATAAACATTACAATTAAACTAATAATAATAATAATATAAATAATTAGTATATTAGTGTGAAAATCATATTAGTTTTAATCACATTAGATTGTGCTTGAATTTTAAGTTATTAATTTTTTTATTAAATTTGTAAAAAATAATTATTAATAAACTAAAATAATTAAAATTTATTAAAATATTAAAAGCATTTTTAAATATAAAATAATACATAACTATTTAATAACTTAATTAAAAAAACCATAATTGAAATTTTAAATATGTTATATAAATTTTAATGCTATAGTTAAAATAAAAATAAAGCAATTTTTTTAAAACAACGAAAAAACCAAAAACCTAGAATCCATGAGAAAGGATTTAGAAAATTAAAAAAGACATAACACGAAAAAAAAAAACCAAAACAGATTCGTAACCTTCACATAAATTGAGTTCTCTGAGTGGCTTCATTGAAGCTCTGACTATGCTAACATTTACACAATTGGGTTATCATTTTGAGCCGCATGAAAATTAAGGAGTTGTTTATTTAATTAATAGAATAGTTTGTACAGTAATTTTTTTGTTGTTGTTGGAATTTGGTAATTTTTTTTTTTAAAATCAGATGATTAGAGTGTTTGAATTGTAGTTTTGATAAAGGAAATAAATTCAGCATTAATAAAATCTTGTTGGAATTTGGTAAAAAAATTTTCAAAAAATCAGATAATTAGAGTGTTTGAATTGTAGTTTTGATAATGGAAATAAATTTAGCATTAATAAAATCTCTTAAGACATCCAAAATACTGAAATTTAACAACTATAAACAAGATTTTGACAAATCTTTGAAAAAATAAAAAATATTTATTTAATAATGTTAAATTATAGAAGATTTATATATATTTTTATTAAAAATAAATCAAGTAAGATTGTCATGGAATTTGATGTTTTTATAGAGTTTCTCATGAATGACAAAGTTGCATACTATACAAATCTTTTATGAATTTGACTATGTCTAAATAGTTCAATTTTAGTCACCTAAAATGACCAATTAATCTAGTTTTTACTTAATATGAAGAAGTTTGAGACATATCTTGTCTCTGAACATAACAACTTCAACTATTTCTTGATTTTGATGATAGTTGGTGATGAAATTTTAGATTCTCTAGTCTCACCTCTGAGATGTTAAATCTAATCTTAACTTTTACAAAATAAAGATAAATCGATGGATTATTAATGGATCCAAAAATATGTGAATGCACTTGCCATGCAATGAAGGCTACAAATTTTCAAATATGTAGTATCTATGATTACTTACATTAGAGAGACTAACATCACTCATAAACAATAATTAAAATATTTGTAATAGTGTACATTGAAAGAAGATAAATATGAATTGTTAAATCCCAAATGCAAAAAACATATCCCCTAATGTATTCATTTCAACTCCAAGGCAAATAAATTTAAAATAAAAAAACATATCATACACTATCTAAAAAAAATTGTCCATTTAATATTTATTAAATTGGATGAATGCTTGCATTAGGATTATATTTGTACCATCATTTCCTTTGAAGGATTACATATCAAATAATTCTCATGTGATTTTTATGATTGTCCTTAATTCACATTAAAACATTCATTAGTGAAACATATAAAATTAAACTGGTCAAAATATTCATAAATAAAAGTTATATGATTCATTCAATCTGAATAAATTCAATGTTATACATGGTTTTTAAACTACATTGTTATTGGTTCTAAACAAATCATACAAAATCCAATATATCCTTATATGTAGTGCATATTTTTCACCCCAACAATTGAGCATCTAATCAATACATATCCACCATGATACAAATATAATTATGCTGGAGGCATTATCTTTGCTAGAGTGGGGTGAGTAAAAATTGTTCACCCCACCCAATCAAAACGTTTTTTCATCGCCCTTCTGTCGAATAAAAATTTGACAAATGTAACCTCTTGCTTCGTCCTCCCGTTCTTGTCTGTCATTCATTCCATCTTGAAATACGCGCCACGGAAGTTGCATTTTATTAATACTCTCTCATTCTCTCTTCTACGCTCTCGGCCTAAACATTCATAATACAACGAAAATGGAACTGGACTCTTTACGCGATTCACTTCTGGAGGAGAGGAAGGGATGTGGCAGCCAAAATTGGGCACTGATATGCTCAAACGAAGCAGGGAGACAGTTCTGGGAGGAATCAAAGAAGCTATGGAGGATTGCGGGGCCTGAAACATTCACTCGTCTTGCCTTGTATGGGATGAATGTTGTCACTCTGGCGTTCGTGGGGCACTTGGGCGAGTTGGAATTAGCTTCCATCCCCATTGCTTCTACTGTCGTCGTCGGATCCAATTATGGATTCCTAGTAATCTTCCACAATATTTTTTATTCCTCACTTTCACTCCAGGATGCGCTTGGGCTGCCAGGCACTATCATGTAACCTTTTGAGCTTGCATCTTCCCCCATATTATGCATTCCTTTCTGTTGAACCTAGAAATAGGAATCAATGCAGTGCTTGTTTAAGTCCAAAAGACCAACTTTCATCTTCTTGACCATTTTCAAACCAACCCTGCCCCTTTTTCTTCGATGCCCATGACAATAGGAAGAAGTATCAAGCACAGTCTTAGCTGCCATAGTAGATTTTGTCAGGGTATCCTCTGGTCTTAAGAAATCTGTCTTCAAACCTGTAATATACGTATTGTCTTCTCTGAGTTGGCCACTATTACTGATCACATGGGTACATTGATCATTTTCCAATTCAGATAAATTAGCCTGACACAATTCACAATATTTTTTTATGGCTCCAACTGGGGAAGACTGCTTTAAAGGGAACTCATTATCTGAGTGTTCCATTTCCAAAAGGTGAAAAACAACTTATCTGCATTACTGGCACAAGCAATCCCTCCACAAACAGTAGCTCAAATTCATCAGCCTTGTCATCCTTATAATCACTACTGTAATTTATTCCCAGTTGATCATAGCCCGTTTGTAGCTTAAATGGTGACACATTGACTTGATACTTATCTCCAATTCGGGGGGATTATGTGGACTATCAGAGTCATCACTGGAGTAAGTAGATGCTGATGACCATAATGGAATTCCACATATTTCATTAATTGGCTCACTCCCATCATTTCTTTCATAAAGAGATGACCGCATTTCCTGTATTGTGAAAGCCAGTCTCTTCATCTAATGACAGTATAGAGATTTGAACAGACAAACAGTTTTTTGAGGAGCCCAACATTATCAAGTTCAAGGCCATAAACAACAGTAGCGACACATTCAAGTACTTGAAATGGAAAATTGCTATATAACAGAATAGACTTACTAAGTAACAATGTGAGACTCCATTCTTCACATGTGAGACTCCATTTAGCAAGGAAAATTCTATAAATTGCAATATTTGTCAAGAAGGGATAAAATCAACGAATTTTGGGAAATCTTAATGCGACAAGTATTAATGCGGGTTAGTACGAGTTGGGGCTGAAACAAATGGTGATATATTCCATGGATTCCACCATGTTTAAAAGGCTTTCAAATTACGAAGAGTGAATAAGAAGCGAAGATGAATTTTATTTTATTTTTTCTCAATATAGATTTGGTGCAGAAAAATCCTCAACCAAGCTCCTAAAAGAGTTGATGGTAGTAAGAATGGATAAGAAATATAAGGTTAATGGTTTAACTAGTGTTTCACTATATCAATTTATTTATTTTTATTCATAACTTGTTGATGCTATGGTAGTTAAATATTACATATTAGTTTTTGTCTTTGAGTTGATGGTAGTAAGAATGGATAAGAAATAGAAGGCTAAAGGTTTAACTAGCGTTTCACTACTTTATCAATTTATTTATTTTTATTCATAACTTGTTGATGTTATGGTAGTTAAATATTACATAGTTTTTATCTTTTCTATAGCAATGTTTGTGAAAAGGGTAGGGAAGAATAGGGTAGTTTTTTGCAAGGTGGAGATGGTGTTCGGTTGGGGGAGTTTGTGATAAAGCTTCTTTTATATGTTCATGATATTGTATTGATTTCTAAATCGTCCCATGGATTGCAGATGCACCTATATGCCCTTGAGCATTTTTGTAGAGTAGTGGGATGCAAGTCAATACTAGCAAGACCAAAATAATGATTTTCTCTAATAAAAGGAAGCAAAGTCAGCGTATGTTCTTCTTTGAAGACAACATTCTTGAAGAAGTTAATGATTACAACTACCTCGGGATTGATTTCAACAACAAACTTAATAATCCTTCTAAACTTGCTTGATAAATAGAGGTGTTAACCATTGCTTGATAAATTGTCTTTACACAATGAAAAAATATACTTTGATTTCAATGGAATTTCACATAGAGTGGCCAAATTTGGCAAGAGATGCTTCTAAGTCTGGTAGCCAAATTTTGCAAGATATGCTTCTGAGCCTAGTTTTATATTCAAATGAGCATCTCTTTCTCAAATATTTTCCTTTTTTCCAAATTTATTTCTTTCTCATTATTGGCAAGGAGCTCCACGAATTTTTTATTTGATTAAATGTATGAGGGAGTTCATGAATCCATTTTGTATGATTCTTGAGTGCAAAGGGTTTCCTTTCCTTCATTTTCTCTCTTCATATTTGTCATTTTTTGATTCTTATCCCACCTTGGTACTTTCTCCACTTCTCAAATGTCATATATTAAAGCATAGGATGATAAGGGAGCATGAAGAGGAAGGATACCATCATTACTATGCCATTATTCTGGAACAATTATGTTAGTGTAACTTTCTTTTTAAATTTAACCTCCTATTACATTCTTTAAAAGATATACAAAAAGTAAAATTTCAATATATTTCACCTAATTATTGTTTTTCCCATTCCCCACTCCCCAACGTTACTTTTCACCTCTTGGTGCAAATGCTAGTTTATTTTATATGAATTGCATGTGTTGATAAGGAAAGAACATTTGAATATCAATACAACATAAATTGCATTGAAAATATGATGCACTCTAGGGATCTAATGATTATGCTTACACATAGAAGGTACATCCAATGAACATGAAGGGACATAGTAACAAATATCAGCTACTCCATACTCTCTAATTTTTTTTATATGATTGTATGTTTTATGTACACTACATGTAACCACACATTGAATCATTGATGCATTTGTAATTATGAAAATGAGCTATACCCAACAATGAAAATGACATTTCCAACTAGCCTAAAGCATTGTGAACTCATGATCCAACACTTGGAAGAAAAAGAAGAAAACCCACACAACAAACCAACCTGAAAAATGATTTAGAAAACTAATTTTTATTATTTATCAAAATGATGGTTGCAACTACATTGTGCTGGATAATTCATCCTCTTACAAAGCGAGGTTTGTTATTTATAGCCTTTTTTTGGTTACATTACCATGGGTGGATAATAACATGGATGCGTTATTTAGGGACTTTTGTTACATTATCATGGGTAAACACCATGGGTAAAATTCCATTAGGATCATTCCTCCCCTCTTAGGAAACAACGGTCCCCATTGCGTGGAGGGAATCCTTTGTCAAAGATGAGTTTTGGATGACCAAGTTTTGTTGAAGATAAGGGTTTTTTGTGGTTGACCCATATCCAAGGGTTTACATGATGACCCATAATCATGATGCATGAAGATCCAATGATAGAGATACCCTATAATGCTTGGGAGTCAACTGTGATACTGGCAACATGTGGCCAAGAAAATGGATTTCAAGGACAAGGATTTTGTGTGGTTGAAACATAGCCCTGATGAAAAAAGAGTTTAGGATAGAGATACTCTGTAATGCTGATGGGCCAACTGTGATGTGGGTAGTTCATGGCCGAGCAAGTATATTTCATTGGCAAAGGATTTTGTGTAGTTTACCCATAACCATGATGAACAAGGGCTCAAGGATAGAGATACCCTGTAATGAAACTCGATATCGTTGGTCAATATATTTGGTAGAGATATGGTGGCTTATCTTTGCATATTATAATAGGACCCATAGCAATAAATATATCAAAAAATCCACATGATTTTATCATGTTTAAGCAAAACACCTTTTCTTGGTAAGTCATCTCAACCCTATGAGATAAAGTTGGGTCTACTCCTAGTTCTGATGCTCTTAGCATGAGATAAAAATATAAATGTTCTATTGGTACAACATTTAGGGAAAAATAATTAAGAGGAAAGACCAGAATCATATTTATAACGTAGGTCACACAAAAAAATTTCATTTCGCACAACACTTTAAGGAAATACCAAGTTGGTGCTAAAATTGGCCAGGACAACATCCATAGTCCACTGTGAAAATATTAAAGTATAATCTGCAATATCGAGTAACAATCTTGGCACTTGGATGATGCCATTGGAAAACTTTACAATCACGATACCAACCGTGATCACAGTAGATGCAATAACGAATGCAATTTATAACACAAGTGAATTTCAAAAAATCCACCCTCCTAAAAGATACCAATGAAGCCACAATAAGCACTATGGTGAAAAATAGGACCGAAAGACATCCATTCCACCAATTAAATCCAAACCATTCATCAAGTATACCAACACGATGTATGCCATTTGTTGATGTTCCAGATAGCACATCGCCTATGATAATCATATAGACAATAAGAATTCCCAAAGTTCTAATAATAACAAAGAAATGACTTCCTAATTCTTCCAAATATGTCTCCCATGATGCAGTCCTATGAAGCCAATTCCCTCGCTCTGCTCAACCTTAAGAGAATGTCAATAGAAGCATATGTTACCAAACAAATGAAGATAATGAGTAGATTGTAAAGTACCAGTACAAAGACCTTTATAGTAGTAGGAAGAGGCATAAATCTAGTTCCCACCATTTTAGTTGATAGATTGAACAATCCATTGGAGGAGGCACCACTGAATCCTTTATTCACACCACCTGGTAATAACATATTAATAGTTTTGGACTTGCCAACATTCAAAGGGGTCTCTTGGATATGCGGTCCCAATTAGACCTCACAATGTTTGGGATAGGAGCCCCATATATAATATGGCTCAGTTACCGTTTTATTAAAGGTTTTCCTTGGATTTAGTTGTCATCAAGAGAGAAGATCACATATCTACCTTTGAAAATAAAGTAGGTGTGCCTAGTGAATGTTCGGTTATAGGTGTGTCAATGTTCTTCTATTGTGGAGAGAAATAAAAGTGAGCTTCTAACAGAGATGTAATAGTACCACCCTAGTAGAGACACACACAAATAGGAAAGATCCGTCTAACATCCAGTGGAGTAGTCCATAAAGATGTGATGGTCATTACAACCATTACAACACATTCTTAATATGGTAAGCATTAAAATAACCAAAATAGTTCAACTACTTTAGTACAGGTGGAAAACAAACATTAATCATAAACATTCACATAACATACTTACAAATATTCATAATCCATGCATGAATAATGTGTTGGCCATCATGCTTCATATATTAATTAAAATTCACAATACACATGTATACAACGAACACCACTAGCTCCAATAGTGGAGTGTTGGAGCCACTACTTGCTCCCCAAAAGAACTAACTTGTCTCTCTGATTCCTTATGGGATAATCTAAGGTGAAAAGTCCTTTGGTTGTAAAATGAGGGTATATATATAACCAATGGGGTGATCCTTCACCTCCCTTGTGACTCTTTGACTACCCTCATGACCATTTGACTTCCCTATGACTTTTCAACTTTTACATGACTCTTTACATTATGTACATGTCGTTTGGACTTCCACTTTACTATACATTTCGAATAATAATTTAAAATAATCCACAAAATGATGTGGCACATGATGAATCATGAAATGACATTGATGACATGGACTGCATGATGACATGGAAATTTCAATCCATTCTTTTT